>JAJKFL010000042.1:46179479-46779479 GCA_021186555.1 Reticulitermes speratus | reverse complement strand
GTTAATTTCATTCCCCGGCCGCTTTAACCCCCTGGCAAAGAACCCCGATACCATTGAATGGTAGGCTGGATGTGCTCCAGAGTCGGTCTGGATTTTTTGGAGAAGAGAAAAGACTCTTTTCCATGTCGGAATCGAACCCGGATCGTGCAGCCTACAGCCTAGGCGCAATATCGACATGTAAATGTTCCTGTGTTGTTGTAGCTTGTTATCATGAGTGGTGCTTAAAATACGACCAGGAGATGGCAGCAATAAATGGCGGTGAGAGGTACGTATGCTTCAGTCGGTATTGCAGTCTCACCTTTGTCGAAGAAAGTTATACTATTTCATATTTGATGAAGACGTAATTTAAGAGTAGGGTGTCCGTCAAATTGTACACTAATCAATAGAAGGATTACGTATGAGAAATGTGTAGAAAGCGGTTGAAAGATGAAGATGCAGGCGGGAGAAAGAGAAGAGAAAGACACTGCTTAAAGATACGAACTGGTGAGCAAATCGTGCAGCATTCATGGGTTGTGAGATTCATAAAAAAAATTTTAGTTAAAGAGATTTTGATGGATAGAGTCTCTTGGGTATTAATGGGAATTTGATGGTCGTCGTCGTCATCGTCATCAATGACCACAAGGCGGTTAGCACTATCGGCCGTCCCCAGTACCAGTCTCACAAACTGATATTTCTGTCTTTCAGAAGGGCGTTCTCCTTTTGTTGTGTCTTGCGGTTTGCAGTCCAGTGTTCGACTTGTTATCACTCTTGTCACGCGCTCTTTGTGGTAGTTTGCACGTTACAGCTGAAGTGTGCAATTCCGTCGTTTCGCAGTATGTCGTCATACATGAACTCAGTGGCGTAGCTAGGTGTATTTGGGCCTGGGGCGAATGAAGGAAATCTAGTCTCTTCATTTAAAGTATTCATTTTGTCTCCCAATGCACTCTACCGCCCGGGGCGGCCGCATGACTCGCGGCCCCCTAGATACGCCACTGATAATCATAACTCAGTGTTAAATTACTCTCCATGAACAATTCATTGCATCGTCACGGAGAGTTTATATAGTAATAACTGTAATTAAATATATATGACAATGTGTTAATGTAATTAATCACCTCTGCTTATTATTATTATTATTATTATTTATTATTATTATTAACTAGTAAAAATAAATTAAGAAAATTTAATGATTGCATTAAATAAGTGAAATAAATAAAACTGTTTAATGAATAATTTGTATAAATTAATTAAATTAATGAAGCAAATAAAATAATTTAATTAGACGAAATGAATAATAATTGACTAAAGAAATGAATTAAACAAGTGAAGGACATAAATTCAATATAGTAATTATATAAATGGCCGATCAATCCCGGTGGCCGTGCAGTCTATGGCGTATGTCTGCAGCTGCTTGAGTGTTGGGATCGCGGGTTCGAATCCCGCTGAGGTTATGGATGTTCGTCTGTTGTGTTTGTTGTGTAGGTAGCGGTCTCTGCGATGGGCTGATCACTCGTGCAGAGGAGTTCTACCGAGTGTGTGTGATCTAAAAATCTCAACAGTGAGGCGGCCTGGGCTCGAGTTGGGCTGTTGCGCCACAGATAAAACGTTTATATATAAATAGTTAAAGTATATAAATTAATAAATTTAAGTATATAAATTAAAATTAAATAAAAGTAAACTAATTTAATGCGCAGGCGAATTAAATGAATTGGCTACATTATTCAACGAATAGATACATTAATGAGCTAAATAGTTAAATAGGTATGCCGCTTAATCAATTATAGACACTAGTTAATTTACTTTATTAAATAAAATAATGAATTAAAGTGAATCAAAATAATTAATTTAATCACTTAATTATTTCAATTAAGTAATGAGTTAAATAAACCAGTCAAATAAATAAATTTAATCAGTAAATTTAAAAACGAATCAATAAACAAATCAAGTTAATTTAATTAATATAATGTAATTTATGAATTGATAAATTAACTAATACATTGACTAAATAAATTAAGTGTATTAAATAAATGAACAAATTAGGTTAATTAAATTTACGATAGGATGAAGAGGAATACATTAAATATTAAATTAATGAACGAAATAAATAAAACACCTAATTAAAGGCAAATAATTAAATCAATAGATAAATAAACTCAATAAATAAATAATTAAATGTAATAATAAATAAATAAAACTGATAAGTAAATTTTTGAATTAAATAAATGAAATAAGTATACTATATGAATTAAATAATTTAAATAAATTAAATAAGCATATGAATGATGAAATTAAATAAATGAATTAGTATATAAATAATTTAATTTAATAAATTAAGTAAATAAATAAAATAAATAAATTAAACCAAATAAGTTAAATAGTAAATTAAAGAAATAAATTCCTAACTGAATGAATGATTTGAACAAATAAATAAAGTTAACGATCAATAAATTGAATAAAAAATATAAATCAATTAATTGAATAAATAGATTGACGAAATAATTTTATTTCATTTACACAAATTATTAATACACAATTAATTAAATACACAATTAATTAAATACACAAATATAATAAATAACTACGTACATAAATAAGTTACTAACCGAACCGACCTAACCTACGTATCGTAACGTAACCTTAGCAATTCTCACCTAACCAAACGTAAGGTTACCTGACCTAACGTAACGTAACATAACAACCTAACGTAACGTAACATAACCAACTAACGTAACGTAACGTACGTTAAATTAGCATTCTCACTTAACCAACGTTAAGGTTACTGACCTAGTAACGTAATACTAACCAAACTAACGTAAATTAACATAACATAACTGTAACTTTACGTTCGGTGGTAGTGTTCTATCATGTATTGTTAATGTCTGGTGTGGGTGTCGTGACATGAATTATTAATATAAAATTAATTAATTTTCGCAAGTTAAATATATAATTTATGTAATTAAACAGAGTATAAGTGAAGGAATGAAATAAGTAAATTAATAATTTAATTATATAAATATTTTAATTATCAATAAATAAATTAAGTAAATTAAATAACCAGACTATTGAAATAAACAAATAAAATGTAATTCATAAATTTAATAATTTAAATTGACGATATTTTTCTGTAATGTGTTTATTCCAAGCCGTAATCATTTTACGTATGAAGCCACGGACATCGCGAGTCCACGTGGACTCTGATCGTCAGACGATCAACATATGAAGATCGTCTCTGCTCCATCGGTTTAGCTTATGATCTCGTAACGCTTGCTTGCGCAGGTTTGTTACTCATAACCCTATTTTGGCTTTTAACAGAAACAATGAAATCATCTCGCTTTTGTTACGTGACCCACGTTCATAATATTCACAATCCTGACTCAACTTAAGGCCAGGATGTGTCCATATATAGAAATGTTTGTTTCCCCTAGACGTATAATTAACTTACCATGCACTATCGTCGTGAGACCAAAAAGGCGACGTTGCATTATGGACTCATTGCAATGTTGTAATTGTTACGTGCCGACAGATGGACGGACAGACATGGCCAGACTAGCTGCTATTGGCTTGGCGAAGGCTCCTGTAAGCGAGTAATGAGTGTAGACATTGCAGGGTGGTCGACGGTATGGTCTGCAGATAGACTTCTGGTTGTGCATTTGTAGGTGAAATATCAGTCAGCCGGGATAGTTCAGTCACTGTAGTGACTACGCTACGGGGCAGATGACCGGGGGATCGGTATTCAGTCCTTGGCAGTGGCAGAGAATTTTATAGAATACGGTCTTGTTGTGGTTAAGTGTATCAACGTTTCGCAAGAACACCTTGCCTCCATTTTTAGCGTACTGTGAAAATGGAGGCCACAGGATCGTCATAAATGTCGTTAAGCGTCTACAAAACTAAACGGAGTCACGTCCCAGAAAATAATTATCTTAAAAAAAACGCTGGTGTCTGTGTGTTTAAAACGCGTACTTCTTAAACCGGACTATCGCCAGACTTCAGTTGGCGTTCAGTCATCTTCGTTCTGTCGTATCGGATGATGACATCATTAAGCAAATATTAAACTTGGACAAGTTAGTTCAACATCGTATTTATAGCCAACGTGCTGTTCTGCTCAGTACCAAACATATGGCTACTATAAAGATTTGTTTCGATTGATGATACTGGACTTATTTGTCCAAGTTTAATATTTGGTTTCTGATGTCATCTCCTACTGTACAGGGCCCTTCTTTTATCTTACAGCTATCGTTTGTCAATTCCCGCTACTACTGCGCCGCTCTTGTGGACCGTTAGATGAGTGGGTTACGTTAATACGATAAATGAGCCGAAAGGAAATGGTGACGGATAGTTGACGTAAAATAATGAATGTATAGAATAAGGATTATTTATTTGAGACAGGAAAGGAAACGTCCTAACAGAGGTCTAAAACCTCAAGACAGTAGCTGTCTGTATACAAGTATCTGACCAATTCCATGCAGAAGAGACTTTTCGAGAAGTTTATAGTTCCTCCGATAGTTAAGAAATTCCATGCATTTTGTGGAACCCGATGGTTCATTACAGTGTTCACAAGAGTCCGCCTCTTGTCCAGTCCGATGCAAGATAGCTCAGTCAGTACAGTGACTAGACTACGTGCTGGTTGACCTGGGAATCGGGCTTCGGTTCTTGGAAGAAACAGATCTCTCTCTATTCTCCAAAGCGCCCATATTGGTTCTGATCACTCACCTCCATTCAGTGCCAGCGTTAAGAATGTGTGGAGCTATAGCTCCATTACGTTTTAGGTCTTCATGGCATCGCGGTCAATTAAGCATAGGAACAGCTTTTAAAGTTTTGTTTTTATCTTTGCCTTTCTAATCCGTCCCTTAATAAAATTCTTACTGTTTTGGAATGCATACACGACAGACACTGCCCATCATACACCCCTCCCTGCGTTGGCCAGGTAGCCTAGTTTGGACACCCGTGCTCGTATGTGGCCTACATTAACCAATCTAGAAATAGCTTGCGTGATACAAACTAGAAGTTGGCTCTCGGCTGATTTATATGCATATTTTCATGCCAATCTTCTCGAGTAAACTCTGATCGTTATAATTTCGGACAGTTCACGTCTTTATCGCATTCCAAAAATACTCGTACATTCGTCAGCCCAATATTTGAAACCTAACCACTCTGCTAAGGAACGCACGAGCCTTTCATTTATTCGGTTTAACGTGACTGTTGCTCTCGTTGTAATGGCGAAATAGATTTAACGGAAATTGTACTGTTTGCAGCATCAGGACTGAGAAACATTATATAAATGTGACGCCGTGTAGTTTGGTACACTAATACCAACTTTTCAGAGGGACTTGCAGTTTCCATTTTTTCTTAACTCTTCCACCCTGAAGACAGAGGCATGTTCTTCCGAAAAGTTTGTATCCATCTGCCAAAATATACGGTGTCGTTTCCCACACTATCGTCATCATCACGTAGTCAGTCTTATGACAGGTCCTTAGCCTCTTCCAAAGTGAAATCCCCAGAGAGTGTAATCTAGTGCTCCTCTTTCAATTTCCAGAATCCTCTCATTTCCTTAAGGTCATCCAGTAGCTGCTTACGTCTTCTTCCTCGACTTCCTTTCCATCTTTCCTTCAATACAACTACAGTGACTACAGTATGTTTACTAGACGCACATCTCTCAACTATTCAGCCATCTTCAGAGGCATCATAACTCTCAAATCAAACAACTGGTTTTACACTGAAGGATCTTTTCTAAATATTTTGCCAGTTATGCTCAACATGAATGTAGTCTTCATGTAAACTAATGTTATGTTTGTCCAGTTGTAACTCAGACTTCAACGCATTGAAAAATTTTTCTAAAATTCAACAGAGTCAAATTTTGGAAAAATCTGTTTAACACATCCTGAGTCTGGGCAGACAGACACGTGTGGTGAAGCTAACAGGCATAATATTGTGATGTAAATGCACCATAAAGAAAGACTGAGTAAAGAACAGGGTTCTTACATAGCAAGAATGGAGCATATGAAATTGTAGCCAATAAAGGTGAAGGTAAAAAAAAACTTTGAAGACCTTGATGTAAATGAGGTAAAAATGAAATGGATGTTCCAAGCAATAGGATGTGACAATGTGGGCTAAATTATATCAGTTCAGGATAGGGTCTAGTAGTAGGCTTCTATGAACATGCAATGAACCTTTCAGTTCCATAAAAGGGTCAGAATATCTTGACCACCTCTGTGAATACAAGATGCCCAAGAAAAACTATGCTCCATGGACTTTACTTAAACTTTTAAGCAAAATCATTACACGTATGTGTAACTCTGCCCCAGCATTTACAGCCTTAAGATTATGTCACTACGTTACACATAGAGCCAGAATCGGTCATGATTTAGATCTCCGAGACTTGGTTCTGTATCTGGTGTGTATACAATATTGTTTGTTGCACATTTAGGCTCCTTCTGAAAATGTTGTTCATGAGGACTGTAATATACCTAAACCATTTCAACCATTCTCATTCAAAGCAAAGAATTAAAAACTATTATGCCTGTCTGTTGAGGGTTTCAATTTCTGAACTGTATGTTGACTTCATTCGCGTCTGTATGAAGAACTAAAAACGTGGTGACAGAACTTAAATCTGGACACTTGCCTGATTAAGACAGCCACTTTGGAGGGAGATCTAAATAAAAATTTACATGACTGTTATTAGCATTTGGGATAGTGACTAGGATAAGGGCTGGATGATCGGGGTTTGATTCCTGGCAGCTGCAAGAGATTTTTTCTCTTCTACAAAAACAATGGGGCTGGTTCTGGAACCCAGCCAGCTCCCCCATACAGTGGTCAGCAGGGGTGCTTTTCTCAGGGGTATAAAGTGGTCAGGGTGTGATTCTGACCACTCACCTCCATCTACTGCAAAGGTTAAGAATGAGTGGAGCTACACCTCTGCTCCCCCTTTACGTTTTCATGGCGTGCACAGAGACAATTGTACCTTTTATACGAACCTTGTTAAATAATGCCAAACAGAAAAATGTTTAACTCAGAATTTTCAGACTGTCTTTGCTTGCTTTTTCATGACATTTGTTTGTGTTTCCCCTGTGACAACCAAAACAATAACAACGGCCAGATGTGGATACTTTCCAAAATGTATTGTGTTCAGAATATCTGACAATGGACAAAGTGTAGAAACCTAGTAATGATAATTACATAAATTCCTTTATTCATTTCATGTGAAGTTTTCCACTTGCCACAAACTAACTTCAGGCACTTGAAGAAATATATTCCCTGTTTATTTACAAAACTTTTATTTCAGAGCTTAATTATGTGAATTGACAAAAATGCCATGGATGTGACGTGTGTTTGAAAGACAGGTGATCATAATCACACAAAGATTGAAATGGTGCATAAGAATTGAGATAAAAAGAACTAAAGAATAACAAGCAACATATTTTTTTCTCACATATATGTTTTGTGTACAACAGTCATTTTGAGAAACTTGGAAGCCACAAAGCACCAAGCAAATTGGCTCAGTTCATAATGCTTCTGCCTGAACTATGATCTGGGTAGACGACGCTGGTGTCCACCTAGCTGTACCGCATAGTGTCATAACCAAGCAGCCCATGACATTTATACTGATGGGTATCAGGACAGGCAGGGGGAAAAATTATAAAAGAATTCACTAATTTTTATTCACTTCACTTGATGAACAGCTACAGCACAGACTGTAAAATGTTAGCCCTGCATTAAATGTGACCACAGGCTCTCATGGTGACCAGCTACTTTCATATAAAGCATTTTCAGCTTTATAATGTCAGAATACCCAGTTTTCACCTACACTGAAACAGTCTTCAGGTGAAGAAACTGCCCAGAAGTTTTTTGTCACATTCTAATTGTAATGCTTATTATTATTAAAGTCTGTGGCAGGCCACTGTTCTATTGCTAACATCGTACAATCACATTTTAGTTCAACAAAACCTCTTGCAGTGTAGAGTAAATTTTTAAAGTGAGTTTGGTATGTTTCGTTTCCTCATCTGTTGTAGCCATTTGTCCAATAATTCTGGTCCCATAAGCTCTCTCTTGAAAGGATAGTAGTGTTTTGGGGGTGTTCCTTCTTCAAGACGTACAAAGTAATTACAATGGAAATATTCAACCTTCCCCATTCGACCACGGGCATGCCTTCGCATTCCTTTTATGACCATGCCTTTCCCAACAAAGGACTCAGCTATATGTTCATGCAAAGAGAACAGAACAACAGTAATAAATACAACTTGATGTTCTAATTGGTTGATACCAAAACATAAACTAAAATGTTTCTAAACTTAGAAATTTTACTGTGGATCAGAATATTTGGCTGTGTAGTGTTGTAGACAGGTACCAGTGTTTCAGAGAAACTTTCTGCCTCCATGTTTAGAGCAGATGAGAGTGAAGCAGGGAAAAATGGTACGTTACATATGGAAATGAGGACTGAGACTGCAGCTGTGAGTGAAGCAATGGGAATTACTGGCCCTAAATCAGAACATTTTGTCTGTGGGGATGGGAAACAATGGCCCCCAAAAGGGTTATGTGAATGGCAAAAGGGGGAAAGAAATATAAGTAAAGAGAAAGGAAGAGGGGCAGGCCGTGCCAGGCGGTTAGTTGCTGGCCTCCCACCGTGAAAGCCCGGGTTCTATCCTGGGTCAGTGCATGTGGGATTTGTGGTGGACAAAGTGGCACTGGGACAGGTTTTGCCCCGAGTACTTCGGCTTTCCCCTGTCAATTTCATTCCATCGGTGCTCCATTACTTGGAAAAAATGAAAAAAAAAAAAAACTCTTCTCAAAAAAAGGGGAATAAAAGGAAAAGGGGCAAAATAGAGTAGTAGGATGGCAAGGGGAGTGACATGTGAAAGGATGCTTTAAAAGGGCACGTGGTACTTGTGTATCGAGCTACAGTGTCACATCCCACAACACTGTAATCTTAATTGAAATACATGAATGCCTGGATGTTTATAAACTATAAATCATGTAGGGTGAAGAAAGGTATAACAACAGTTTTAGGATTTTTGAACCTATCTGAAAGGGTAGAGGAAAGTTATGAAAAATTTGAGAAATAGCCTGATTCCATAATTGCAAGATATTGTAAAGTGTGCTCAGTTGGCAGCCATAATTCATTGGTATGGTAACAGGTCTTTGTATAATATGCAACTTTTGTTAAAGTTGTATTTCTGCAGAATGTAAAATAACAAGATGGAGGTCTTTAGTTTTCTGTTTGGTGGTCATAACTAATGACGCATTTAGGCATATCAAATTTGGTACAGAGACAGATTTCCTTAGGACATGGTACAAACTAAATGTGTAACAGGAGTAAATACCAGAACAAACTCTGCTTGTAACTGAGACAGACCTTCCTGTTTAATACTTACCAACCCACAAATTGCTTTTAAATTCAACATTATGCTTTTCCACAGCCATCTGCTGAGCTTCCAATATTGTTTCCTTGATAGGAACGGCACCTTTCTTTAAGACAAAGCTAAGCTGCTTGACTGCTTCATCGACCGTCATTCCTCTCACCATGCACGCTATGTACCACATCTTCCAAGGACTATATTTAATGTTGGTTCTCATGTGACACACAAACTAAAAGACAAGCAAACAGAAACATTAAGAATTCATGCTGTATGAGTGACAATCAGTAAATAATACTGAAAAATTATGTTCTTGTGCTAGATTTTAAGTCCTCACAGAGGCGCTGCTGAAGATTCAAGTCTTCTGGGATGTTATACTGTGTCACTGGGTGAACAGTTCCTGACATTTAGAAGGATCAGTGTCATCAACCTCATTGTCAAGCAGTCACAAAGACTTCTTGATCCTGAAATGAAGGCACTATGCTTCTTTGAAACATCAGGAACAATTTACCCAACTTTGGGTTTCATAAAATGCAAGATATTTGACTAGCTGAGTGACTGTTAGCTTCCCACAAAGGACTCTGCTCCATGGAATTAGTTTCAACCAACAATGATACTGATCAAGGGACAATTTACAATAGCTGCATTCATAAATGGAATATGTTACAGGTATTTTAAATGTTGGACAACATTCTGATGTGCATGATTTAAAATGTAACGGTATCTGAAGAAATGTCAATCACAGCAAATGTACAAATGTGCTTAATTTATTCAGAACATTAATTAAAAACAAAGCTCTGAACAAAGTTAGGTAACACCTTAAATCTGTTAATTTGAGGTTCTCACAGCAGTGGCTAGAGATTACCATTTTCTGTGATGTGACCCTGTGCATTCTGGTATAAATATACTGACATTTTAGAGGCACCTGCTTCCAGCATAATCTATGCAGATTATGGAGACAACAAGTACTTTCTACCAAACTTTGGGCCATCAAATCCTAGAACATTTTTTTATTTTCACCTTAAACCTGATTATCTCAGTCAGTATAGTGGTTAGATTGTGGGCAGGACGACAGAATCAGGGTTTTAATCCTGGCAGGGGCACAGACTTTTCTGTTCTTCACAGCATCCAGGCTGGCTCTGAGGCCCACCCAGCCTTCTATCCAATGGGTATCAGGGTCTTTTCCCTGTGGTGTAAAACTATCAGGCTGCGAAGCATGCCACTCATCTCTATTCAGTGCATGTTAGGGATCCAAAGGAGGGACTGAGATAAAGATTTGAAAGTCTCTATAAGTGGGGAAATTCCTCTTTATATAATTGCATTACTCACAGCTGGTCTTCTTTCCTCATCAGGTGCCTGTGGTGGGAAAATTTTCTCATTATATGCAGGCCATTTCTTTGGTCCTGAACCAGAAGGCATAAATGCATTCAGATGTGAACTGGTGTGTATGCACACTACTGAAGCTGGCAAATATGCCTGGAAATTGATTGATTTCTGTAGATCGGTTAAAATAATTCTTGAATTTGGCAAAAGCCTCGTCCACGCTGTTAGGTTACACATAACTGCAATGGAATTTACACATTAGTACAACGTTAATAGCTACATACATTAGCGCTAAATATATATCCAGTCCACATAAATGAGGCCGTGTTTACTTAACAACATTTAAAATCTACTGTTATTGTCCTATGAGAATTACCGAACTGTCGGAGGACAGAACTAAATCAGGTACCAGTCGTCTGTATACGAAAGAACTACATGCCGACAACTGAGACACCATACAGTACAGAAACTGGTGAACGAAATAAGCTGTGACACTTTCCGCCCAATTTAACATTACCGATATAACGAAACCCAATCCCGTAGTTGCAAATAAAACGTGACTGTAGTTCATAAATCCTTCACAACAGAAGAAATTGAGGTTAAGTTTACCTCACTATTTGAATGTTAATATTTTTAATGTGTATGTCTGCATATGTTTTGATAAAATCTTGTATGACAGTCATTACTTCAAGCAGAACCTCTTTCATTGTATTTAACACACCTGATTATCACTCGTTAATTTTGAAGAAAAACATGAGTTTAGTACTACTTTGGACCTATTATTGTTATCTGTGATTGTTTATATTGGTGCACACAGATCTGCACCGACTGCGTTGGAAGCACGGATAAGAGCGCAGATAGGCCATCATGTTATGCCATCTATCCGTCCAGGTTGGGTAATGCAGCTGTCGTTTGAAACGGGAAAGTGTAGTCCACCCAGTTGAACGTTCAATGGAAGCCTGGAAACAAGGTCTTGTGGAGCCACAAGCGGCGCCTACGCGCGTTGTTGTAACCGGCGCTCAGTGGCTGTGTTTAGTAACACGTAGATGGAAGAGAAAGGCACTTTTTCGGGCAAAGTTTTATCACACGATGTTTTACAACCAGGGTTCTGCAATCTGTGGTGATTAGACTACAGGCCGGACGAAGGGGTTGGAGAGAGAAGCGTTTTGTTTGTTACATAACGCAGTTATTTGTTACGATTATGTACCATCCGAGGTAAATGACTGAAATATCGGTGTTGGTGTAATGATACTGATAGGGGAAAGTAGGAATACAGTCCTTTTACACCTTGTTGACCACAAATCCTAAATGAATTGGCCTGGAATCGAACCTGGCTGGCAAGTTTCGGACCGACGAAATGGTTTCCATTCCTGGAAGACCGCAAGAGAATTTTTCCTGCTTATAGCATCCAGGCTGTTTCTCTGGCCCACCCATAGTCCTGTATGATTGGTACTGACGGCTCTTTCTCAGAGGATAAAGCTGGATGAGATGTGAAGCTGACCACTCACCTCTATCTAATGCCGAGGTTAAGAATGAGTAGAGCTGTGCCTTTACTCCCCTGGTATGCTTTCATGACTGCACAGGGGCAACTTTACCATTACCTTTATATTTACATATAACTTTCCTCTTTGCAGAGGGCTTAGCATGAAGAGAACAGCTTCCTGAAAATCATTGAGCAACAGCTCATAGGAACTCTAAGTATAGTGGTTACTGTATGAGCGCGTGTTTTAACATTAAAGAGATCTTGCATGTTGCACACACTACATTTATATGTTTTGTATGATTCCCACAACAAACTGTGATGATTTGCCTAAGCAGAATTGACTGACTTGTCTTTATAGATGCTGATGGGTTGTGTTTACTGTGAGGTTGCAACTGAAATTTTGTATATTTAGAAAATTTTATGCTTAAATCCGAACACATTTTGTTAAATGTTCTCTACATTCTTTCATGTCAGACACAATAAAATATGAAGTTTTCGAACATTGTGCGATTTTCAGACAAGTAGGCAGACAGATTCATTTATGTTACTGTAATCATTTTACTTACAGTTGTGCTCATGCGGTCAGTAAAAACTCTGACAGGCCTGCCACATATTCTAAATAAATGATCCTTCTGTGTTTTTGAGTATGATGCTATTATTCATGACCAGTTTTGTGACATGTCCATGGAAACGTACATATTTTCTTTCTTTTCCTTTTTCTGTCTTACTTTTATTTTACTTTTCTTTTCTTTCCTTTTTTTATTTCTTTGTTTGTTGGATGTGTATGTGATGAATTGAACTTCAATTTGAAGGGTCAGGTCTTCTGGAATATGACACTTTGTGGATTAATTTCCCACATTTCAGACGAAGTTTGAATGTACATCAGCACTTCTGTGAGAACCTTAAATCTCACGTGACCTGTAATGTATTTATTGTTTGTTGAACAGGCACTGTGTGGAAGAATGGTGATTAATGAAATGGAAAAAAAAGGAAGGAAGCAGTTTTATCATAGTTATACATTTCCTTTTTTTTATGTTTTACATATATTAGTTTAATCAAAAGTACAGATGACTGTCACCACTATCGCCATTCAGCAGTACTCAGCATATACATAATAGGTTTCCTAACCATCGCTCTTTGCCATGCAATATTTATGCCAATTATTTTTATTACAACAATACTACAATCTCTTCTCTATCCTAGTGTCATTTTCTAATTTGGTTCTCCAACTTACATCTTATGTCATATAAACAGTTTCCTAGTTTTGTCAGTTCTGTAGCCTTGTGCATTTCACAAATTTGTCATATGCTCTCTCCTCATTAATAATTAGCCACTTACTGTTCAGAAATTCTGATCTCCATCTCTGTGTTTCCATATATTTCAGAAGTATGTAAATGATAACCTCATCCCTGCACAGGGACACTGTCCCCCACGACGACCCTCCTTAACCCCCTCGATTTTCAAATCCCTGTTCTAATCCATGCTACCCACTTTTCTCTTTTCTTGTACAGTAGGATACATATGCCTGTTTCTCCCACTCAGTCTGATGAGATATAATATCCTATTACTTGCCTGGAGGGACTGAGGAAAAGCTGCCCAGGATAACTGATTTATGGGCCGAGATCTGAATTGGGATCCTCCTGTGTATAGGGTTTGTGCCTAGTGCTTGAGTATGTGACTGCAGTGACTCCAAAATTATTTGTAGTAGGGTGCAAGTGACAAGTGTATTGTTTTTGTCAACAGTTGCAACAGTCGGGAGGACACCACAGTATTTTTCTGAGGAAGTATTTTAAAGCTGGGATCAAGTGGAGAGGAGCAACGCGCAAATGGTAACGTTGAAAACAAACAGTATAAGTTGAACCTTTAGCAGCTAGGGATCCATCCCAGAAGGATGGGTTGGGCACTTGCAGCAACTCAGGTCTGCTATGACATCGACACGGTCTTATCATGTCAGTCTGGTCCCAGGCTTGTCATGATAAAAGCACAACACCATGCCAGACAATCCGTATTTGATATGGTAGCCACCGTGACTCAGGGATTAGGTTAGGGTAAAGTTGGTAACCCTGTGCATTAGATTTTCTTCCTTAACTCCTGAGTTTGCAAGTGAACTTGCCCTTTGCCATCCTCTTGAGGTGACCAAGATACGGTTTCTGATTAGGTGGCATGAATTTAGCTTTTATATCTAGTGTAGCCCTTGATGGCAGAAAATGAAAAAGAGTCCTGGACAAATTAAGGTATCATATGTTGAACCGAATTTGTAGGAAATAACAGATCTGTCACTAGCCATAAGGCTTTTAGAATTAGAGTTATTAATGGGATGAAGAATCTTTTTTTTTTTTTTTTTTTTTTTTTTTTTTTATGTTGTCTAAATGCTTCAGTCTTCATCTGCCTGTCCGTTTAACATTTTGGTAAATATTCCTACAACTTCACATTTCATGCTTGGAGGAAGTTTATTTTTGAAATGGCAGCAATTTAAATACCATGCAGAATTTTCGGTGTTGTCTTCTGGCCTAAGCCTGAAGGTAGAAGGGAAATGTTTAGGGCATCACATGAATTGCTGCAGCTTACATCTGGTGACATGTTGCTAAAAATACAAATTTGATCCATTCCTCTTCTCCATGGCAAGCAAGAGGGATGATGTTGACTGATCTTATTTGAGTTTAAAATCCAAAGAACCGTTGTTTGAAGATGATAAGTTTATGTTGCTTGTTTGACACAGGAAGACATTTTTGAATAACCAAAACTGGATATGAAAATGATAATTTTGCCTTCTGTTTTCATATTGAATAGTCGATAGCTCACCGTTTATTTTGATTTACTTGGCGTTATGTATATATTTTTTAAAACATTCGTAATTATGGTGCAGTGATTGAATGCATATATATATATATGTGTCGGCTTTATATGAACAAGAATATTAAAGCGTGTAATGTACTGAGACACGAATTCTGCATTTAAATGCAGCTGTTTATAAGAAGAGAAATCATCACGAAGTGCAAGACTACAAAGAGCACAAGTAAGTTTTCAGTGGTCAAAACATTATTTTCTCTGGCATATACTCCTGTTTGTATTAGTTGTTTTCTTTTGTTTTATATCTTTTCAGGTCTTTGCCTCAACATGTCAAGCAGGTGAAACAAAGAAAGATACAGACCCAAAATATTGCCACTGCTGTTTCTGATATGTTATGTAGTCTACTGTAGTCTATTGAATTGTTGGTGTTACGATCGGAAATAACTGTTTTGTGCAACCTGTGAAGTATACATGGAAGCCATATGAATATGAAATTTATATAATTGTTCAAATTTCCTGATGCATAGTGTTATTTTGCCCCTTCCCCGTATGTTTTAATTGCTTTATGCTTAATTAAGCACAGGGACAACCTCAGCTTTCCTTTACAATGTACCTTAAATAGTTGAATGCCCTAACTTCGTAACTTACTTTATTTTCTAATTTAATTTTTAATTAGATAGGGAGCTCAGATAACTCATTTTGTATGAAGACTACACAATGGGGGCGGATGACTAAGGATATTTCGTTCTTTTCCAAAGCATCCAGACCAGCTATAGAACTCATCCAACTTCCTGTCCAATTGGTAACGGGAACTATATCCCCAGAAGTAAAGGAGCCATTGTGTGAAGCTGACCACTGTTCTCCATCTAGTTTTGAAGTTAAAAATGTGTGCATTTATACCTCGACTCCCCTGCATGCCTTTGTAGTATGATACTTAATTAAGAATGTTTAATGAGATGACATTTCTTCCTCAAAAAGCTAATTTTTTTGCATTATCAAATAATCTTGGTCATTTAAATATCTTCCTTGGTCATAATTTATCATAAAAAATACAGCACTAGAATTCTGTTTCCATTCATTTTCTTTGTGTGAAACTAGTCATCAACAAATTGAAGTGTTGCTAATTATCCATGTCTGAAATTAAATATAGTAATACAGACTAGTGGAAATAGACCATAGCCATGTCACAATCCTAAAATACTTAAAATCAAAGAAAGCTGGAACAATTAAGAGATGAATTAAATTAGCGTCTTTACTCTGTGACCAGCCAAGTGCTGGGTTTCAAGATGAAGGCCCAGATTGAAGGACTGAGAATATGATAAAATAGTGCCTGGTCAGGGCTATTGCACACCTCAGCGGGTGGTGGCAAATGATTATAATGCAGTGGTGGATTGACGATTAGTAGCGGGAAATCAAAGCCCAAATCAAACTCCTGATCCAGTGCCACTTTGTCCACACAGATCTCAATGAAGTCACCAAGAACTGAAAAAGAGATTATGTGGTGACAAGTAAATATCTTGAAAATTTTATTTGAACTGTGTTACCTTTGACACATACAACATTATTAAATCATGCTTATGATTTGACACAATGACCATCTTCAATAAACGTGCCTGAAGAATGTCTTTTCCTCTTTGCAGACCTTTTTTTGACTTTGAAAGTCATTATGGTGGAATTCCCATTTAATATGGAAACCTCTTTCATCATTTAACATTAAGTTTCAGTTTCCGTAGTCAAAAATGTTACTGTTAAATTTCCTGCATGTAATATTTTCCTCATTTTATGGCTGCAGTCAACTGCTGCCCAAACATAATTTATATGGGGTTTCCGTTATATCTCGTAAGGTCATTTTGCATGATTCTGAATAGGAAAAGGGAACATTGGATCATAAGAGTATTTTTGAATTGTGGAGCCAGCTGTTGCACAGATCACATAAATGTTGCAAATGTCTGGGAATATTATGTTGTACCTTATTACTGAAAACGTTTTAACACAAAAAGGGGAAGTATATATTTATTTAAAACAGATAATGGAATTAAAACAATTTCAACAAAAGAAGCACAACCATTGTTTATTTAAAATTATCTTCAATAAACAATCCAAATATCTAAATATGTACAAATTACTGAACATTAAATGGACTAGATGTACATGTTATGTATTTCAAAAATGTTATAAAAATGTATCTTCGTAAAAATGTATGTTTAGTGTGTGAATAAATTAACATAATTTACAGTCACTTGAGGACTTTTCATCAAATTATATATAGGCTAATATAAAAAAATGCTTACCATTTAGAATTCGAATTTTTTTGTGCCACAAATAAAACTAATTCATTCATACAAGCATTGTGAACTGTACATTTCATTTAGAATATCCTGGACTAACATTCTCAAGTACTTGTTCAATTATAAGCTTTACCTTCCATTTCTCATTATATTATTTTATATAATGGAATACTCCATAAAATCGGACATTTTAAAATATTAAACCACTATTGTGAACACTATTCCAACATCCATTCAAACATCTATAAAAAAGTAATTTTACAGAATAGAAAACTAGTTTCCCAGAGATTTTGTTGTTAATTATTGCAAAGCATGATGTGCTAATTTAGGAACAAATGTTATTAAGCACTACATTTTTAAGCTTTAGTAGTGTATTAGGTTTCACATTTTATAAAGGAAAGGATATATCACGGCCATAGGCTGATAAAATACACGCAAATAACTAATTTCTTACTGATAACCCTGGAGTAGAATTAGTAGTTGTGAAAGCTTTACAGTATCGGCTGACGAAGTCTGCAGTATTTCTAACAAATATTATTTTCTGTTCTTTAGGCAAACTTTTTTGACATCTCAAGAAGTTTAACCATTTCTTATCCTTGTATGTTAAACCTCAGTCATCCTAATTACAAATTAATTTTCATGAAAGATAAAGAGCAGAAAATTTGGTATGAAAAATAATAAGCCAAATGCCTCGGATTTGATGTTCTTACAAGCTGTGTGATGGCTGTGATGTTAAAGAATGCGAAGAGAAAAATTATAACGCTTGGTACATGATCATAATGTGGCCGTAAATTGGTAAATTTAGTGGTATGAGACATGTGTCAAAGGAGCAATATGGGAAAATTACGGTGTCTGAAGCCTTATGATATGATAGGTTAGAGATATGCCATTCCTGCACCACGTAAATTCAGTGAATCCTGTTGCCATGCAACTTACTTACTTACACTGTACTTTCAGTATGTTACATGCAATATAGATGTTTAATCCAAATATGATATTTTGCATTAAGCATGGTTACATGTGTCACCTACAGGTCTTAGCTTCCATAGAAATGTTATCCCATTAATACTTTGAAGTTTGAAATTCATCTACATAATCTTTAAAATTTCAGTTTCCACCTCACTGAAAAACAGTGCATCTCCATTACAAAGACAAATCTGTTAGAACTGTTTAGAGTAATAGTAATTGTTTATTCTGAAAATTATACAAACACATGAATACACTCAGTGGGAAAAGTGCACAGTTTTAAATGCTAAATGTACATATAGCAGCTACTATGCTTTAAAGAATTATGTGTATTGTGCTTTTTACTTTTCTGTGGTAGTCCACAAATACAGAGTATGTGTGTTTGTTTATTTAAGGACAGAAAAGTGTTTCAGTGCATAAGAGTCAAGTCTTCTGGGATGTTATGCTGTGTCGCTGGCTGAGTAGTTCCTGACGTTTTGAAGGCCCATAGTGCCTTTATCTTCAGGGTCAGGCAGTCAAAGTAGAATTATTCTTGGACTGCAATGGGGTAACTACTTCCCCAGCGACATAGCATCACATCCCAAAAGACACACACTCATACATGCCCATGCATACTGAGCGATCAGATTGCTAGCTATCGGTTTATCAGACATTCCTGTCACTCACATGTACACTACAGTTCTACATGTTTGAAACATACATCATTTTGATTTTAACTGAATTATTTGACTAGTTGTTAGATGAAACCCAAGTAAACCCACATATTAAGCATATTAACATTTAAGTAATTCAAAACAATCTTTGGTTTTTGTATTAAATTATTATAAAAATTAACAACCTTTCCAAATTGTGAATATATTTCAGGACAGTTACAGACAGAGTAATCATATTTTGTTTTAGGCAATAGACAGGCATAAATTCAAACTCCAAAATAAGGAAACCACACAATTCTTGAAATAATACTGGAATTTGTAAAAATGGGAAAAGAAGCTCTCAGATGGCTGAGGTTCAGATGGTTCGTGTGACAAGACGTGATTGGGTGTGAAAAAGCTTTGAAAATGTGGAAAGTATGATGTACAAGGATTTTGACTTCGTACGTTTTCCATGCATTCCAATTGAGTTCATTTTAATTCAGTTTAATTTATTCTCATCAAACCATTAACACTTTTACACACTACTGCATTTTTAGGCGTCTTTTACGAAGTTAAAAAAGAACACCTTATTTGGAGGCCACATCCATCCGCCTGTCAGCTGGCTGTGTATACTACTGTGACCTAGTATCAATGATTACACCATTTGTCAGATTTCCATTAAAACTGATATAAGAGTTATTTATAAAATTTGACAAGAAAGCTTGAGTTTCATGAAAATCGGCTCAGTATATATACCCATATTTTACATATTTCTTGACCGATTTGAGTGGAATTCGGTATGGAAGAACTTCATGCGATGCCATTTAGTGGGGTTCAGTTTTGTGAAATCACTGGAGTGAGAGACATACTTCACTTCAGGGCATAAATGGAATTTTCCCATATGTTCTACGTTATTTGTCTGACTAGGATATAATTTGGTATAGGAGAAGTCTGTGGATATTTACTGAATGATTGTGAGTTTTGTGAAAATCAGTTAAAAGCCATACTTTGCCTAGGGAATAAATACTTTTGTACCCGCAATTTCCACGCTTATTTTCCGACATTGGTAAAATTGGGCATAAGGGATCTGAACATAATGCTGTTGAGCACGTGGGAGTTTCGTGAAAATCGGCGCAGGGAAGATTATAGTTTATTCACGGGCTAAATGAAATTACATTTACATGTGTACTGTGAAACCGTATGATATTCAGGAAGTAAAAAATGCCACAGTGAGGTCTATGTACTGCATCACAAAGTAGGCCATTTGCAGTGTCATTATCTGAACCACAGTGTGTAAATTGTTAATGTTTTTATGAAAATTAAATTGTTGAACCAGCATACAGCAGGTGATCCACCAAAAACAAATTAAGATAATAAGATAAGAAATATCTTTTCATGAGATTTATTTCACACTTAAAAAGTCCTGAAATACTTGGTTTACTCAGTGCTCTTAACACAACCAAAATAGATGGAAAACTATTACTATATAAAGTCTTTGGTAATTAATGGCACACAGTATATGAAGAATGAAGGTTGTTAACTTTTCCAAAAATTTATTTCGTGTGGAGCTTAGCTTTTGTTTACAGAACTTGTCCTGAAGCTCAGGAAATTTCATCATAACTTTGGGAACAGCACAAACCTGCTGATTTGCATCACAGTCAGTTTAACACTTCCAATGACAAACACTTTGAGTTTGTCCAGGATTTTCTAATGCAAGCCACGTAGCACTACATACATAATGCAACATATTTATGAACTGAAACAAAAATATTGTAAAATCAAAGCTATTCATTTGGTACCTGTCTTCCTATTTTTATATAAAAAAATCACAATGTTTCAGAAGATATTCAATTTTTATCTTTAACCTCTCTGTTCACTGTACAGTCTTTAATTCCCGACATGTCATCAGCCCCTGTGCATTGTAATGTGCAAATGCATTTCAGGGCAGTTTAAATTTAAAACTTCTCTGTCATGGGCGGTAGCTGGAATTTAAATACAAACGTGATTGAAGGGTTAAGTGGAGACGGTAGGAAGAGATTCATGCTAGTTGAGCTCATAAGTAAGGTAAATGTAACGTCCACCCTAGAATAAACCATGAAGGCACCCATTGTACAGGAAGCTGGGTGTGCCCCAGGGCTGGTCTGGATGGGTGCGGAAAATTTCGCCTGCACCGGGATTTGATCCCCGGACCGTCTGGCCCGTAACGACTCGCTATACCGACTACGCTGAGCTCATAGGTATTGCTGCTTTCATATCATGGACCTGAGGGTAGGTTTGTGTAGTAGTCAAATAGAATATAAACTTGTTACCATCTTCACCTGAAAGTATCTGTGGTTTTAAACCACGATGTTGGACAAAATGCTAGTAAATGGCATAAAACGTCGTGTTACGTCTTCATAATATAAATTTAAACTTAAGTGTACTGTAACTAAACTTACACACACTCTTCTTCCACACAAGTATTACTCATTTAGCACCAGCGTTTGATCAATTGTGTTCGATTACTAAAAACATTCTGAATGTGATGTTTGCGATGTACAATATGTACAAAAATTTGACAGTCTCGTAACAGTAATGCATTTTATGTTTATAGTTGGACCACAAATTTTCTTGTGACAGGTACACAGGGGCACAGCTAGTGGGAGGCAAGTTCTGAGGCTGTCGTGGGAAGCAGAGTCCAAGGGGTGGCAAAATTAATATTCTAAATAAAAGAAAATTATTTTCTGTGCTTGACACTTTCAAATCATTGAACCAAATGAAAGGAAATTTAATAGACGATTGTGATTTTTTTAAAGGTCATGTTTTCTATAAGGGCGGCCATTGTGATTACTCACCTGGGCTAGCTATGTCACTGCAAGTACGTACATATATTTATGATTTCATTAGGCCTTGGGCAAATTGTCATATGGGCAATGCAGTTACCGCCCTTTCTAAAGTAAAAAGCAAAGTAACTTACTTACTTATACAACGAAGTTACTGAAAACTTAAATTCAATACATTTTCTGGATTTAAATATGCAGTTATCAGTGTACATATGGAATTAAAACAGTGTGTAAGTCTTAAAAAACAGTCATGACTTTGTTATTACTGTAATTTGACTTATGCCTATGCTGAATCTCTTGTGAGGTTTGATGTATGAAGATTATGGTCTTCTGGGATGTGAAACCAAGCAGTTTGGTAGATGCCTACCCACAAATTGAAGACAACAGGTTCATCAAAAATGTTGGTACCCATTTAAGAAATTGTACGGCATCATATCCCAGAAGGTCATAATCTTGAAGTATTCAGTGTTCAGATTTGGTAAAGAATGTCTTCAAGTTATTTAGATATACAGATTTTGAAAAGGACAGAATAAGTGGCAGTATGTAATTGCAGTAAGCCTGCCGTCCATAGGATCAAAATATTCTGTCACAACATGCCACCAGCTTAGCATGTTAGCCCAGCAGCAGGCAGGCGGTGCACAGTTCAAAGTGCATCTGAGCAACGTGCTGTTCTGACAGCAGGTAGCTGGGGTTATGCTGTAATTAGCCACAACAACACTTCATCTTATAAGGTCTGTCATACATTCTCATATGGCACTTACTTCTAAGTCACTTGTACATTTAACAAAATGACTTTAAATATGTTATGAATCGTATGTCATCATTCTGTTAAATTGTTCTTCTGTTCTTATCACATGGTGAGCAATGAGTACAAACCTACTATGATCAGCATTATCTTCTCCCAGTAACTTTTTAGACTCTTTCGATATACATTAGAAGAAAATAAAATTTTTGCCAACTGTAACTCCTGTTATTTAAGCTAGTTTTATTCATGATATTTTTGGCTTTAAGGTGAAAAACTCTGGGCAAAAGTATGAAAATTTTAACACAATTTAAGTACTGGTCATAACAAAATCGTTATGTTACATGTTTTGGCATGTCAGAATGGTCTGTATAATATTCTTTCTGTTATATTATTTCAGTACAAATTGTTTTCAATTCAGTTCAGTTAACATAACTATAAGAAAGTATCCCAAATGTCTTAGATTCCCACAAAGAAGAAAGTTAGGAGGTTAATGATTAGTCTCGCATGTGTGGATTAATTGAAAAATACTAAGCAGTAACAGATGTTTTTGTTCAAAAGCCCCTGTGCATGAGGGCACAAAAACTTGAAATTCTGTGTAGTGTGAATCATTTGTAGCTGTCTTTTTTGTGTGAATTGTGTGCGAAGTTTTACAAGATGTTACAACCAGTTTTTGAAATATATTTTGTACTCATATAGAGATTCAAGACTTCTGTGATTATAGATTGATATATAGTTGCCATAACTATGTAACAATATACCATGCTACATCACATGGCATTCCAGAAAGCATCACTACTGTGAGAATCCAAAACCTCATATTCATCAACTAACCATAAGAGCTATGTGGTTGGAGGTTGTTGTGATGAGTCTTCTATAAGGGTGGACTGTGTTGTGGAGGTAGGAGTTGTGGGACTACTTGATAATTCACCGTCAAGTTCAGAGTCTCCATGGGGTGGAGGAGAGCCATCACCTGGACCAGCAACACCTGCTGCTACTGACATCTCCCTCACATTGCCTGGCAAATAGTCTTTCCAGCTGCGGAACAAATAACGAGTGAACTTTCGCAGTTGACGGAATTTGCAGTATGTAGCACCTTCTGCTGATTCTAGCTGCTGTGTCTGAATAAGAAAACCTTTCTCTTTGAATGTCTGCTCCAGTTTTTCACGTGCCAGAGACTTCCGTGTTTTCCTTTTACGTCTCTGCAGACGGAAGTGCTGGGAACCTGTTCCCTGCTGGTTCTGGTCACCAATGTCCAATCCTGCACAGTCTGTTCTCTCACTACTCTCACATTTCCTCTTCAATCCCTGCAGATCGAAAGAAGCTTCTTTTCCATCTGAAGATTTCCGTGAAATATCCATCTCAGAAGACAGTGACACTGATTGAGTCAAATCACCAGAAGGTGAACCAGTGCCTTTTGTATCTGCTGGAAATCCTGGTGTTGACAGATATTTTCTATGTTCATCCAAAGAAAAACCTCCTGGCAAGGCACTGTCCTGCACAACATTCCCTGGCACTGAAGGAATAGTAGACATCTTATCATTTCCTACCATTGCAGATGAAGCTGCAGCCAGGAAATGCTCGGATGGGGACCCTCCGCTGGCTCCTGCAGACTGTTGAAGGGACTCTCGTGGGAAGAACTCTAGCCCCGCATAGATTTATCACCTGTACCACTATAGTAGCGGAAGTTACCTCCAGAATCAACTGATAACATCTTCTTCTCTTGCAGACTGGGTTTTGCACCACCAGTAAATTTGAATTTGCAAATGCTCACTTCTGTAGTTGGGTTTGTGTTATTGTCACTTGGCATAGGGGGAATAAATATAGCTGAGCGTTTCCTCTTGGCACCTGTGCTTCCAGCAATTGGAGGTGGGTTGCCTAGAGGAGCTAGCCGTTTCATACGTGGAAATGTCAACTCTGAGGGCATTATCCCGTAAGGTTTCCCAGAGTTAGGTGGACTCAGCATTGTAGAAAAAGCCTTTGGAATAATGTTTTTTGGGTTGATGGGAGTTGCTGTCTGTTTTTGTTCTGGTTTGGTTTGGCTAGTTGTTGTCTTAGTGTTTGCTTGTTTTTGCAATGGGACATTTGGTACTGATGTGATATGTGGTATTGGAAGTGGGGTAGTAGGAATAAATGTTTGACCTGAAATGGGTTGTTCTGTGGGTGACATTGTCACTAAAGGTATTGCGCCAAGCTTCTGGTAATACAGGAGTTGTGACTGTAGAGCCATCGGATGGACGAACACTCCTGCGCCCGGCCAGTATACATAGCCACCTGGTAGAGTTGTTCCTGGGACTTGAATCTCAGGTGGTGAGGGGAATGTCAATCCTGCTATAGCTGGAGGGAAAGGATCGCCTGGGCCCGTAATTCGAACAGGGGTTTGATTCCTGCTGTCATCTGGTGTGCTTGTGAACTTTGGGGAATCATCACTGACTTCCAGTAACTCTTCCATGTCACTAGATGATGAATTATTTATAGGCTCACTCTTAATACACACAGGAGCTGGCCCTGGCTTTGTGTTGTTTGTAATAGCACTGGAGGTGCGAGGCTCATAAAAGTTGCCGTGTTTCCTCAAGAGTCGTATCTTAAGTTGATTCAGATCCTTTACACATAGGTTCAAGGGCTCGTCACTGCAAGGTGCTGTTGGTGAGGGGGATAACGGTGGCACAGGTGTGGTTCTCTTGTTCCATGCTCTACTGTAGTTCAAGTCATGGACACTCCCAAACATGTTCTTTCTGCTGGCATCCTGCTGTGTTGCAGCTGTCAGTCTTTTCTCCAGCAGACTGCTGATGATTCTGTTCTGCACGTCTGTGTGGTTGATATGAGCACTCTCTCCCCGTAAAGACTCTATGGTCCTGCACTTTATACCTGATGATGCAGTGGCTGACACTTCGGTCTTAATTTTTGCAGTAGGGGTCACTTGCTGTGCGCTTTCTTGTTGAGGTCGCCGTTTGTTGGTGCTTTGCTCCTCTGCCTCTTCCAGACTTGCGTTGTTAGGAGCACCAGGAAATATTGTCCCATAATTCTTGTAAATGAGATGACAAATATCTGCCTTTTTGGGCTTTCTGCCACGCCTCGGCTTCATGTTGTCCAGTGTTATCTCACCCATATATGGCAGATCCTGATATTTCATCATCTTGCTCGTTGTGGTACTTGCATTATGTTGCTGCGAAGTTGATGGAGCGCCATTCTCGTGTTGCTGCAATTTGCTGCTGAGGATGACATGATTACGGAGGAGCGCCTCTTGACGCTGTCTGATGGCGCAATGCTTTTGCTGCCAGCTGTTGACTCTGACTGTTGACTGCTTGATAATAGGCATCCTAACAATCCTTTGCCTTGTTGCGCACACTTGTTTCCATTGAGATTTGCTGCTGGTTTTCGCTCCTTGATTATACTCACTTCATCGTCAACACTGTGTCTCTGGAAGTCACTCTGTAATCTCGCCATAATCTCACCTTCACTTCCACCTAACCCTAAAGTCTGTAGAGGTATGAGTCTGAGTTGTTCCACTGGAGTCCCTCCACTGTTTAAGATCAAGGGAGCGGTGGCAGAGAACTGCACCATTTGGTTGGCAGGCTCCATCTTGTTAGGAAGACAATGGGTTGGTGACCTTGCTGACTTCTCACTGACTGATGATCCTGTTTTGTCAGATGGTATCCTAGTACCAAGTGATGATTTTTCATTGTTGGAGGAATTCTGCTTGTCGTCTGTTCCCCTGCTGGCTTCTTGTGCAATGGATGCCTCATAGTGATCGAGGTACTCTGGAGGAAGGGCCTGATGATGGAACTTCAGTTTCCACCGCGATCGACGGCGACCTCTGTGGGAAAAATGAGTAAATTTAATTAAGGAATATAATGTGAGGTACAGAATTATCATTACAAACTCTGCTATGTGGAAGCCAGTCGAGGACAGCTGAAGCAAGAGATAGAATGTGTTGAGTACAAGTGGGACATTTAAGGCTCGACCAGTCAGACTCTATTGAAAATGGTATTATTGAAAAAGAAAGAAAGTACAGTCAGCACAAAGTAAAATAGATGGACACAGATAAAACTGAATAAATCATCTGGATACAGAGACTGATGAAGGAATACTGATCAGGTGCTACATTATCAAGCAAAAGTGCGAAGATTGATGAAGACTGTGAAAAGACGAAATGATATGTGAGGTCAGAACAGGCTTAATTTTCTGCATCATGAAGTGAGGAGGAAAAAGAAAAAGGAGGAAGAGGATGAGAACAAGAAGAAAAAAAGAAGAAATTTGGAAATATGAGATCTGAATACTAAAGGTTTCTATTGGAACTGTGTCTTGTACTGGCCATTACATAAAAGGATTGTCATTGTCACTATAACAATCGGAGTTAGTGGTAGTTACAATTGGACCACAAGGTGGCAACAGTAAGCAAAAGTGAGATGTACCTCTGGGTCTTTGGTCTGTATGACAACTTTGGTCTGCATTAAAAGAATGATGGAACATGCATATTCAGTGGAATTATGGTTTTGTAGTATCACTTAAAGGCCTGTAATGTATAGCAGTGGCTCAGTGGAAAGGTTGTCTGTGGATATCATAGCTAGAGATGGGAATTGTAATATTTCACTGTCATTTTTTTAAAGGAGGTAATATTAGTTTTTTTATACAAAGCACCAGAAGATTAAGGAGACTGGTTCTGTGTCCAGGGTTTCTCAGTAGAAATTTTTCATATCTTTTCGACTTGGGGTGGAAATAGAAGGGGAAAAGTGGAAGAGGAAGATTCAAAATTTGGTCCTGTAGGCATTTTGGAGGAACGTACTGCCTCCATCTTCAGTTTATCTTATCAAAGTGCATTAAGACAACAGTACATCAAAGTGTTGATTTTAATGTTTGTTGAGAAGTTAACTTCACAACAACTTTCAGTAATTCAATTCAATTCAATTCAATTCTGGTTTATCAATGTGCCGAGTCAACAGCCAGATGGCCAATTACAGAAACAGCACAACATACAACACAAATAACAATGGACAAGGAACAAAATAAAATAAACAAACACAACAAAACAGATAAATAAGCAAACATATAATAATAATAATAATAATATAATAATAATAATAATAATAATAATCGTGATGATTCCAGAAGACGGCCATTCTGGAAACATTACAATCCTTGTGTAAGATACTAACACATCTCCCACTTTAATCTCACATGTATTTTCCATAAAGTCACTAAGTGATGAGCCTTAGGCACAAATTGTGACCTCACATGATGAACAAGGTAGACCGTACTCTGTTATAATGGTAAAAACCCGGTATAGACGTAAAACCCGGGGCTCGATTCGCTGCAAAGTCAAGCGATTTCTACTCCCCCCTTATGTCCATCCGGCCTCCTGTCCAGTGAGCAATTGGGGGTCCGATTCCCGGGGGTAAAGCAGCAGGACTGTGAAGACAACTCACTTCCATCTAGTAGAGTAGTAGGCGCTATACCTGCACACGCCTATTGGTCTTCCTGGAATGGAAGTTTAGCACTAGAGCTTATAATATGGCGCTAATGACTGTAATTGTTGTTGCTGCGACTATTGTTAAAAACGTAAGCCGAGTTACCGAAATTAAATTTAAGACTTGAATTTGTTAGCTGTTCTGTTCCCGGCAAACATTTGTGGCCTTAATAAATAAATAAATAAATGGTATATTTTAAAGACACTGTCAGTAGCTGAGATTATATAACGTGGAAGGAAGCGGTCGTGGCCTAATTTGAGAAAATTTCCCGGCATATGACCGGACAAACTCAAGAGAAAAAAAAAAAAAACTTTAGTTACTACAGGATGATTCAAAAGTCGCGCACCCCTTCCTGAAACTAACATTAAAGCCCATCATAGTCCAGTAGCGCAGTAAACTGCCGTATTACATCCCGGTGCCGATCTCAGTTGCCGAGCGGTCTAAGGCGTGGGTCTGCGGCCGCTCGCTTGCTGGGATTGCGGGTTCGAATCCCGCCGGGGACATGGATGTCTGTCTCTTGTGTGTTGTCAGGTAGAGGTCTCTGTTACGGGCTGATCACTCGTCCAGAGGAGTCCTACTGAGTGTGGTGTGTCTGAGTGTGATCGTGAAGCCTCGACAATGAAGAGGCCCTGGCCCACTAGGGGCTTTTTCGTCATAAAATAAAAATTGCGTCCCGATATATTTCTGTCGAGTAGCGCAATAAACTGTGGTATTACACTGCAGTGTATCTTTATGTCAATTTCTTTTCGAAGAAGAGATTTCCAGTTATTCGGCGACGTGAAACACCGCACCACAACCACACACACCACAATGTTTTGAATATGTGACGGCGTTTCATGAAAAGCGCGTTTCTAGTTGCTCCGTATCCAACTCCTATATTAACGTAGCCGCTAAGAGTAAGCGACCTACATCACTGTAGAAAACACGATCAAAAATGTCTGTTCCATTCGAATGAGTAGAGACGCCTAACCACTGATATTCATGTAAGGTGTTTAATGACACACGTTTGACGTATCACACAAGGAATACTTCATGACGTAATCGGTATGATGGCCGTGCCATGGCTCAGGCGGTTAGTCGCCGGCCTCTAACCATGGAGGCCCGGGGTTTCGGTCCCAGGTCAAGTCCATGTGAGATTTGTGGTGGACAAAGTGGCACTGGGACAGGTTTTTCTCCGAGTTGTCGGGTTTCCCCTGTCGATTTCATTCCACTGGTGCTCTATTAATTGTAAAAATTGGTAAAAAAAAACTGCTCATCCTGATCATCTTCATAGGGGTTGCACAAAAAGCCTTAAGGCTGTGGTGCGATGGCCCTTAAAAAAACGGTATGATTATAGTTCTGTAAGTATAATTCAACAACCACTTTTCTGTGTTGGAAGCGTGCAGTGTTACCACGTATGTGATTTTTTAAAATATTGTTTAGTGTTACCAACATGAGAGAAATTAGAACATATTGGGTTCCGCGACTTTTGGGTTACTCTGTACAACGGAGTTAAGCGCCGATATATGAGCCTATGCCTTTCTGAATACGAAGCAGCAATGCCACCCTGCCTGCAAGGTGTTTGGAAGATTACGAAACATAGTGTATAAATCCTATGGGTTTGGGTCAAATGCACTTAAGCTCGCTCGACGGTAGCTGTAGGCTACCAGCCGCCACTGCTGTAGCTACACGAGCCGTTACTGCTGTTGCTATACAAGCCGTTACTGCGGTATTACCATTACCAGCCGTCACTGCGGAAACGAGAATAAAGTTTAATCGCTAAGTTGACCCTGGGATTCGATCCAGGGGCATTCCAAAGCCGGTTAGTCGAGGTTTTCACAAATTTAGTTTAGCTGGTGTATGTTTGTAATGGCCCACTTTAGATTGCTTTATAGGGTAAGATTTTGTAATGTAGTTTCTTTGGAATTCGCCGTAAGGTTGAAGAGTGTATCTTTCAACTTAACGTGATAACCGCATATTTTTATCATCTGTCCTTTTCGATTCTGTTATTAAAAGATGAAGGTAAGTTTGTCCCTATCATTTTTAAGCACCACGCCAAGAAAACTTACGAATGAGTGGAGGTATAGCTCCAGGCATTCTTAATCTCGGTATTAGATGGACGTGAGGGATTAATTTTACGCCCCGGCTGCTTTTCACCCCTGTAAAGTGTCTCAGTGGGCCCCACATTCAGTCTGGACGGTTTAGGAGAAGAGACTTTGGCCCTGCTGGGAATCGAACCACGATCCCTCGGTTGTCCAGCCCGCAGCATAGTCACTGTACCGAGATAACACGGCTCGTATCTAAAGAGGCAAGATTAAATGCACAGAGCCTCAGCTTGACATGTTGTTTTGTGTCGAAGTGAAGGTCTCTCACATTAAGGAAATATCAGAGATTGAAAGAGGGAAAAGGAAGCTGAGAAGAACATCTGGATCTAAGAGAAAGCAAGCAACAGGAGGACTGAAAAAAATTCATGATTAGGAGCTTCTTAATTTATAGTCATCGCGAAAATTGAAGGAAACAAGTGACATGGAAGATATGTACGTAAATGTTTCAGTAATATTTTAAGTGTGAAAGGATACGGACAGGATTCAGCTGTAAGGGGCCAGTGGCCGGGTCTGTGAACACGATATTGAATCTCTGACTTTCGTAAACGTTCAGAAATTTTTGATTAGATGGATGACTATCAGCTTGTGAAGAAGGGACTTGTTCCCTGGAGTTAGTTGGTTAACAAGCACATTTTTTTTTTTGATGAAGGGCCCTCGCACCACAGCCTTAAGGCTTTTTGTGCAACCCCAATGAAGATGATGAGGATGAGCAGCTTTTTTTTTACCAATTTTTACAATTAATGGAGCACCAGTGGGATTAAATAGACAGGGGAAAACCGACAACTCGGAGAAAAACCTGTCCCAGTGCCACTTTGTCCACCACAAATCTCAGATGGACTTAACCTGAGATCGAACCCCGGGCCTCCGTGGTGAGAGGACGGCGATTAACCGCCTGAGACATGGCACGGCCTTAACAAGCACATGGCATTCAGTGGAAGCCTAATTTAAGATGATACTTATTAATTTTTATTCGACGACGCTGTCAGTACGTCGTATGGAAGGATGATAAGTGAATAGTGAATTGGCAGGGATATGAGAGGAAGCGGCTATTGCCTAATATGAGGCATTACCCCGGCATTTACGTTGAGGAACTGAAGGATTCTACGGAAAGCTCACTTAAGTGAGCTGGTCTTCAGGCCGAAATTTGAACATGCGTCTTCCCGAATGTCAAGTAATTTGCCGCAGGGTTCGATTCTAAACGATGGAATTGTGTGGGGTCACAGAAGTGAATTCAGAACAGGACAACACAGAGTCTGAGGCTCACCTGCTCCGCCCCCTGTCGGCCCTTTGCTGTTGCTGCTGTCTGTCCCGGTCCTTCTGTCTCGAGGGGGAGCAGACTGAGAGGGGTTTTGGAACATTTGTGGGTGTCTGCTCCAGCTGCTGCTGGCTCCTTGGGCTGCAACAGACAAGATTTCTTGCTAAACATGTGCGTATGTAATGTCAACTCGAGTAACTTCCGTAGCCCTTTAAAGACTACAGTTAATCTGAATTTATATATACAGATTCAGTTCGTACCGCGCAGTAAACACACTCCGTCTCAGTTATACAAACCAGTCAGTTAATGCTGTATAGTGAAATAATCGCTGTTTGTTCTGAGATCCACAGAAAAAACACATAAATACACTGTGTGGGCAGAACGTAGAATTGTTGAATGTTAAACATGGCGGTACATATAGTAACTTCACTTTAATATACATTGTACATAAATACAGTTCGTACCGCACAGTAAACACACTACGTCTCAGTTATACAAACCAGTCAGTTAATGTTGTACAGTGAAATAATCGCTGTTTGTTCTGAGATCCACACAAAACACATAAATACAGTCCGTACCGCGCAGTAAACACACTCCGTCTCAGTTATACAAACCAGTCAGTTAATGTTGTACAGTGAAATAATCGCTGTTTGTTCTGAGATCCACATAAAACACATAAATACACTGTGTGGGCAGAACGTAGAATTGTTGAATGTTAAACATGGCGGTACATAAAGTAACCACTGGGCTTTAAAGTGTTAATATACATTGTACATAAATACAGTTCGTACCGCGCAGTAAACACACTCCGTTTCAGTTATACAAACCAGTCAGTTAATGTTGTACAGTGAAATAATCGCTGTTTGTTCTGAGATCACACACAAACATATAAATACACTGTGTGGGCAGAACGTAGAATTGTTGAATGTTAAACATGGCGGTACATATAGTAACCACTGGGCTTTAAAGTGTTAATATACATTGTACATAAATACAGTCCGTACCGCGCAGTAAACACACTCCGTCTCAGTTATACAAACCAGTCAGTTAATGCTGTACAGTGAAATAATCGCTGTTTGTTCTGAGATCCACACAAAACACATAAATACAGTTCGTACCGCGCAGTAAACACACTACGTCTCAGTTATACAAACCAGTCAGTTAATGCTGTACAGTGAAATAATCGCTGTTTGTTCTGAGATCCACACAAAACACATAAATACAGTCCGTACCGCGCAGTAAACACACTCCGTCTCAGTTATACAAACCAGTCAATTAATGCTGTACAGTAAAATAATCGCTGTTTGTTCTCAGATCCACACAAAACACATAAATACAGTCCGTACCGCGCAGTAAACACACTCCGTCTCAGTTATACAAACCAGTCAGTTAATGTTGTACAGTGAAATAATCGCTGTTTGTTCTGAGATCCACACAAAACACATAAATACAGTCCGTACCGCGCAGTAAACACACTCCGTCTCAGTTATACAAACCAGTCAGTTAATGTTGTACAGTGAAATAATCGCTGTTTGTTCTGAGATCCACACAAAACACATAAATACAGTCCGTACCGCGCAGTAAACACACTCCGTCTCAGTTATACAAACCAGTCAGTTAATGCTGTACAGTGAAATAATCGCTGTTTGTTCTCAGATCCACACAAAACACATAAATACAGTCCGTACCGCGCAGTAAACACACTCCGTCTCAGTTATACAAACCAGTCAGTTAATGCTGTACAGTGAAATAATCGCTGTTTGTTCTCAGATCCACACAAAACACATAAATACACTGTGTGGGCAGAACGTAGAATTGTTGAATGTTAAACCTTGTGGTACACTGGGATTTAAAGTGTTGATGAAACGGCATGCTATGGATATGTATGTGGGGATGGAGGTATAGCTCCACGAATTCTAGACCTCAGTCTAAAATGGACGTGAGTGATCAGTTTCACGCCACGGCCGCTTTATCCCCGGTGAAAGAACCCCTGGTATCTGCTGAATAGGAAGCTGGGTGGGTGTGACGGTCCGTGTGGGCCCTTTCGGGAAGAGAGGAAACTCTCGCACTTGCCGGGAATCGAGTCCCAATTTCTCGATCGTAGCCTGGGCACTGTAGTGACTGAGCTACACGGTCTTCTATGAGGATTATGGAGGAATGTTAATTCTTAAGTAACTTATTTGGAAAATTTGAGCCGATTGGTATAGACATTTTGCGCTACGTGGAGGTGATCAGTCAGCTTCACGCCCCGACCGTTTTATTTCCGATGCTGTGGAGAAGCGAAAAAATCTTGCCTCTGCGAGGAATCTAACCTGTTCACTCGGCTTGGCTGCCTGTAGCCTAGTTACCTCATCTGAAGTATGAATGCAGATTGCTCAAAGAAACTTGCAGTCATGCACCAACCATTGTCACATTAGTAGTAAATAATGGAAGAAATGTGTTGTTCTGTTTGGAAATAAGCACTGAGTGGTGGACTTTTAAAGAGGTGCGGATCTTACAAGCTTTCGAACAAACACCCGTCTTAGAGTCAGCTGTGGGTTCAATTTCCATCCGTCAGCTGCACATGCGTAGTGACACTGGGCGGTGTCAAACAGGTGAGCCTTTTTGGAGATAAGGCTCATTATATACTGACAATGAAACTCACATTCCAGTGCTGTTTAACCTCTTTACTCTAGCATTTCAACTGTTTGACTCCATCAAATATTCAAACAAGGACTGGAGTGTTTTCAGGCGTTAGTACTTTGAGGGTCGCTAATAGATTCATCTAACTCGTTCGGTATTGGAATCTTCTTTGTGGGAAACCAACAGTCTCTGGTACGGTCAGTGTATTCTCCGTATTTTGTGGAACCTGAAGCTTCATTACCACAGCATAGAAATCCACCACTGGATACTGTCCTGAGGACGAACCCATGGAGCAGTGTCCGTCTTGAGAAACCAGTAGTTGCTTAGTCAAATTATCTGCCTGTTATGAAATACAAAGTTAATTATTCATAAGGTTTCAGAATAATTGCGGCGTGTTTTCTAGGAAGAAAAAAGTCCACACCCAAAACTTGCATGTAAACGTGAACTTTTGTTATTAAAGGTAGCTCGAAGAAAAGCTCTCATTAAAATGACGAAGATTTATTACAAAAAAAGAGTCTTGGAATGGAAGGAACTCCTCCCCTTTAAGTGTTGTCAGCCTGCATATTTTGTCCGCGAAAGAAACTTAGCTGTCTTTTTTTTTTTTTTTTTTCCTATTTCAAAATTTGACAAACTCCATAAGCTTACTCGTTTATTGACGGTCTTTAAATCTCCTCTTATGGAAGAGTCCATTTTGAGAATTGCTGTCATGTTTCTACAGAAGAGTGAACAAGGAAATTGGTACTGCGCTTGCCGGTTCACGCCCAAGCTGTTTCGCATTAAGCTACATTCATGAGTCAGCAAATCCACTTCACTTTTCAGAAGTCTAGTGAATTCAATGCCACACACCGACGTCACTGGGACAAAGTGGCACTTTGCTTCGTGAGGACACACACACAGCTGTTCATGGCTATTCTACAATTAAGTCTAATTTACCTCAACATCAGTTTTTTTTTCCTATGGCTCGACAGCCCCTTGGGGGCCTAGGCCGCCTCATTTTTCGAGGTTTCACGATCACACTCAGACACACCACACTCGGTAGGACTCCTCTGGACGAGTGACCAGTCCGTCGCAGAGACCTCTACCTGACAACACTCACAAGAGACAGACATCCATGCCCTAGGCGGGATTCGAACCCGCATTCCCAGCAAGCGAACGGCCGCAGACCCACACCTTAGACCGCGCGGCCACTGCGATCGGCCCAACATCAGTTTTACCTCTTCCTGTTTACGGCAGTGAAAGTCTCTACTTAAGTGGGGAATAAACTGAGGGTATTCGCGAACAGGGGAACATTTTAACATAAGAGAGAAGATGTAACTGGAGGGTACATACAAATAAAAGGAGATTTGTCATTCTTAGTCGTCGCGAAATGTTAAGGTGATTAAATAAAGGATGGTGGCGTGAAATGTAGCAAGCATGGGAGAGACAAGAAATGGATATAGAATTTTTAGGCGGAAAAACCTGTCTAACAGATACCTAAATCCTACCTTCTATGTAAAGCACAAAGATTAAAACATACAGAACTGTAATTTGCCCATATGTTTTCCATGTGGATGTCAAAACTTTGTCTGCCACATTAAGGGACGGAAATACACTGAGGGTGTCTGAGAGCAGGGTGCTGAGGGGCGTGTTTAGACCTAGGAGAGAGGACGTGAGAGGAAGAGGGAGAAAAATTACTCTCACGTAATGAGGAACTTCACCACAAATTGAAGGTTCAAGTCTCATGTGATGTTATGCCGTGTCGATTTGTAAATACAGCATTGCCGGACGTTTCGAAGTGTGTTCAGAGTCAAGGACGACATGACCCTGAAGATTGGCACTGCGGTCAGCAACGATTTACCAGTCGACACGACGTCACATCCCAGAATACTTGAATCTTCAGCAACACCGCTGTGAGAACCTCAAATCTCGACTTTCACACCTGTTGTTAGGATAATAAAAACTGTGATAATAAGATGGGCGGGGCATGTAGCACACATGGGGATGGGAAATGTATACGGTACAAATATTGTAGCTTAAAAGTCGAAGGTAAGAGACCATTTCAGGCATATGTAGGTGATAATAATAAAATAAAATCGGTTGAGGCACTGCGCTACAAGCCGGAAGGTCGCGGGTTCGATTCTCGATGGTGTCATTGGAATTTTTCTTTGACATAACCCTTCCGGCCGCACTATGGCCCTGGGGTCGACTCAGTCTCTAACAGAAATGAGTACCAGCAATATTTCCTGGGGGGTAAATGCGGCCGGTGCGTAGGGCTTGACAACCTTACTATCTTCATGTGCTGATTGTCTTGAAATCTGGGAGCCTCAACCTACTGGAACACTAAAGGCCTGTACAGGGGTCGCTTTTGCCCTTTTTGCTTTTAATAATAAAATAGGTCTTAATGAAATAGGACTTGCGTACGTGACCTGGATTCAACTGGCGCAGGATAGAGTCGAGTGATGGATTTTTGTGAATACGGTAATGAACGTTCAGGTTCCATAAAATACGGAGAATTTCTTGACCAGCTGAGTGACTGTCAGCTGCTCAATGAGACGCAGCCCCACGGAGTTACAAAAACACGACGTTGCGGAAGACTAGCTTTGTCAATCAGGCCCAAGGGTGCAGAACCACTTTCCCTTACCTGAAATAGGTATAAGAGAAAGTCATCTCCGAAACGTCGTACAGTTTTATTAGCTTTTATCTTAACAATGCAAAATGCGAAAGATAAACGCCATACTTTCCTTTTTTGTTTATAAATAAGGACTCAACTGGAATTCTAAGAATAACGTATCTAAGACGTATGCGAAAATATTATTAATTATAATTATAATTAAAATCCATAACTGCAGTCGTCTGGTTTGTGACACCGTGTAGTCTCATAAGTAATTTTAAACATTTCACAAGAACGTACTTGGTTGCTCTTTACCTTTACCCTGAAGATGACTATAGTTTATGCCTCCTAAAGGCTGGTGCCCATTTACCAGACTATACGGTGTTATAACACAGAAGACCAGATATAATATTCGTTGTGGAATGCATGTATACAATATATGTGTACAATATATGTGTACAGTATAGTATACAATATATGTATTTAAGTCGGTAATGTACGCATAGCGTAACAATCCTCTGGTTGTTTTAGTTATGTGTAAGGACGTAAGAATTACGTAAAGAGTCCTTACAACGTGTATGTCCTTCTTGTCTACCTCTTTACTCGAAACATTTCAGGCTCCAATAAATATTTAGCGAATTACTCTCGAGAAGCCGGTAGAAACGCTTGTAGTGTCCGTTATTGTCATTGATTTTAATAACAAAATGGAAGGTATAGATAAATTTTAGTAAACAGTCCACAGTATCAAATTTCATGAAAATCCACCGAGTGAGTTAGATGAAGCCGTGATGTTTCTGACTTGTGTTTTGGGAGGGTGGTGGTTGGTTCGAATCTACCGGGGCAGTGAGAGCCCTGACTGTTACATTCCGTTGTTTTCCTCAGATTCTCTAGAATATTTCCGGGACAGTACCTCGAATTAGGCCACGATCGTTTCCTTTGACATCCTTACCAATTCATCATTCATTAGTCATCCTATCACTGTGCATAGTCTGTGGTATTAATGGCATTGTTTTTTTTTTCCTATGGCTCGACAGCCCTTAGGGGCCTAGGCCTCGTCATTTACGACGCTTCACGACACACTGATAGACACACCATGTTCGGTAGGACTCCTCTGGACGAGTGATCAGCTCGTCGCAGAGACCTCTACCTGACAACACTCACAACAGACAGACATCCATGCCCCGGTGGGATTCGAACCCACAATCCCAGTAAGCGAGCGGCCGCAGACCCACGCCTTAGACCGCACGGCCACTGGGATCGGCTAATGGTATTGTTATGTGAGTGTAATTCAGCTCCTCTCTACTTATCACCTGTGGACAGACTTACATGATGAAGCTAATACGCCCATTTTTATTCCGCTCGCGCCAAACTCACCCGGCAAACCCTCCCAAATAAACACATCCAAATCACTGTACCTGAACTCACCCGGCAAACCCTCCCAAATAAACACATCCAAATCACTGTACCTGAACTCACCCGGCAAACCCTCCCAAATAAACACATCCAAATCACTGTACCTGAACTCACCCGGCAAACCCTCCAAATAAATCGACCTAACCCAAAAATAAACACATCCAAATCACTGTACCTGAACTCACCCGGCAAACCCTCCCAAATAAACACATCCAAATCACTGTACCTGAACTCACCCGGCAAACCCTCCCAAATAAACACATCCAAATCACTGTACCTGAACTCACCCGGCAAACCCTCCCAAATAAACACATCCAAATCACTGTACCTGAACTCACCCGGCAAACCCTCCCAAATAAACACATCCAAATCACTGTACCTGAACTCACCCGGCAAACCCTCCCAAATAAACACATCCAAATCACTGTACCTGAACTCACCCGGCAAACCCTCCCAAATAAACACATCCAAATCACTGTACCTGAACTCACCCGGCAAACCCTCCCAAATAAACACATCCAAATCACTGTACCTGAACTCACCCGGCAAACCCTCCCAAATAAACACATCCAAATCATTGTACCTGAACTCACCCGGCAAACCCTCCCAAATAAACACATCCAAATCACTGTACCTGAACTCACCCGGCAAACCCTCCCAAATAAACACATCCAAATCACTGTACCTGAACTCACCCGGCAAACCCTCCCAAATAAACACATCCAAATCACTGTACCTGAACTCACCCGGCAAACCCTCCCAAATAAACACATCCAAATCACTGTACCTGAACTCACCCGGCAAACCCTCCCAAATAAACACATCCAAATCACTGTACCTGAACTCACCGGCAAACCCTCCCAAATAAACGCATCCAAATCATTGTACCTGAACTCACCCGGCAAACCCTCCCAAATAAACGCATCCAAATCACTGTACCTGAACTCACCCGGCAAACCCTCCCAAATAAACGCATCCAAATCACTGTACCTGAACTCACCCGGCAAACCCTCCCAAATAAACACATCCAAATCACTGTACCTGAACTCACCCGGCAAACCCTCCCAAATAAACACATCCAAATCACTGTACCTGAACTCACCCGGCAAACCCTCCCAAATAAACACATCCAAATCACTGTACCTGAACTCACCCGGCAAACCCTCCCAAATAAACACATCCAAATCACTGTACCTGAACTCACCGGCAAACCCTCCCAAATAAACACATCCAAATCACTGTACCTGAACTCACCCGGCAAACCCTCCCAAATAAACACATCCAAATCACTGTACCTGAACTCACCCGGCAGACCCTCCCAAATAAACACATCCAAATCACTGTACCTGAACTCACCCGGCAGACCCTCCCAAATAAACACATCCAAATCACTGTACCTGAACTCACCCGGCAAACCCTCCCAAATAAACACATCCAAATCACTGTACCTGAACTCACCGGCAAACCCTCCCAAATAAACACATCCAAATCACTGTACCTGAACTCACCCGGCAAACCCTCCCAAATAAACACATCCAAATCACTGTACCTGAACTCACCGGCAAACCCTCCCAAATAAACACATCCAAATCACTGTACCTGAACTCACCCGGCAAACCCTCCCAAATAAACACATCCAAATCACTGTACCTGAACTCACCCGGCAAACCCTCCCAAATAAACACATCCAAATCACTGTACCTGAACTCACCCGGCAGACCCTCCCAAATAAACACATCAAAATCACTGTACCTGAACTCACCGGCAGACCCTCCCAAATAAACACATCCAAATCACTGTACCTGAACTCACCCGGCAAACCCTCCCAAATAAACACATCCAAATCACTGTACCTGAACTCACCCGGCAAACCCTCCCAAATAAACACATCCAAATCATTGTACCTGAACTCACCCGGCAAACCCTCCCAAATAAACACATCCAAATCACTGTACCTGAACTCACCCGGCAAACCCTCCCAAATAAACACATCCAAATCACTGTACCTGAACTCACCCGGCAGACCCTCCCAAATAAACACATCCAAATCACTGTACCTGAACTCACCCGGCAGACCCTCCCAAATAAACACATCCAAATCACTGTACCTGAACTCACCCGGCAAACCCTCCCAAATAAACCATCCAAATCACTGTACCTGAACTCACCCGGCAAACCCTCCCAAATAAACACATCCAAATCACTGTACCTGAACTCACCCGGCAAACCCTCCCAAATAAACACATCCAAATCACTGTACCTGAACTCACCCGGCAAACCCTCCCAAATAAACACATCCAAATCACTGTACCTGAACTCACCCGGCAAACCCTCCCAAATAAACACATCCAAATCACTGTACCTGAACTCACCCGGCAAACCCTCCCAAATAAACACATCCAAATCACTGTACCTGAACTCACCGGCAAACCCTCCCAAATAAACACATCCAAATCATTGTACCTGAACTCACCCGGCAAACCCTCCCAAATAAACACATCCAAATCACTGTACCTGAACTCACCCGGCAAACCCTCCCAAATAAACACATCCAAATCACTGTACCTGAACTCACCCGGCAGACCCTCCCAAATAAACACATCCAAATCACTGTACCTGAACTCACCCGGCAGACCCTCCCAAATAAACACATCCAAATCACTGTACCTGAACTCACCCGGCAAACCCTCCCAAATAAACACATCCAAATCACTGTACCTGAACTCACCGGCAAACCCTCCCAAATAAACACATCCAAATCACTGTACCTGAACTCACCCGGCAAACCCTCCCAAATAAACACATCCAAATCACTGTACCTGAACTCACCCGGCAAACCTCCCAAATAAACACATCCAAGTCACTGTACCTGAACTCCTGTAATCCTTGCTCCACAGTGCCCGGTTCTTGTTCGTCCCCAATGGAGGCCTCTCCGGGCGGCGGACACATCACTCGCTCCTCCTCTTCATCTGCAGGCTCCACCGCCTCTTTCACTGTCATTGTGTCTGTCACAGGCTCGTCTTTCGCAAGGGTAAATCTGGTCACAGTTGAACTCTCTTCAATTGGCAAGGCAGTGACTGGTGACACGTCTGCTTCCGTTTGCATAATTCCCCTGGCACTGTACATAAGTAATGTAAGTTAGATATATGATTTTGTCTAGGTTCCGTATCCGACATGGTATCAGTTGTCACATTCAAATATCGGAAGTTGTTACCGTGGTCTTTGGAATATGACGCCTCACACTTTGCTAGACGGGTAACCATCTCAGATGCTGTAAGTCTGTAACATTGACTTGTGGATATTATTTTTTTTTATTAAAAGCTTTTATTGACAGAACCAAGTTACATCAATGGAATACAAGCAGTAGTCAACTGTTGTGCCTTTAACCAACTTCCATTATCTCCTTAGGAGCAGGAACTTAACCCTGGCCGCCATGTAGAAGACACTCCGGATCGTAATTGTAGTGAAAACCCTTGGACACAGAAAAAACACTACCTTACAACTTGTGGATATATATTTACGTATCTTTGTAGAAGATGTTTGATTATAGAATGTTATGTAGCATACTGGATACTGTATGTGCCATCTGCTTCAATATTACGAGACTGGAGTTTGATTAAGAGACTTGGCAAGACTACGACATTCACATGCCAGAAGTCTGCAGTCTGATTGGCCGCAAATTAAGAAATCAAACCTTTAAATGATGTTATTTGGACAGAACTTCGTTTGTAACAGAGATATTATTATGTAAAACATTGTTAGATTGTAATCCTGTCTGCGGAATGATAAGTGACTGTGAAGGCGTAATGATGATAATGACGATAATAACGATAGTGATGATAATGATAATGACGATAGCGATGATAATGACGATAGTGACGATAGTGATGATAATGATGATAATAATGATAATGACGATAATAACGATAGTGATGATAATGATGATAATGATGATAACGATAGTGATGATAGTGATGATAATGATAATGATGATAATGATAATGATGATAATGACGATAGTGATGATAATGATAGTGATGATAATAATGTCGGTTAACGTATGTAACTATTAGAAACTTCTGAACACAGGAAGGGGGTGTTAGCAGTTATGTTAGCTCATTAGTAGAAAGACCTAAAAGTATAAAAACTAATGATAAAGGACGACAGGACGGCAGAAAGATGATATTGATAATGATAGTTATGATGATGGAGAGGAAAAATTTAGTGATTGGTGAAGCGGAAGAGAAAAGAAAATATATTGCAGACGGGGAAGAAGGCATATACTTCTTTGACAAAGAGGGTATAAGAGTCATAAGAAAGTGCGGAGTTAAGGGGAGAGGATGAATGAGTGGAGAGAAACACAAAAATATACGTTCATGGAGGTTGAAAGAGGTTCAAGTGTACAGAGGTCAGTGTCACTGGGTGGCGATTGGTTATACGCCGAAAAAAAGCGAACATGTCGCTCCTATTTTGTAAAAAGGGAACAACCCACAAAATATCAATTTTACAGGAGAAGCAAGAAGGTGGCTCCGTCTAGTGCGCAGGTTAAGAATGGGTGGAGCTATACCTCTACTCCTACTATATGCCTTCATGGCCTTGATCGGGAAAATTCTACTTTATTTAGTTAGGAAGTCTACAGTAATGATACAGTAAAAGGCCCTATGTAGAAAATAATAAAGAGATTGACAGCTACATTACACATCACCCCTATTTTGTAAAAAGGGGACAACCCACAAAATATCAATTTTACAGGAGAAGCAAGAAGGTGGGATATCCCCCACCTCTATTGGTTATTCTTGAAAATGGAGTTGTCATCTTTTTACATATCATACAGGACCATTAGTTGAATGATTTGCTACACATAACTCAGTTTAGCTCAAACTGGCAGTTAGGCCCTTTTTACAAAACAGGGGCCATATATTCCATGGGACAAATTTCGCATAGGGTAGAGAACGAACGACCCTCAACTAACCTTGAATAACCATCATGTTACAAGTGTAATATCATTTTAGGAATCGAGGTAAAGAGATATGTTGCAAAATATCATCATCTCGCCTTCGAAAGACTTTGATGACAACAGTTTACGAACCAGACTTGAGTACTGCGCGTTTGTATGAATGTGGTCAATGGAGTCCTTATCCAACCCATCGTGTTTTCGTCAGACCATCGAATGAAACTGTAGGAACAGATCGTTTTAGAGGTTAGGACAGTTGCTTGACACAGAAATAAACTGTGATAATACGCTATGAGAGGGGAAAAGTACGGACTGAAATTTACCGTGACTTCAGAAATTTAAATGATGCATGATATAATGTAAACTTGTAATTTTAACGAATGACATCGCGTCGTATTTTATAGATATCAATTGAAAAAGAGCACAGTCAAGCCTAACTACAAATTTATTGTAAAACAGTATTTTGTTCACAACATGCTACATGTTTCGGCCAAAAAAGTCATAATCAGGCTTTGTGTAAATATAATGATATTTTTATATTTATATACAGCCTGATGGTGGCCCTTTTGGGCCGAAACCTGTAGGTTATTGTAAGCAAGATGTTTTGTAATAAATTTTTAGCTGTGTTTGACGGTTTTCATTCAATTGATGAACTTATAAAGACATGTACGTTTTCGGACAAAAATATATATTATGCTATGTAATGTAATTTGGGTTTTGGTATTACAGTTAAAACCTTACAAGAAATAATTGGAATGAATGATTCAGAAGGTTGCATAAAAATTTGTAAAAATCGTAGTAACCCCCCCCCCCCTCCCCAACAAATGCATTTTGGAATACCTGTAGTGAAGCTAGCCCTTCTTGAGAAGCTGATAATCGCTCAGCTAGTCAAGAAATTCCTTGCATTTTATAAAACAGAAAGTTTATAATCGTGTTCACAAAAGCCGGTCACTGGTCTTTATTTTGATTCAGTTTAATCCAATCAGAACCTAGTGTAGTTCTTTCAGGTACATTATTATCTTCCCATATACCTACTAATTGGTATTACAGGTGGTCTCTCCAGGTTTACAACGAAAATTTTGTGTGCATTTCTCATTTCCTATGTGTGCTAAACGTCCGGCCACTGACATCCTCCTTGATTTGGCCATCTTACCTACCTACCTACATAACTAACTAACTAACTAACTAACTACATGCAGCAGAGTCTCCCTTGAGAAGCTAACAGGTTCTCAGCTAGTCAAGAAATTCCCCGCATTTTATGGAAGCCGAAGGTTCATTACCGCATTCACAACAGCCCGCCACTTGTCCCTGTCTTGAGGCAGACCAATCCAGTCCACGCCCCGCATTCTATTTCTTGAAGATCCCTTTTAATATTATCCTCCCGCCTATGCCGAGGTCTTCAGATGGTCTCATTTTTTTCAGTTTTCCGCACCAAAACTTTGTATGTAGTCTCTTCTTCCCCATACGTGCTACATGCCCCGCCCATCTCATCTTCATACATCTGGTCACCCGAATAGTGTTTGGCGATAAGTACGAATCATGAAGCTCTCCAGTATGCAGTCTGCTGCAGTCCCTCTTAGACCCAAACATGTTCCTCAGTCCCTCTTAGACCCAAACATGTTCCTCATTCCCTCTTAGAACCAAACATGTTCCTCAGTCCCTCTTAGACCCAAACATGTTCCTCAGTCCCTCTTAGACCCAAACATGTTCCTAGTCCCTCTTAGACCCAAACATGTTCCTCAGTCCCTCTTAGAACCAAACATGTTCCCAGTCCCTCTTAGACCCAAACATGTTCCTCAGTCCCTCTTAGACCCAAAAATGTTCCGCAGTCCCTCTTAAAACCAAACACGTTCCTCAGTCCCTCTTAGACCCAAACATGTTCCTCAGTCCCTCTTAGACCCAAACATGTTCCTCAGTCCCTCTGAGAACCAAACATGTTCCTCAGTCCCTCTTAGACCCAAACATGTTCCTCAGTCCCTCTTAGACCCAAACATGTTCCTCAGTCCCTCTTAGACCCAAACATGTTCCTCAGTCCCTCTTAGACCCAAACATGTTCCTCAGTCCCTCTTAGACCCAAACATGTTCCTCAGTCCCTCTTAGACCCAAACATGTTCCTCAGTCCCTCTTAGACCCAAACATGTTCCTCAGTCCCTCTTAGACCCAAACATGTTCCTCAGTCCCTCTTAGACCCAAACATGTTCCTCAGTCCCTCTTAGACCCAAACATGTTCCTCAGTCCCTCTTAGACCCAAACATGTTCCTCAGTCCCTCTTAGACCCAAACATGTTCCTCAGTCCCTCTTAGACCCAAACATGTTCCTCAGTTCCCCATTCTCAAACACCCTCAGCCTTAATGTGAGAGATCAAGTTTCACAGCCCAATAGAACAACAGGATTTGATGACAGTAATAATTGAACATTTGTTGGTGAAGAATACGATTTATGAACATCCCCCCCCGTTGTGAAATTTTATTTTTTTGTCGTCTAAATTACCTCCCCTCGCCCCTTCTTCGAGTGTCTAAATATTCCCAGCGGTCTTTACCCTAACACACGGTATGTAGTGTTCTTTGCTGACAGTCAGACACCAAGTGTCGTACTACATAAAGCATGGCGTTAATTCACAGGTATAAAGCTACATTTGATCTCTAAAATTAGAAATGCAACGACAGGATGATAGAGTCGGTATTACGAAGGTAACCAACAAACTTCCGGGGAGACAAAAAAAAAGACTTTGCAGAAATATCTGGACCGGATCTCTACTTACGCAATTCATTGAATATCGTGGCATTAGGAGTCTTCAGTAATTGTGAGTCCCCACGTGTGTTTTACCAAAATGGCAACCGGAAGTTCCAAAACAGAATTCTGGTGGGCTGAGTTACAAATGAAGTATAGTTAAGAATAGCCCCTTTCGAGTGTGGGAGAAGGCGAGACGGAGCGTTTATACTATTTAGAGCAGTGTTTCGGAGATGTTCCCTGTGCCATACAACAACTACTACGTGTATGTAGTCATGAAAAAGGGCCTTAATTATGACTTTCCCTGAAGTGCAGACTCCAGAACACAGCTGATGTAAGGCTTAAGTTGTGTTGTTTAACGACGCTCTCAGTTGCGAAGGTACTAGAAGAGGTTCATGATCTGTACTCGTCACCAAATATTATTGGGTGATCAAATCAAGAAAATGTGATGGACAGGGCATGTAGCACGTGTGGGGGAGAAGCGGTGGCGTAATGGGTTTAGGTAGGGAAACCTAAGGGAAAGAGACAACTTTGAAGACCTAGACGTAGAAAGGAGAAAATATTAAAATTGGTCTTCAAAAAATAGGATGGGGAAGCGTGGACTGGGTTTATCTGGCTTAGGATAGGGACAGGTGGCGGGCGCTTGTAAATGTGGTAATGCGGGTTCCATAAAATGCGGGGGGAATTATTGACTAGCAAAGGAGCTGATAATTTTTTTTAAGAAGGACTGCGAGCATTTCAGTTTGTCAGTTGTGAGGCCATAGCGTCGGTTATATGAGTACGGAGTTTTGGTGGAATGATAGTGACAGAGAAAGTGAAGTACTCGGGCATTAACCCATCCTTGTATTAACATTGATTTCAGGCTTCCGCTGCGATGTTGATGTAATCTGTGGTCTTCTGGGTAATTACACGGCGTCGTGTGGTAAATAATCTTAAAAAGATCAAAGATTTACTAGGAAGTAAATCTTTGATCTTTTTAGAAAGTAAATTTTTGATCTTTTTAAGATTATTTACCACACGACGCCGTGTAATTACCCAGATACTAGGAAGTAAATCTTTGATCTTTTTAGAAAGTAAATTTTGATCTTTTTAAGATTATTTACCACACGACGCCGTGTAATTACCCAGAAGACCACAGATTACATCCTTGTATTACTTTGTACATCACAAATCCCTCACAGATTGGTCTGTGATCGGACTGGGGTCTCCGCTGTGAGAGGCCGACGACAGGCCACCTGAGCCATAGCAAGACCCAACAAATTTGGAGGATAATATTAAAATTGATGTTAAAGGAATGGAGTGTGAGAGTGTTGACTGCATGCAGCTGAGTCATGGAAAGCATCTTATGGTGAGCTGTTGTGAATATCATTATGAAACTTGAAGTTCCTAAAAGGAGGAGAATTTATTTATAGCCGATCGCCTGTAAGTTTCTGGACCCTGCTCTCTGTAGCTACCTTCAGTGCAGTGACAGTTACTTTTGCCGGAAAACATGAAGCTGGGAGACCTAGGTGTAAATGGGAGACTTCCGTAAATGGCGGGGAATTTCTTGACCATCTGAAAAACTATCAACTTCTCAAGAAGGATTCTGCTTTGTTAAGTTAGTTGCTGCATTTAATATTTACGACGTTTCGCGAGTTGTGTTCAAATGATATTGAACCTTTCAAGCCCAATGATTACTTTATGTACCACCAACATCAAAGCACGTGGTACGTATGTTTACCATTGTGGTTTGAAGGGTTGAAATGTATTCGACGAAAGGTAATTGTGGTAATGAAAGACTTTAATATTGATGCCAGTAGTGAGCTGATTACTTAGTATTATGATGTTTCCAGTTATGACACCGTGTAGTCTGGTAGATAGGTACTGACTTTGCAGAGGAACATAATGTTTTCTTATTTCTGAAAGACGTAAGACCCCAATATGATTTTTCAACACCGTATAAACCCCATATCTTGTATATGATGTATTTCTTGTTTGGAATGTGATTTAACAAATATTCGTTTTCGTGTCTGGTATGAGTAGGCTTTCCATTCGTCCCGGTTTTTCTCAGAATAGTCCCAGTTTTGTGGGGTTTCAAGAGTTGTCCAAGTGTCCTGCTAACTTCCGTCGGGGACACCAGATGTCCCGCGTTTTTCCAAGTCATAAAAATACGACATTTTTGACGATGCGTGCGAAAATTTTGACATTCCAACGGTGGGTGAAAACTTCTACAGGAGCAGGAGAGCCATCAGACGGCCACTAACAGGAAGGAATAGTAGAGGGACAGGAAGATGTGTAGACTGTAGACTGTAGACTGTGGACTGAGACTGCGAAGGGTGAGGAACGGATATGTAAAAAAAAAACCAGTGACTTAAATGTTTTAGCTTGAGTAATGCTGTTATTGTTAGTCTCATTATTCCCGGTTTTGTGTCTCTATGAAATAATGTTGTGGGCCGCGATAGCTCAGTCGGTATAGCGACTCGCTACGAGCTGGACGGTCCGGGGATCGAATCCCGGTGGTGACGAGATTTTCGGTACCCATCCAGACTGGCCCTGGGGCCCACCCAGCCTCCTGTACAATGGGTACCGGGTTTCTTTCCCGGGTGTAAAGCGGCTGGGGCGTGGCTTTAACCCCACCCCCATGTAGCGCCGAGGGTAAAGAAAGAATAGAGGTATATATGTACCCCCACTGTGTGCCTTTATAGCAGGTTATAGGGCGAACTTTACGTTTTATGTAATAATTTTGTTATTTGAGTTATCTAGTTGTAGTATTAGTAAACCACTCTGCTTTTTTGAATTGCTTGACGGGTTAGAGGGTTTGTATTCTACGCCACTCCTCCGCCACCTGATTGTTATTATGTGTCCGTTTTTGGTTTTAAAAAAGGGATCCGTATGTATGAAGCTACGATTTTTTGAAAAATATTTACGACTCAAATAACGTGGTTATTAGTAATTGTTTTTAATTTTAATGAAACAAAGAAATATATTTGTAATATCAAAACGTATTAACAAAAAATAACTATTCCTAGTAAAAGTAAAGTTCTCCCTAGAACAGGCCACAAAGGCCCAGAGGGGGAATAGAGGTATAGCTCTACTCTTTCTTTAACCTCGGCGCTAGATGAGGGTGGGTGGTCAACTCCACGCCCCGGCCGCTTTACCCCCGGGAAAGAGACCCGGTACCCATTGTATAGGAGACTTGGTGGGCCCCAGGGCCAGTCTGGACGGCAGCGAAAAATCTCGCCCCCACCGGGATTCGATCCCCGGACCGTCCAGCCCGTAGCGAGTCGCTATACCGACTGAGCTATCGCGGCCCAACTATTCCTAGTACTTAATAGAAATTATTTTATGTATTTTAAACGAGATATTTTTAAAACGATTCACATTATATATTAGTACTTTGAGGTTTGAGGTGACTTTGATCTCCAGAGGTTACGTGACTCGTCACAACAATGCGTGGAGGTAAGAATGTATATAAGAATTAACACATTTGAGGTTCTCACAGCAGTGTTGCTGGAGTGTCAAGTCTTCAGTGATGTTATGCTCCGTCGTTGGGTAAGTCGTTACCGAGGTTTCGGAAGATCTTAAGTGTTACACTGATTAGGCTACATACTGGACAGTGGTAAGACATGTTTTCTGTAAGCATCCTGATGAGCTGAGACCCACCCAGCCTCCTATCCAATGGGAACCAGGGGCTCATTTCTCCATGGGGAGGCTCATTTCTCCATGCAAAGTAGATGTGGAAAAAAAGATGTGAAAATCATAGACGACAGTAGTTGTGATACTTATGAAAATTATCATACTGTAACATACATGAAATGATTATTTATTTCTCATATGGGATGAAATAGTGCTGTATTTTGGAGCAAAATGAAAGGTGACATAAATACATTATAAGTGTTACGTTGGGTGTGCGCTCCGAAACGCCCCCTAAAATGTCCGTTGATATCTGATTGCGCTAACAAAATATGGTAATACGTGAAATCCTCAAATTTCGTGACAATCCAATTAGCATTTCTCGATGTTTTATTACGTGCGCACGGACGGACAGAACGGACAAAACTAATGGGCCCAATCTTGCCACTTTTCTCTGTACAATACAATTTTGACGTCGATGTCTTGTTAAGGATCAAAACAACAGCGTTATACGTAGATTGCCAGGAGAGAGCTTGTATGGAGAGACCAACAGGTCAGCCAGTTCGTTACATTGTTTAAAATAGCAATAAAAGAACCTCGCGGGCTTTCTACAGGGCCGCAGCTAAACCAATCTCAATACCTGTCCGAATATAGCCACACAGAGCTCACAGCTTCTCGAAACTTCTTGGTGCGTATTTTAACCTGAATGGAATGACCAGAGCTCTCTTTTTGCTCTGATGTTAAGTTGTTACTATTTTGCGGTTAAGTTAATATTAGTCTCAGAGTCATGAGGTATATTTAAAAGACTAAATTCCAGGAAGCAACAGTGATAGCTCAGTAGGTATAGTGAGGTGATACGGGCTGAACTAGCAGCGAGACTGATGTTGACTTCCGAGTCAAGAAATGTTATCTTCCCCGGAGTGTACAGACCGGCTGTGGGCCCTCACAGTTTTTTATGAAGTGGGTACCAGGGGGTTCTTTCGTTGGGATTATAATGATCGGGGATTCAAGCTTACCACTCACCTTTATGAAGACCCGTGGCTAAAAATTCGTGGATCTATACTTTCACTTCCCCAGTCGCCTTTATGCCGTAGGCGTAATTAATTACGGACAGACATTTACCGGTAACCCGTTAGGTAAAGGGAAACATTTGGTAAAACTAATCATAAATATTTCGTGACATTTTCTACGTTAACATTTAAGCAAATTTAATAAAAAATGTAAAAAAAGTTAAAGTTTTTCCAGTCCATGCCATGAAGACATATAGGGGAGTGGAAGATTAGCTCCACTCATTCTTAACCTCGGCATTATATGGAGGTGAGTGGTTAACTTCACGCACCGGCCGCTTTAGGGATACCGTAGTCGGTATAGCGACTTGCTACGAGCTGGACGGTCCGGGAATCGAATCCTGGTGAGGGCGAGATTTTCAGCACCCGTCCATACCGGCCCTAGGGCCTACCCAGCCTCCTGTACAATGGGTAACGGGTTATTCCCGGGGGTAAAGCGGCCGGGGCGTGGAGTTGACCACCCACTAGCGCCGAGGTTAAATAAAGAGTAGAGCTATACCTCTACTCCCCCTCTCGGCCTTCATGGCCTGCTCTGGGGTGAACTTTACCTTCACCTTTTACCGGCCGCTTTACCCGAAGGAAGGAACTCCTGTACCCATCGAATAAAGGCTGGTTGGGCCCAAGAGCCGGTCTGGAACTTTGGAGAAGAGAAAAGTGTTACCCCTGCCCGTAACTTGTGTCAATGGACAGCGATTCTCGTATTAACCTCTTACAGAACGAAGCTGGTGTGGATAACACTGGTACATAGCAAGTAGACTGACATCTCTGAAAACACGTGATGCCTGCAGTATGAAGATCAATTGGTTAATGATGTTTGGGGAAACGGTCGCTGTTTATTCTGAGCTAAACAAGCCGCACAAACTGTCCATTAATGTCGTGTTCTTGAAATTGTCTGAAGGGCTATGGTGAGGCTTGTGCTGTGTAGTTATGGTGAGGCTTGTGCTGTGTAGTTATGGTGAGGCTTGTGCTGTGTAGTTATGGCGAGGCTTGTGCTGTGTAGTTATGGCGAGGCTTGTGCTGTGTAGTTATGGCGAGGCTTGTGCTGTGTAGTTATGGTGAGGCTTGTGCTGTGTAGTTATGGTGAGGCTTGTGCTGTGTAGTTATGGTGAGGCTTGTGCTGTGTAGTTATGGTGAGGCTTGTGCTGTGTAGTTATGGTGAGGCTTGTGCTGTGTAGTTATGGTGAGGCTTGTGCTGTGTAGTTATGGCGAGGCTTGTGCTGTGTAGTTATGGCGAGGCTTGTGCTGTGTAGTTATGGCGAGGCTTGTGCTGTGTAGTTATGGTGAGGCTTGTGCTGTGTAGTTATGGTGAGGCTTGTGCTGTGTAGTTATGGTGAGGCTTGTGCTGTGTAGTTATGGCGAGGCTTGTGCTGTGTAGTTATGGCGAGGCTTGTGCTGTGTAGTTATGGCGAGGCTTGTGCTGTGTAGTTATGGCGAGGCTGTGCGTGTAGTTATGGCGAGGCTTGTGCTGTGTAGTTATGGCGAGGCTTGTGCTGTGTAGTTATGGCGAGGCTTGTGCTGTGTAGTTATGGCGAGGCTTGTGCTGTGTAGTTATGGCGAGGCTTGTGCTGTGTAGTTATGGCGAGGCTTGTGCTGTGTAGTTATGGCGAGGCTTGTGCTGTGTAGTTATGGCGAGGCTTGTGCTGTGTAGTTATGGCGAGGCTTGTGCTGTGTAGTTATGGCGAGGCTTGTGCTGTGTAGTTATGGCGAGGCTTGTGCTGTGTAGTTATGGCGAGGCTTGTGCTGTGTAGTTATGGGAGGCTTGTGCTGTGTAGTTATGGTGAGGCTTGTGCTGTGTAGTTATGGTGAGGCTTGTGCTGTGTAGTTATGGTGAGGCTTGTGCTGTGTAGTTTGAGTGGCTGTAGTTGGGCTTGTGCTGTGTAGTTATGGCGAGGCTTGTGCTGTGTAGTTATGGCGAGGCTTGTGCTGTGTATTATGGCGAGGCTTGTGCTGTGTAGTTATGGCGAGGCTTGTGCTGTGTAGTTATGGCGAGGCTTGTGCTGTGTAGTTATGGCGAGGCTTGTGCTGTGTAGTTATGGCGAGGCTTGTGCTGTGTAGTTATGGCGAGGCTTGTGCTGTGTAGTTATGGCGAGGCTTGTGCTGTGTAGTTATGGCGAGGCTTGTGCTGTGTAGTTATGGCGAGGCTTGTGCTGTGTAGTTATGGCGAGGCTTGTGCTGTGTAGTTATGGCGAGGCTTGTGCTGTGTAGTTATGGCGAGGCTTGTGCTGTGTAGTTATGGCGAGGCTTGTGCTGTGTAGTTATGGCGAGGCTTGTGCTGTGTAGTTATGGCGAGGCTTGTGCTGTGTAGTTATGGCGAGGCTTGTGCTGTGTAGTTATGGCGAGGCTTGTGCTGTGTAGTTATGGTGAGGCTTGTGCTGTGTAGTTGGGAACGTCAGCCGACGCACCAACTATCATGACTAAGGTTTTTCTTGTTTTTCTCAGTCTCTCCATGCAACTGCTAATGATAACGCCACGACCGCTTGCTTCCAAATCCTTTCCAATTCACCACTCACATACAACACTATCATTTCGACGATAGATACTACGAGATGCTGACAACGTCATAATGAACGCAGTTTAAGTTTGCCTGCTGTGTTATACGGACATGAAACTGGTCTGTCACATTGAGGGAGGAATATACGCTGAGGGTGTTCGAGAATAGGTTGCTGAGGGAAGTGGTAACAGGGGAGTGGAGAAGACTACATAACGAGGAGCTTTAAGATCTGTACTCCTGAACAAGTATTTTTCGGGCGATGAAGGAGAATGAGACGGACAGTACATGTGACACGTATGGGGCAAAGGAGAGGTGCGTACAGGGTTTTGGTGGGGTAACCTGAGGGAAATAAGCCACTTGGAAAACCTAGACATAAATGGGAAAAACAATATTAAAATGGATAATCAAGAATAGGATGGGGGCGTGGACTGGGTTGATCTGGCTCAGGATAGGGCAAGGTGCTGGCTTTTGTGTTCACGGTAATGAACCTTCGGGTTCCATAAAATGCGGGGAATTTCTTGACCAGCTGAGGAACTGTTAGCGTTTGAAAAAGGGCTTTGCTCTATGGAGGTATTAGTTAGTTAGTTGTATAATGAATCACAAAACAGGAAGTTGTTTTGAATCTTTTTGTCGCTGTCTCGAAATTATAGTTACAGTTAATTACTTTAGAGCAATGGCATAGACTATTTTCATTACAAAAACGGAAATTAGAACTAACGGTGATTGGGAGAAGAATTTGCACCCGTTTTACACCCCCTGGCCTAAGAGTTGGAAATGTGTCGTTATTCTGTCCCCATGTAGCAAATCATTCTTATAGGCACGGAGCGTACGCTAGGTGACACTGTTTGGTCGAAAACAATGTGTCGTTATGAAGCAGTTTAGAGGTACCGGTATTTCGGTCGTCATTACAGCCTCCAACTTTGCCGATACAACTTATTTTTTTATAGTAGCACCGCTTGTACTGTCAAACTCTCTTTACAGAACTTCTAATGTTTATGGCTTGGGTAGTCGGTGAGATTGTGATTTCATGGTGTCCCTTAAGGGCATAAGAACTATAATACGTAATGTGTAAACAGTACATAAAAATGGATGATTGATAGGTTGGAAGTTTTGTCAGTGTAAATCATAGCTACAGACGGGCATTACCAAGCACTTCAGTTGAAATTTCAGCGAGTTCTTCACTGGTTCCACAGAGAAACCTCTGCAGTGATTAGGTGCCATTTACTCAAAGAGAAAGTCGTAGCTGCATTTGGATGCGTGGTGAAAAATTTTAAACGGCTCACTGTAGATACTTCCGCTTTTGAAGCATTTCAATTCTAGAGTGACTAACTCCATAGAGCAAGCCCTTTTTGAGAAGCTAATAGTAGCTCAGTTAGTCAAGAAATTCCACAGTCGTTTATGGAACCCGAAAGTTAATTTCTACCGTCACAAGAGCCCGCCACTAGCCCCATATCCTGAAGAATCCAGTACAGTCGCGTTCCATTTTTGTGGACCATTTTAATATTAACTAACTAACTAACTAACTAACTAACTCCATGGAACAGAGTCCTTCTTAAGAAGCTAGCAGGTCTTCAGCTAGTCAAGAAATTCCTCGCGTTTTATGGAACCCGAAGGTTCATTACCGCACTCACAACAGCCCGCCACCTGTCCCTATCCTGAGCCATATCAATCCAGTCCATGCCCCCCCACCCCACTTCTTGAAGATCCATTTTAATATTATCCTCCCATCTACACCTGGGTCTTCCAAGTGGTTTCCTACCCTCAGTCTCCCCACCAAAATACTGTATGCACCTCTCCCCTCACCCATACGTGCTACATGCCCCGCCCACCTCATTCTTCTTGATTTGATTACCCGAATAATATTTGGTGATGAGTACAGATCATTAAGTTCCTCGTTATGTAGTCTTCTCCACTGCCCTTTTAACATTTTAATACTATCCTCCCATTTACGCTTATGCCTCCCAAGTGGTGTCTGGAATTGGTTTTTTTCGCTTAAAGTTTTGAATATATTTCTTATGTTTCCGATGCGTGTTACATGTCCCGCCCACCAGATTTTCTTTTATTTCATCTCCTTGGCAGTGCTTGGTGAAAAGTATAAATTATAGAAATCCTGTTGAAGCATTGTGCTTCATCTTCTGTTCCTTTTTTTTTCTGTGACGTTCACATATTAACATCAACACCATATCACGCAATATCCTTCATGTAATCCAAATATTAGTGTTTGAATGGATACTAAAACAAGACAGTTGACTGCATGTTTCATGAAATCCGTTATTTTCCCAACGAATCTAAAAAATATGATATTCCAGTAATGTGGAAAAATACACACACATACACACACACGAAACAAGACTTTGGAAATCGTAATAATGTATTCAACTAAATTTTCTTAAGTAGAGGAAATCGCATACACATGTTAGTTATAGAATGGTATATATTGATAACCAACTCGAACACAAAAATAAAGAAACCACACTCAATCACCTTTATACAAACCCCGACAAGTTTCAATGCCTTCATGCAACATCTTCAGGGGCACTACATTTAAAGAACACTAAAAACACTTAGAAACATTTAAAAACACACAACACAATTTTTAAAATTGTTCATTAAAACGTTATTGTCATAAGTGTTTTTAAAATGTTTTTAGTGTCTTTAAATATAGTGCCACCCTGAAGATGATGAATTAAGGCATCGAAACATGTCGCGGTTTGTATAAAGGCGATTGAGTGTTGTGTTTTTGTGTACAGCTGGTTATCAATCTATACCTTTCTGTATAAGTACTTACACGGTATGGACAATGTTAAAAACTGAACACCACAAAACACATATTAATGTTAATTATTAACGACGTCATGCAACATATCGGAAAGCCACTTTTTAAATTCGCAGCTCCTTTATTTGTTGCTAATGATAGAACCAATCATTCAGACAGAAGTAGGGTAAGCAAACTCGGTTTCCTGACTGAACTTATATCGTGGCAAGACACTTTAAATTTACCATGAAATTAGATAGCTCCATGTATTTACAATTAGTTTTACCTGTTCTCCATAGATAGCCTTCATTATTGTCCTAATTTCATGGCGAATTTCCTGTGCTGGGCCGTACTATAAGGTATGTCATGAAACTGTGTAGGTTTACTTGTGATATTGTGAAATACAGAATGCGATTGCTTTAAGACTGATGAAGTGACTGTTTTTAGATAACTATTTTGAACTTATAATTACAAGATATTTTTATTTGTAACTATTTTGAACTTATAATTACAAGATATTTTTATTTGTAACTATTTTGAACTTATAATTACAAGATATTTATTGTGATATAGAGTGACTGTGTTTTAGATAACTATTTTGAACTTATAATTACAAGATATTTTTATTTGTAACTATTTTAACTTATAATTACAAGATATTTTTATTTGTAACTATTTTGAACTTATAATTACAAGATATTTTTATTTGTAACTATTTTGAACTTATAATTACAAGATACTTTTATTTGTGATATAGAGTGACTGTGTTTTAGATAACTATTTTGAACTTATAATTACAAGATATTTTTATTTGTAACTATTTTGAACTTATAATTACAAGATATTTTTATTTGTAACTATTTTGAACTTATAATTACAAGATATTTTTATTTGTAACTATTTTGAACTTATAATTACAAGATACTTTTATTTGTGATATAAGTGACTGTTTTTAGATAACTATTTTGAACTTATAATTACAAGATATTTTTATTGTAACTATTTTTAACTTATAATTACAAGATATTTTTATTTGTAACTATTTTGAACTTATAATTACAAGATATTTTATTTGTAACTATTTTGAACTTATAATTGCAAGATATTTTTATTTGTGATATAAAATGAACTGTGTTTCTCTTAACATGGTCTAAAAACCGTAAGAGAAAAGATTTTTAAAAGTGTAAAATAGCTTCAATTTCGTATGTATTTAATTTAAACAACGTAAGATGAGAAGGACACAATCTGGATCAGACTAATAATGTAACATGATCAATAAAGTCTCTTCCATACTGACGATGAAGGCGGCAGGTTTTTCTGAAACGTCGGTATCCACAAGCCAAACGTCACATCCCGGAAAACATTAATCTTCACAAACAACATTTCACTGTATTTAAGACACAACAAATTTACGTTATAAAAATATACCTCAGTAATAACCTTTTTCTCTTTTAAATTTAAAAAAATTTAAATCTAATCACAGATATTGACTAAGAAATGTATCAAATCACCGCTATATTTGAAAATATAGGAAATAACAGCAAATTAAAATCTTTTTTTTTTTAAATACTTCATTGATAACATTATGTAACATAATTTGTTTTTCATGCACACACATTTCGAAGACAGCTTGCGAATGCAAAATTAAATTAAAGACATACGTAAACACAGTTGACTCACAGTATACTAAAGACACATGTTTTGTTTAAATACCTGCAAATGGAAAGCAGCTTTCAATGTTGGGGCGACATAACTGAACTTCCAACATTGAAATTTTTATGTTTTTACAGCAGACACGAAAATATGTCTTCGTTATCAAATAATGGCTTCCGTATTATCACGCCATGTTTTTTTTTTAAATAACAAATATTTCACACTGAATACGCACATGAACAAACTGTTTGAACTTTGCGTCTCAAACGGTGAAAATAATACTGTTTGACAAACTTTTTCCCCCTAACACGTCACAAATACTTTCATGCCACAAAAAAATTCCACTCACACATTTTTTACCGTGTACATGCTAAACAGAGCCAGTGTGTAGTGTTGTATGCATGGCACTGCGTTGGATTGCCATAAAGACGTGACGAACACAACTCTGTAGACCAGTGGTCTAAATTTAAATCTTCACAAGTTTTCCCCCTATAGCTCAAGCAGTTCCACCTCTTTTCTCTCTCTCATAAGACTAAACCCCCTCTTTTTCTTAATTTGGCGGCCTCCTAAGAAATTCGAGATTGGTCCGTATTTGGTATTAAGACCAGCGCGCGCGGGGTAAGTTCAGGTTCTGCTTTTCTAAAATTAAACTAGTGGTATATGTGTCTTAACGTAACTTTAGCGAGAGACGTGTCAAAATGGAGTCAGCGGCAGCTTTGGGCTGAGGCCACGCATAGCTAGACCAGTTATAAGCATGCACACAATCACTTAAGTTTATGACTTTGCTGGGAGTCTGATATCACACGATTGCGTGTTTATGTACTTTAATTCGTGGTGTATTTATGCTAATGGAATTACAAGTACAAGTACAAGTACAAGTCACGGAGCTCCTCATTATGCAAATTTCTTTATCCTAATTATTAGGTCCAAATATTTTGCTCAGCACCCTATCCTAGAACACCCATAGTCCGTCCTGTTCCAGCACTGTGAGAGAGACCAAGTTTCAAACCCATACAACTCAGTAAGATAAATTATAATTTTGTATATTTTTAATATTCATGTTTTAGACGCCGAACTTGGAGCAGAAAAGATTCTGAAACGAACGGTAGCAACAAATCTACTTATTTAATCTACTCAGTTGGTTGAGGCACTTTGCTACAAGCTGGAAGGTCGCGGGTTCGATTCCCGATGGTGTCATTGGATTTTTTCATTGACATAATCGTTTCGGTCGCACTATGGCCCTGGGGTCGACTCAGCCTCTAACAGAAATGAGTACCAGGAGTATTTCCTGGGGGGTAAAGGCGGCCGGTGCGTAGGGCTGATAACCTTACCACCTTCATATGCCGATTGTCTAGAAATCTGGTAGCCTCAACCTCCTGGAACCCTAAGGGCCTGTCCAGGCCTCTCGTATATTACGACATATATTGGCGTGTAACACACATGTCGTCGCACCATATAACTAAGTGCACTTTGACAAGCTGACAGTCGCTCATGTAGTTAAGACGTACGCAGCGTTAAGTTGCTGTGTTCACGAGGACCTGCCTGATGTACGTAGTCTTACGTGGGAGAGTTACGAGGTTGTGTTGGCTGTACTGTTTATTGTGCATGCAGAAACTCTGTGTTGGCTGTACTGTTTATTGTGCATGCAGAAACGTTGTGTTGGCTGTACTGTTTAGTGTGCATGCAGAAACGTTGTGTTGGTTGTACTGTTTATTGTGCATGCAGAAACATTGTGTTGGCTGTACTGTTTAGTGTGCATGCAGAAACGTTGTGTTGGCTGTACTGTTTATTGTGCATGCAGAAACTTTGTGTTGGCTGTACTGTTTATTGTGAATGCAGAAACGTTGTGTTGGCTGTACTGTTTATTGTGAATGCAGAAACGTTGTGTTGGCTGTACTGTTTATTGTGCATGCAGAAACGTTGTGTTGGCTGTACTGTTTATTGTGCATGCAGAAACGTTGTGTTGGCTGTACTGTTTATTGTGCATGCAGAAACGTTGTGTTGGCTGTACTGTTTATTGTGCATGCAGAAACGTTGTGTTGGCTGTACTGTTTATTGTGCATACAGAAACGTTGTGTTGGCTGTACTGTTTATTGTGCATGCAGAAACTTACGGGCCGGTGAACAAAGTGCGTTCAAAATAAGGGCGACCACGTGGGAAAATGTTGCGACCGTACAGCCTCCAATAATATTGTATTTTAAAACAGTACATTCCGGACACTTTCTGACCCATCTACGTATTTTATTATTATCCCCCCATCTACGCTTTGGTCCTCCAAATTGTCCCTTCCTTTCATGTTTCCCAGTAAAATGTGGCATAAATTCGTCACGTGTCCATGTGTGTTGAGTCCACGTGTAACTCCTGTCCCATGCACATTAATTTCGTTCGTCTCTGTGGGCCCCACAGTGTGTGTGGGGGTTGTTTAGAGAGGCGCCGATATAAAAATAATTATCAAGTCAAGAAACGACTAGGATTTACAGACACAGAGCAATGTCAGTTTAAACTGCCATGTTGTTGAAAGTGAGCAAAGTAGTGTATGAAGAAGGCCATGACAGGATGTAACGGGCCTGTCACTACATCATAGATAAAACAGCAATAGAAGTACAGATATTTGTACTGCAAGGAAGTAGAAATGATAAAATTGAACTTGTTCAAATTAGCGGCGCAAGGTAACTTCATCTCATATTTACTCGTAAATGTGCCAATCCACACATTTTCTGTTAACAACTTTTTGTATTTCGTATAATCGGCTACGTGTTTCGGCACAAGTTGTGTGCCATCATCACACAGTTACGTAAAGTGAATATGCAGGTGTGTCTTCTTATGTGTGTATGTGTAGTGCCTTCAGCGGGTGGGCCCCTCTGAATGCGACACAGGACATACAGTGGGTGCATAGTTAATTCGTTCTGTAGTCTGTCTTACGACAGGTCCGTAGCTTCTTCCAAAGCGAGTTCTCCACAGAGTGCGATCTAGTGCTTCCTCTTTCAATTTCCAGTATCTTTTCTTTTCCTTAAGGTCATCCAGTAGCTGCTTACGTCTTCTCCCTCGTCTTCCCGTCATTTCTATCCTTCCCTCTAACTTTCCTTCAATCACATGTTTCAGAAGGCAGTTTCTACGCAAGATGTGACCAATCCAGTTAGCCTTTCTTCTTTTTATTGTATGTACGATATTCCTCTCCTCCTTGACTCTCTGTAATACTTCTTCATTTCTCACACGATCGGTCCAACTGATCTTCTCCATTCTTCTCCAGCACCACATTTCAAAACTTTCCAGATACTTCTGATCTACTTTCCGAAGTGTCCACGTTTCAGCACCATACAAAGCTATGCTCCAAATGTAGCACTTTACTAGTTTCTTCCTTAAATTTAAGTCCAGTTTGCTGGGGAAAAGAGTCTTCTTGTTGAATGCTGCTTTTGCCATGACAATTCTGGATTTAATTTCACGTGTACACCTTGCATCATTTGTTGTCATGCTAGCCAAATTGAAATATTCCACATTCTCCAATTGTTTTTGATCTATCATAATTTTTATTGGTGCATAGTAGCCTGTTTTTTTTACATTGTAGTACTGACATTATATGCAATCGGCATTAATTTCGATAATGCTGTTTTACAACGCCTATACGCTTTGGGATTATTATGTACAGCGAGGCGTGTAGCTGATGTGTCTAAGTGGATTGTCTCAGCAAGAGACAGAGAGAGAGAGTGCAGACCGAGGGTGCGCAGGCTTCTAGTTGTGTGATAAGCTGTTCACTGCGATTTTAATCGTCTGTGATGACGTCATATGGTGGGTTATCCCCTTAAAGTTTAGTGGTTACTGAATGTAGTGCCAGGTTATGTGTTGCCCACAAAACGTATTTAGACCCATTTGTTTTTATAGTTTTTACGACAAACAGCAAATTATTTCTTTAACAAGCTTTAACCGGTAGCTCTTTATAATGGACACAGCATGTTCTCTGTGAGTTACGGCTGAATTTGTATACACAGTACGTGACTTCCAACTGTCGCAATTATATAATATATTTAATAAGCTTGCGGCCAGTGGGCTGGTCACTCACTGCCACAAATGCACAAGACCAAGTAACCTCGGAAAGGGGAGGCCCAAGCCCATATATAGGGCTGTCGAGCTATGGTTATTATCTATTATTATTGTTTAATAAGCTTACGTACTGAAACTAATATTTTCATAGTAAGCCCGTAATGTACAAAACTACAAAATTTAACAGGACTTATAATCCCAAACACAGGGCACTACATACATCACATATCACAATAAGACGCCTCTTTACTGTTATGATATCATAGGAATCGCGGTTTTTTTTGAGAATTAAGTAAATTGGGAAAAATGTAAAGTTTTATTAGTGTTACATGTGGCACGTGTACTTACCACACTGCTCTAAGGGTTCCCTTTGGAGCATGAACATAGCCAAAATACTATTTTAAAATACAGTTCCAACATCACAGAAAACACACTACGTATACATTACAAAGTTAAACATTTAAGGCTGTTTAGGGAAATAACCGTGTGTGAGAACCGTACTAAACACACATATATGCGTTGTGTGGGGCGATTTAAGGGATTATGTTTTGAAACAAGCAGTGTGTGTAGTCGCTATTGTGTTTTAAAAGGCACACACCGTAACATACACGCATAAGGAACGCTGATAACGTATTACATTATGATAAGTGATAAACGAGATGTGAAGTGGACGGTGGAAGACTTGCCTTACAGCAAAAAAGGAAAGGCGATATCCATACACAGAACAACGCAAGCTTGTAACTGTGATGTTGAAGCATATTCGTAAGTCTATTTCTGGGTGTGAACGGTACGTGCCAGCCGGAGCAATGACATTACAGATTCTCTGAGGTACCTCAGATCGAGCCTGTCTAGTAATCTGATGCTTTTGTGTCTCTTAAATACCCTTTAAAGCCCAATGGTTACTTTACTAACATTCACAACGTTCTGCCCACACAGTGTATTTATTGTGTTTTGTGTGGATCTCAGAACAAACAGCGATTATTTCACTGTACAGCATTAACTGACTTGTTTGTATAACTGAGACGGAGTGTGTTTACTGCGCGGTACGGACTGTATTTATGTGTTTTGTGTGGATCTCAGAACAAACAGCGATTATTTCACTGTACAGCATTAACTGACTTGTTTGTATAACTGAGACGGAGTGTGTTTTACTGCGCGGTACGGACTGTATTTATGTGTTTTGTGTGGATCTCAGAACAAACAGCGATTATTTAACTGTACAGCATTAACTGACTGGTTTGTATAACTGAGACGGAGTGTGTTTACTGCGCGGTACGGACTGTATTTATGTGTTTTGTGTGGATCTCAGAACAAACAGCGATTATTTCACTGTACAACATTAACTGACTGGTTTGTATAACTGAGACGGAGTGTGTTTACTGCGCGGTACGGACTGTATTTATGTGTTTTGTGTGGATCTCAGAACAAACAGCGATTATTTCACTGTACAGCATTAACTGACTGGTTTGTATAACTGAGACGGAGTGTGTTTACTGCGCGGTACGGACTGTATTTATGTGTTTTGTGTGGATCTCAGAACAAACAGCGATTATTTCACTGTACAGCATTAACTGACGGTTTGTATAACTGAGACGGAGTGTGTTTACTGCGCGGTACGGACTGTATTTATGTGTTTTGTGTGGATCTCAGAACAAACAGCGATTATTTCACTGTACAGCATTGAACTGACTGGTTTGTATAACTGAGACGGAGTGTGTTTACTGCGCGGTACGGACTGTATTTATGTGTTTTGTGTGGATCTCAGAACAAACAGCGATTATTTCACTGTACAACATTAACTGACTGGTTTGTATAACTGAGACGGAGTGTGTTTACTGCGCGGTACGGACTGTATTTATGTGTTTTGTGTGGATCTCAGAACAAACAGCGATTATTTCAAATGTACAGCATTAACTGACTGGTTTGTATAACTGAGACGGAGTGTGTTTACTGCGCGGTACGGACTGAATCTTTAAATATAATTCATTCGACTTTTCATCTGTAAAGGGTTAGAAATGGAACGTATAGGCAATGTAATTGTGTTTCATTCTTTTACTAACACGCACACAGACATCAGAACAAAGGCTGAGCGCCCATCAAATTAAGAATAACATTCGTCTGTACAGTTATCTGTGGTGAAGATAACTCTTGTGTGGGCAAAATGTCCAGTTTCAGTGATGTTAAAGTAGGTTGTAAATATAGTTACCAGTGGGCTTTAAATATTTAAGCACCACGTTGTGAAAAGTCATGGGGAGAATGGTGTTATAGGTAGATGAATTATAATTGAGGTTGATTTCAATAAAGCTGTAAAATGACAGGAGTACTGAGTACCACGTGGTAACAGCGTAAGCCTGACGATATGCCACGTGACTCTGTACAGAATGACACAACGTTATGTAATCGAAAGCACAGAAGATTGACGCTCTTTCCATTGTAGAACATTTGTTGAGACGGATGACGTGGTTACGGAAATCCGTGGGAATTGTGTAATGTAAATAAAACAATATACAATATTTAATGCCGAATTATGTTATTCAAGGAATTTTAAAGTGTCAAGGCTAAGTGAAACTTCCCATCGAAATTTATATACCTATAAGTATAATTCCTAATCAATATTGACTAGGCTATGGGCTGTACGGCCGAGGAATTGGGGTTCGGTTCCCGACGGGAGCAACAAATTTTTCTCTTCTCCACAGTGTCCTTAACTTTCCAACCCAGCCTCTTATTCCATGGGAATCAGGAGCTCCTTCCCCGGGAGTGAAGCGGTCCAGGAGTGACTCTGACCACTCGTGTCCATACAGTTGCGAGCTAAAGAATGCGTGGAGCTATACCTTCACTTGATAATTAATTATTTAGAGAGGTAAGGATAGTCTTACCTTTTACAAGAGTCGAGACTAACGTACGTTTGACGCCATTTAACTTAGAAAGACTGCTATTTAAATTCAGGCTAAATTCCGTCTTTCGATAATGACTGTTGCGGTAGGGTGGGGAGCGGTATTAACTGATATGAATTCCACCCCTAGACTGACTCACTGTGCGCTCAACCGTAAAAATTGATATGATGCCAATAAGCGAAGAAACTGCGGGGGGTCACTGACACTTTAAAGTGAATGAGAGTCTCGGAGATCAGCGAAGGAGCTTCTAATAACTGCCTGAAGCTTGAAATTTATCTACATGATACCTAAAAATTCAGTTCATATTACACAGTGAAAACACTACGTCTCCAGTACAGAGACCAGATAATGCTGTTCACAGAATTATTATATATATATATATATATATATATATATATATATAGACCATAAGTTTGTGAAGGGGTGGTGGAAAACAAAGAGAAACTTGTAGCGTGTCAGAGGAGTTAGTCTTGACGCTCAGATTCGAACCTGTATATTGTGAGATACAAGTATGATAATTACACTATAGTGTTTGGTTCTGGGTATTGTGAGATACAAGTATGATAATTACACTATAGTGTTTGGTTCTGGGTATTGTGAGATACAAGTATGATAATTACACTACAGTGTTTGGTTCTGGGTGTTGTGAGATACAAGTATGATAATTACACTACAGTGTTTGGTTCTGGGTGTTGTGAGATACAAGTATGATAATTACACTACAGTGTTTGGTTCTGGGTGTTGTGAGATACAAGTGTGATAATTACACTACAGTGTTTGGTTCTGGGTATTGTGAGATACAAGTATGATAATTACACTATAGTGTTTGGTTCTGGGTATTGTGAGATACAAGTATGATAATTACACTACAGTGTTTGGTTCTGGGTGTTGTGAGATACAAGTATGATAATTACACTACAGTGTTTGGTTCTGGGTATTGTGAGATACAAGTATGATAATTACACTACAGTGTTTGGTTCTGGGTGTTGTGAGATACAAGTATGATAATTACACTACAGTGTTTGGTTCTGGGTATTGTGAGATACAAGTGTGATAATTACACTACAGTGTTTGGTTCTGGGTGTTGTGAGATACAAGTATGATAATTACACTACAGTGTTTGGTTCTGGGTATTGTGAGATACAAGTGTGATAATTACACTACAGTGTTTGGTTCTGGGTATTGTGAGATACAAGTGTGATAATTACACTACAGTGTTTGGTTCTGGGTATTGTGAGATACAAGTGTGATAATTACACTACAGTGTTTGGTTCTGGGTATTGTGAGATACAAGTGTGATAATTACACTACAGTGTTTGGTTCTGGGTATTGTGAGATACAAGTGTGATAATTACACTACAGTGTTTGGTTCTGGGTGTTGTGAGATACAAGTGTGATAATTACACTACAGTGTTTGGTTCTGGGTATTGTGAGATACAAGTATGATAATTACACTACAGTGTTTGGTTCTGGGTATTGTGAGATACAAGTATGATAATTACACTACAGTGTTTGGTTCTGGGTATTGTGAGATGCAAGTGTGATAATTACACTGCAGTGTTTGGTTCTGGGTGTTGTGAGATACAAGTGTGATAATTACACTACAGTGTTTGGTTCTGGGTGTTGTGAGATACAAGTGTGATAATTACACTACAGTGTTTGGTTCTGGGTGTTGTGAGATACAAGTATGATAATTACACTACAGTGTTTGGTTCTGGGTATTGTGAGATACAAGTGTGATAATTACACTACAGTGTTTGGTTCTGGGTGTTGTGAGATACAAGTGTGATAATTACACTACAGTGTTTGGTTCTGGGTATTGTGAGATACAAGTGTGATAATTACACTACAGTGTTTGGTTCTGGGTGTTGTGAGATACAAGTGTGATAATTACACTACAGTGTTTGGTTCTGGGTGTTGTGAGATACAAGTGTGATAATTACACTACAGTGTTTGGTTCTGGGTATTGTGAGATACAAGTGTGATAATTACACTACAGTGTTTGGTTCTGGGTATTGTGAGATACAAGTGTGATAATTACACTGCAGTGTTTGGTTCTGGGTGTTGTGAGATACAAGTGTGATAATTACACTACAGTGTTTGGTTCTGGGTGTTGTGAGATACAAGTGTGATAATTACACTACAGTGTTTGGTTCTGGGTATTGTGAGATACAAGTGTGATAATTACACTACAGTGTTTGGTTCTGGGTGTTGTGAGATACAAGTGTGATAATTACACTACAGTGTTTGGTTCTGGGTGTTGTGAGATACAAGTGTGATAATTACACTACAGTGTTTGGTTCTGGGTGTTGTGAGATACAAGTGTGATAATTACACTACAGTGTTTGGTTCTGGGTGTTGTGAGATACAAGTGTGATAATTACACTACAGTGTTTGGTTCTGGGTGTTGTGAGATACAAGTGTGATAATTACACTACAGTGTTTGGTTCTGGGTATTGTGAGATACAAGTATGATAATTACACTACAGTGTTTGGTTCGTTCCTCCTCCTTCTTAACAGCTGTCTTTTAAGAATTTTGAATGAGAAGTTATGGTTGTTACGCCCCTCGGCGCTAAGCACCAAATACTTGTACCTTGTTTATAATCGCTGGGAATTTTGGTCTGGCTTTATTTGGTGTTTGCGAAGACGAGTGCAAGAAACGTGCAGTGCCTCTGACGACAGATGAATGTAACTATTAGCAATTCGTTGCGATCAGAAACTGTGGGACTGGAGACTAATGCATAAAGAGGAGCGTCATAATTTGTAGCTGATGGTCACCAAATATGTTAGAGTGATGAAATCTAGATGGGCGGGGCGTGTAGCGTGTACGGAGAAAGGATAAATGCACACAGGGTTTTGGTGGGAAATTTAAAACTTGGAAAACCTAAATATAGGTAGGAGGATAATATTAAAAATTTAAAGGTGAAGTTTTTCGTGTGCAGGCCAAGAAGGTATGAAGGGGGAGTAGAGGTGTAGCTCATCTTATTCTTAACCTCGACACTAGATAAGGCTAGTAGTCAGCTTTACGGCCCCGTCGCTTTATAACCCGAGGAAATAACCACCCTGTAGGATAGAGACAGTCGTAGGGCTATTGTGAACACCGTAATGAGTTTCATAGAATGTGATGGATTTCCTGACTGTCTGAGGAACTGTCAGCTTCTCGAGAAGGACTGTGTTCCATGGAGATAAAAACAGAAGAAGGTGTTTAAATAAAACCGAACACGGATTGTATCAGCATGTCAACGCCTGAAAGAGTTCGCTTATGGCGCCATCGGAAGAAAACTGGTCTTGTTTTGTAATACGGCAGATCGTGCAATGCTTCTGGTGTATCGGAACGTGTGGCAAGCAAAGAAACGACCCGTAGTGGCGAAAATACGACAAAGTTCACCGTTAAAGTTGCCCCTGTACTTAATTAAGCACCACTATTGGGGTGGCAGTATGGCTCCACGTATTTTTAACCTCGGAACCAGATCAAGCGGAGAGGTCATCTTTATTCCTTGCTGCTTTCCCCTGGACTAAGGAGCCCCTGGTAGCCACTGGGGAGGAGACACTGGGTGGGCCAAATTTTCGGGCTGGACGTTTTTATTTCTGCCAGGAATTGAACTACGATCCTTCCGTCGCCCATCAAGTAGACTCTGTAGTCTTTAAGTGATAATGATAATCACTCCAGGTCATGGAACATTTTCCTGTTCCGTCGTCTGCTTCCCACCTTGTCTTGGACAACCAACATTTCTTCTTCCTCTGTGCATGCAAAGGAATCCTCGATTTGTTATGTCGTATTGCACTGACCTTGCAGATATTCTAATCATCGGATTCCACAGTAGGACTAACTAACTAACTAACTCCATGGAGCAGAGTCCTTCTTGAGAAGCTAACAGGTCGTCAGCTAGTCAAGAAATTCCCCGCGTTTTATGGAACCCGAAGGTTCGTTACCGCACTCACAACAGCCCGCCACCTGTCCCTATCCTGAGCCCACAGTAGGACCGCTTGGCTTTGTTTTCTTTTGTTTATATTTCTGTTTTTGTTCTTGTAGCCACATATCATAATTTCTAATTATTTGCATTTTTTGTGCGTATCTTTGGTTTTAACAATTTAATTTCTGATGATTCATTTGCATTTATTTAGAAGTGACCGGCATAGTGAAGTCGGTATAGCGACTCGCTACTGGGTAGACGTTTCAGGGTTCGAAACCCGAACCTTCCAGCCCGTAGTGAGTCACTACACCGACTACTCTATCCCGGCCACTTACCTTATTTATATTAGTATTATTATTTATTGAAGGGCCCCGCAGCAGATGCTACGGACGCACCGCAGCCTTGAAGGCTTTTTGTGCAACCCTGTGATGAAGACGATGAGGTTTTTTCTTCTTGTCCATTTAAATGGAGCACCGGTGGAATGAAATTGACAGGCGAAAACCGAAGTACTCGAGAGAAAAATCTGTCCCAGTGCCACTTTGTCCACCACAAATCCCATATGGACCGACCAGGGATCGAAACCGGGCCTCCGCGGTGAGAGGCCGGCGACTAACCGCCTGAGCCATTGCACGGCCTACCTTGTTTATAAGTATGTGTTAAATTTATCCGCTAGTTTCCGTGTATTGGTTTGTTGATATTTCATCATAAGACAGAGAAGGAGAAGTGGCTAGGACTTCCCTATAAAGCTATCTGCGTGCAGACGCTTAAAATACCTGCTTGCAACTTGTTTCTAAATTTGAGCTACACTCCCGATGTTGGCACCGTACCAGGCCGAATCCAACACTTACTGCGTGTTGTTTCCTGATAAATGAAACACACAACTTTCGTCTGTAATAACTACACGAAGTACATTAACTGCCCACTGCTCTTATGTACCTGTTATGTTTTTAGTTTCTACACACGTAGCATAGGAATTGAATACAGGGCATACACAAAAGAATGGTGCGGTTTCAATGTATATTATATGAATACCGCACCATTCTTTTGTGTATACCCTGTATATGTAATTTAGTATCCCCCCTCGCCCCCCCCCCCTCGCCCCCCGCCCCGAATTGCCTTTCGCACCTGGCTTAATTTGTTTGTCACGCTAGCTCCAACCATTGCACAATACTAGGTTTCAAAGTGATACACATGACATTTTGGTGGATAAACTTTATGATATTTATCATGGAACGGTGTAAAGTCCTGGAATTATGAGCAGCAGTCTGATGTGGTTAACGACACCACACACGGCCACACTGCGTTTATTTCAGTGTCGTCTAGCGTAACACGTGAGAGACCACGTGATATGATTTCACAGGAAATGCAAATGATGAATGTGAAAATTCGGAGAAGGCAGCTGCATGTGACATTGTACTTGGTGCATTAGCAATAAGCACTGAACGATGCTGGCCGTATAAACTTATGATATTGCCTGTACGTGGAAAGATGGCTGTTCAAATAACGACTCAAGGATTTCTTGAAATCTGTGGTCTTCTGGGTTATTACACGGCGTCGTGTGGTAATTGTTTACCGACGTTTCCTTTCCTACTCGGACTCTTGACCCGTGAGGATGGGACCGATACGTTGTCCCGAAACGTCGGTAAACAATTACCACACGACGCCGTGTAAATAACCCAGAAGATCACAGATTTCATCAACATCGCGGCGGAAGCCTGAAATCAAGGATTTCTTTCTGCCATCTTCTGTTCCACTTCGTACCTACTATTAACGGTACCTGTTAAAACAGATAACGACAGAGCAGCAAAGGATCTCTCCTGACCCTCTGCTATACACTCTATCATTATTATCGCTTTCAGCTTCATTTTCACCAGCGTCGCCATCATCACCATCAAAACTAGAGACCATGAGGTGGTACTTTCCGTTGTTCAAGGGGTTATACCGGCTTTTGGAAGTGCAGATCTAGAACTGCGTTCTCAGCGAGTGATCCTTGGCTTAATTCAAATTTAACTTTACCACAGCTGGAAAGAAAATATGTGCTGTTGTAGATCCAACTGCACTGCTCTTGTTATAACTGTTGTAGATCCAACTGCACTGCTCTTGTTATAACTGTTGTAGATCCAACTGCACTGCTCTTGTTATAACTGTTGTAGATCCAACTGCACTGCTCTTGTTATAACTGTTGTAGATCCAACTGCACTGCTCTTGTTATAACTGTTGTAGATCCAACTGCACTGCTCTTGTTATAACTGTTGTAGATCCAACTGCACTGCTCTTGTTATAACTGTTGTAGATCCAACTGCACTGCTCTTGTTATAACTGTTGTAGATCCAACTGCACTGCTCTTGTTATAACTGTTGTAGATCCAACTGCACTGCTCTTGTTATAACGTTGTGATCCAACTGCACTGCTCTTGTTATTAACTGTTGTAGATCTAACTGCACTGCTCCTTGGTTATAATTGTAATTCCAACTGCACTGCTCTTGTATAACTGTTGTAGATCCAACTGCACTGCTCTTGTTATAACTGTTGTAGATCCAACTGCACTGCTCTTGTTATAACTGTTGTAGATCCAACTGCACTGCTCTTGTTATAACTGTTGTAGATCCAACTGCACTGCTCTTGTTATAACTGTTGTAGATCCAACTGCACTGCTCTTGTTATAACTGTTGTAGATCCAACTGCACTGCTCTTGTTATAACTGTTGTAGATCCAACTGCACTGCTCTTGTTATAACTGTTGTAGATCCAACTGCACTGCTCTTGTTATAACTGTTGTAGATCCAACTGCACTGCTCTTGTTATAACTGTTGTAGATCCAACTGCACTGCTCTTGTTATAATCCGTCGTCCAGATGTTTTCCAAACCGCAGCTTTTCACGGTTTTAGACGTTCTCCGCTAAGGCGGCCGTTCGAGTAGGAATACCATATTTTCCCCTGGTGAGAAAAGTAGCTTGGATAGCTCAGTCGGTGTAGTAACTAGGCTAATGGCTGGACAACCGGGGAAATTGTGTTCCAATCCCTAGCAGTGTTCTCCGAAACGTCCATACCGGCTCTGGGGCCCACCCAGACTTCTATTCAACGAGTATCGGCAGCCTTTTCCCCGGGTTTAAGGCGGTCGGGACGTGAAGTTGGCCACTCTTGAGTTCAGACTTCCGCTGCGATGTTGATGAGATCTGTGCTTTTCTGGAATATTACGCGGCGTCGTGTGGTAATTGTTTGCCGACGTTTCGGGACAATGTATCGGTCCTATTTTCACCCGTGAAAATGGGACCGATGCTTTGTCCTGAAACGTCGGTAAACAGTTACCACACGACGCCGCGAAATATTCCAGAAGATCGCAGATCTTGACCACTCTTGTCTATCTAGTGACGAGTTTAAGAATGAGTGGAACAATACATCCATCCTGCCTCCCACCGTAATGCACTCATGGCACGCACAGGGACAATTTTGTCTGATGAGGGCGACAGTCAGGGGTTGAGACTTGCTGTATCAAGGTGCCAACGGGGTAGCATGCCTTATTTTATTGTGTTACCTTGTGAGGGAAACGGAACCAGTTTCTGACACTTGTGATGTGAAAAAAGAAGAACGAATCTTAAACTGAGCAATGTACAGTCTGTTAAAAAGACTGGTGTAGAGCATCTTCAGAGACGTTCAGAGTTTGTTCATATATCAAGGTTAGGCCTTCTGGGATATGACAACGTGTACTGGAGAAGATGATACCAACGTTTCGGAGGAACCTGCTGCTTACTTCTTATACTGCTACGTTGAAGGTGAATTTAGAATTTACAGTGTATGAGTGTAGCTTAACACTGTGGAGCGTCACTCTCTGTCCTCTAAAAACAGCAAGCTTTACAAAGAACTTTATACTGTTCTTTCCGTACATTGTAGATAAGCAGTTCGCGACACTAAGCCCAACAAAATGCACAATATTGTTTCTTAGATATTTAGATTATAATAACACACTGAATATTGCTACATGTTTCGATCCACAAGGGATCATCATCAGGAAACCAATTGGTTTGTTTCCCTGATGATGATCCCTTGTGGATCGAAACATGTAGCAATATTCAGTGTGATATTATAATATAGATATCTAAGAAAGAACATTGTGCATTTTTTTGGGCTGAGTGTTGCGAATTGCTTTACAAAGAAAGTTTAATCCGCGTATATAATTTTCTCTCTTCTGTCTTGTAGAAGACAGTCCGTCGTGCTTCTTAAAGTAATAGTATATAGATATCGCAGTGCAACACAAATGTTTTTATTATAAAAACAATTACGTTGTAGCAATTTTATAAATGCTGAACATATTGTCTCTGTAAGAGAAACAGTTGTGTTGGGCGCGTTATGTACTTATGAGTATATATCATTAGTCCTGTGTGCCACTTTTGTTCCAATATTGTACGCGTTGATAAACATTTGGCAAATTAGGAAGATGCGCCCTCAAAGTAGTCGTTACGTTCTTCGATCCGCATGGAAGCTAAAGCGGATGTACGTTTTTATTTGCACAAAATTCTCCAATGACAAAGTTAATCAAAATCGGTTTATCTATTCTCGTGTTGAAAATTCAAGACTTCTCGGATGTGACTGCTTGTCGACTGGTAAATATTTGCCAGTACCTCACTGGAGTTTGCTGCCTCCATCTTCAGAGACAAAGTAGTGCAATAAGGGTATCAGTAACTTCTTAGGAACCTACACGGTATCACACCCCAGGTAACTGGAGTGTTCATCTACACCGTTGTCAGAACGATTTTAATACGCCCTCGACTATGCTGGATGTATCCCCACACAGGCTTTTAAGATGCGCTCGGCAGGGATGTGGACGCCCATGAAAATCACTTCTCATTTATTACACAAAGCAAAAGCCATATAGGTTAATTGCTGGACATAGCCTGCGGTATAAATACTCCGTTGCCTTATGCGGTAAAGGAGGCAGCTTCGTTTACCTGAGTGACATCTCCTGTTAGAATGCAGTGAAGATGAGTTTTGTAGGCTACCTTGTGTAGATGCAGTAGGCATTTCTCTGTACAAAGTATTACTTGTAAGTGGGAGGAGCAGTAAGCCCACGCAAGAGGTGAACAGACCTTGCAAGCAAACACTATAATAGGTAAGGGGTGAGAGACCGAAACAAGAAGCCCTCATCTTATTTTGCAGCCATTTTGAGTCGTAAAATAAATATAAAAAATATATGTAAAACTGGCTTTGAGACCAGCTAAGTGATCGGTCCGGAATGACCGAGGATGTGGTAATGCGCAGGCTGCTTAGGCTATAGATCATTGTAGAGCAATCGTAGAATGGAGATTTTTTTTTCCTATGGCTCAACAGCCCCTAGGGGGCCTAGGCCTCCTAATTTTTCGAGGCTTCGTGATCACACTTTTAGACACACTACACTCGGTAGGAGTCCTCTGGACGAGTGACCAGCCCGTCGCAGAGACAACACACACAACATTAACAAGAGACAGACATCCATGCCTCCAGCGGGATTCGAACCCAAAATCCCAGCAAGCGAGCGGCCGTAGACCCACGCCTTAGACCGCACGGCCACGGGAATCGGCAGAATGGAGATTAGCAGGGGAAAATCGAAGGAACTCGGAAAAACCAGCACCATAATTTTTCTTTTACGAAACGGTATTAGGGTAATCAGTTCAAGTGGGGGGGACGAGCGGGACACGTAGCACGCGTATGTGAGAGATAAAGAGAATGCTGAAGAGGGAGATGTGAAATTCATACAAAGTTTTAGTTTAAAAACCGCCTGTGAAAACCAAGATGTAGATGGAAGGATGGTTCTTATAGTAATAGGATGTGTGTGGACTGTATTATCTGGCTGATTGTGGACAGACTATCTGGCTGATTGGACTGACCTATCTGGCTGATTGTGGACTGACCTATCTGGCTGATTGTGGACTGACCTATCTGGCTGAGGACAGGGACCAGTGGCGCGCTCTGATAAACACCGCAGTCAAGTCTTCATGTGTAACTCACGGGTACACAAATTTTTAAAAATCTAGGGCCCACTTCAAAATCCTTGGTGCCCGAAGGGTGCCATGAAGCAAGTCCCATACTGAGGACCCACAAATATTAGGCGTCACCGTAGGAAATTTAGTGGCCCGAGCGACCTGGCGACCGGGATTTGTGCACCCCTGGTGTAAGTTATTAATTGGTCTGTGTTTAGAGGCTGCAGAGAAATGTGAACGTTCGAGACATTGGAGGTTTTCACGGCGGTGACTATGAAGATTGCCGTACTTGTGGGTTTGATGCCGTGTAGTTTGGTATATTACCAACATTTTGGAAGACCCTGCTGCCTCCAGTTTTGGAGTGCAGAAGTTCAGAAAGCTGGATACGGAATGGAAGGTTGCTCTGGACCATTGATATATATCAAAATACACGGCGTCATATAACAGGAGAGCGTAATGCTGATCTACATCGCGTTGAGAACCCCCGATGTGTCCTCTACCTGTATGCTTTGTACGACAAAAGTTAATATCACCATAGTTCAAAACTCAAAATCTCTTGAGGTCTGCGCTCTTTTGCATATTACGCAGCGTCAAATGGTAATCTTTTACCGACGTTTTCGGACAACCTATCGATCCCATCTTCAAGGGTCAAGAAGTCCAAGCTACTGCGACTTCTTGACCCTTGAAGATGGAACCGATACGTTGTCCCGAAAAGTCGGTGCAGAACTACCTCTCGACACTGTGTAACATACCAGAAGAGCGCAGATCTCATCAACATCGCGGTGGAAGCCTCAAATCACGCTCAAAATCTCTTAATTTGGAGCCCCTTGTTTGATACATCTTGTACTACGTCGTGACTAGCACTGTTGCGTTAACCCCCCCCACCGTCCCCGCGCCATACAAGAGATGAGATAGAATACAAAAGTGGTTCATGATGCATCCCTCTGAGCACTTCACTAATTTGCAATTAATCATAGTCCTTGCATCAGTCACAGACTACATACGCCCTGAAGTAAAGCTTTTGTGTTAAACCAAATAAAGAAATAAATAAAGGTACTCGTTTCCACGACAATCAAGTACTGAACCACTCGGGTTTGGTGCCTGCAAATTGGAGACGTGTCAGAAGGCAATTAACACTGGCCTCAGGATAAAAGCTGCCCACGTTAACAGTACCAGTAACAGCTGTCTCTTTGTCATCAGGCATAATCCTTTAAAGCACAGTGGTGACTAATTATGTACAGCTTTCTTTAACATTAAACATTATGCATTTCAACCACACAACGTTATCATTTGTATATTCCTTATGACTCTACAAACAGACAGCTATTATTTCCCCAAACAGCATTAAATATTTGCTTTTTGTAATGGAGAAGCATCATGTTTTCTCTGAGTTCGGAAAACTGACTTTTGAAATAATATTGACATTACCTTCATGCTTCAAAGTGTTCATTGTATTTTTATACATAGTAATTTAAAAGGCACAAATATGTTTTGATGTCATGCTGTAATGCTAGGTGTGGCGTATCCTCAGAACTTCACGGTGTGTTAATCAGCAGTCTCTGTTCTTTTTCATGGCTTTACGAGTTCGCAACGTCGACCTCGGTGGACTAGTGGTTAGCGAGCTCGCCACTGGACCCAAGCTTCGCGGGTCCGATCCCGACCGAGGTCGATGGATTTTGAAGGGTGATAAAAATCCGGAGCACCACTTTCTTCGGAGGGGAAGTAAAGCCGTCGGTCCCATGTCGTAGATTTACGGCATGTAAAAGAACCTTACGGGCATGAAGAAGAACCAGTAGTGTCCGTAAGCTAAATTCAAAGCGGTCATTTCTCCTGAATGCCTGCCAGATGGCTCTGGCGGTCACATCAGGATCGATAGAACAGCAGCGCGGCCAGTTGGCCAGTCACCAACTGCCACGAATGCGCACGACCCAGTAACCTCGGAAAGAGGAGGCCCGAGCCCATATAGGGCTGTTCAGCCATGGTTATTATTATTATTATTATTACGAGTTCACAACACGACCCCGGAAGATGGATACATTGTTAGGGGTGTGTCTGGTTCTACTTAGTCTCCCGCAAAACAAAAGATGTTCATAGTACCTTAGAAGTGTCTACGATTGCTTTCACTTTTCCGTTTCATTCGTATTATTTAATATTCCTCTTATTCGAAGTTACGTAAAATATGCAGACAATGCAGCAATTATAAGGAAATGTAGGAATTATACCAAAGAATAATTCAGTCAACACAACTATCTTTTTATTGTAAAAGAATATTTGTTTCTACAATTCGTTACATATATCAGTGTAAGAAAATTGTAAAAAAAAGCAATCCCATTACAGGCCTTGACAGACCCTTAGAGTTCCAGGAGGTTGAGGCTCCTAGATTTATAGACAATCGGCACATGAAGGTGGTAAGGTTGTCAGCCCTACGCACCGGCCGCCTTTACCACCTAGGAAATATTCCTGGTACTCATTTCTGTTAGAGGTTGAGTCGACCCCAGGGCCATAGTACGACCGGAAGGATTATGTCAATGAAAAATTCCAATGACACCATCAGGAATCGAACCCGCGACGTTCCGGTTTGTAGCGTAGTGCCTCAACCAACTGCGCCACCGCGTGCCCCGTAAGAAAATTGTACAATGTGTAAAATATGGTAAATGGGCATTTACGTTCCTTTTGTATGTTGTATCGCGGTGCCGCAGTTGGTTGAGGCACTGCGCTACAAGCCGGAACGTCGCGGGTTCGATTCCCGATGGTGCCATTGGAATTTTTCATTGACATAATCCTTTCGGCCGCACTATGGCCCTGGGGGTCGACTCAACCTCTAACAGAAATGAGTACCTGGGTGGTAAAGGCGGCCGGTGCGTAGGACTGACAACCTTACCACCTTCATGTGCCGATTGTCTATAAATCTGGGAGCCTCAACCTCCTGGAACCCTAAGGGCCTGTCCAGTCCTGTAATGGGATTGCTTTAGCTTTTTATATGTCGTATAGACAACAAATGTTCATTTGCCATTTATATCTTCTCTTGACACTACAGCTCTTTGTGAGTTTTGGCCTCCTCAACAATTCTCTTCCATGCTTCTCTATCCATAGCCGTCTTACTCCAATTCCCAGATCCACTCTGACGTCATCCTCCCATCTTAACCTCTGTCTACCAATCTAATTTACTGCAATTGGTCTCCACTCTGTGCTCTTCTTTATTTGTCTTTTATATACTGTATAATTTTCGCCTGATGGTAAATTCTTAGACTGAAAGGTGTAGCGAATTTGCAAAACAGATATTGTTTTTATGATAAAAATACAGTTGTGTTCAGTTAATTATTCTTTGTTATATTAGGTTGTAAAAAACACAGCGGGAAGTCGTCTGTTGAAATTAAGGAATATCTAATTTCAGTATTTTTACTTCACCCGTGAGACCAGAGTGTCGTGACTAAAGTTAACCGGTGTGAATGTCGTGCTGTGCACAGGGTAAAAATGTTAGTGATATAATAATCCTTGAAAATTCAAAAGGAAAATTGCTGATCTCAATTGTAGCTGCTGCTTCTACAGACACTTCTTGCACTGAGCCAGTGTTATGCTTTACGGCCCTTAAGGCACACTGATGCTCACTGTGAACTTGATACGTTCTGCAATACAGCTTGATACAATACATATAATTATAACAGTCTTTATGGACACATTTTTTCCTGCTAAGAAACACTACCTTCTGTTAATTACTATTTGATTTGAGTATATTTTCGTTCGCCGATCCCAGTGGCCGCGCGGTCTAAGACGTGGGTCTGCGGCCGCTCGCTTACTGGGATTTGGGTTCGAATCCCGCCGGGGGCATGGATATCTGTCTGTTGTGAGTGTTGTGTGTTGTCAGGTAGAGGTCTCTGCGACGGGCTGGTCACTCGTCCAGAGGAGTCCTACCGAGTGTGGTGTGTCTAAAGTGTGTGATCGTGAAGCCTCGAAAAATGAGGCGGCCTAGGCCCCCAAGGGGCTGTCGAGTCATTAAAAAAAAAGTATTTTCGTTCAGTATTCTAAATGCACAACAAATTCTTGCAACACTGTACACGGTTTCCTTCATAGGGTGTCAAGACGGTTGAATATGTGATGCTGCTGTTATTTCCAGCAAAGAGTGCCACAGCAATACCGATTGAAGTATACGTTCCATTGCCGTTTATTGCTGACATCTAGTGGTGCTGTCGTAAGCAAGAGAGACATTTGTTTTCAACTGAAACGAACAACAATCCTACAAATAAATAAACAACACCATAGATGTGTTTGACCTAAAGCTTTGCAAGCATTTTGCTATTCTCCGAAACGTCAAGACCGGCTCTGCCGGCCGTCCAGCCTCCTATTCTTTGGGTAAAGTAAAGGTAAAGCAGTCCCATACAGGCCTGGACAGGCCCTAAGGATTCCAGGAGGTTGAGGCTCCCAGATTTTTAGACAATCGGCACATGAAGGTGGTAAGGTTGTCAGCCCTACGCACCGGCCGCCTTTACCCCCAGGAAATATTCCTGGTACTCATTTCTGTTAGAGGCTGAGTTGACCCCAGGGCCATAGTGCGACCGAAACGATTATGTCATTGAAAAATTCAAGTGACACCATCGGGAATAGAACCCGCGACGTTCCGGTTTGTAGCGCAGTGCCTCAACCAACTGCGCCACCGCGTGCCCCCCTATTCTATGGGTACTGGGGGTAAAACAGCATGGTCGTGAAGTTGACCACTCACCTCCATCTAGTACCGAGGTTAAGAATGAGAGGAGCTATATTCCACTCCTCCTATACATCTTCGTAGCGTGGACAGGAAAACCTTACCTTTAAATAGTTGCGAGGGCCGTGGTCGTGATTTAATTATGGTACTGTCGTAGCATTAGGGAATAGCACGCTAAATTGCTGTGAGTGCTGTGGGTCTTCAAGCTGCTCCCTACCGGGCTGTAAACGTATATTTTGGCCCGCTCACTATGCGAAGCGTCTTGTATACTCGTAAAGGTAAAGGTAAAGGTAAAGCAATCCCATTACAGGCCTGGACAGGCCCTTAGGGTTCCAGCAGGTTGAGGCTCCCAGATTTATAGACAGTCGGCACATGAAGGTGGTAAGGTTGTCAGCCCTACGCACCGGCCGCATTTACCCCCCAGGAAATACTCCTGGTACTCATTTCTGTTAGAGGCTGAGTCGACCCCAGGGCCATAGTGCGAAAGGATTATGTCAATGAAAAATTCCAATGACACCATCGGGAATCGAACCCGCGACCTTTCGGTTTGTAGAGCAGTGTCTCAACCAACTGAGCCACCGCGTGCCCCCTTTTTTTTGTATGGAATAAGTGGAGTCTGTTTAGTTTTCTGTTTATAATGGACGATGGCTCATAGTTTGAGAAATAAATTTTCTAATTTATGAAGTTTTACTCTGAGCTCAAGAGGTACATCCCTCGCAAACGTTGTTTTAAAGTGACCTAGCTAGGCAGGAATTTCGGGGCGGAGTTTTGTATGTTAGTCAACTGATACTTTCGCAGCAGCTGGTGAATTTCTTATGGGATTGGAACCAAAACTTGCAAGCGCCACGTCTGGCAAGTAGACTGTTTCTGAAAATGTCAGCAACTGAGGCATACTGTTTCTGAAGATGGCAGTAACTGAGGCATACTGTTTTTGAAGATGTCAGTAACTGAGGCATACTGTTTCTGAAGATGTCAGTAACTGAGGCACACTGTTTCTAAAGATGTCAGTAACTGAGGCATACTGTTTCTGAAGATGTCAGTAACTGAGACATGCTGTTTCTGAAGATGTCAGTAACAGGCATACCGTTTCTGAAGATGTCAGTAACTGAGGCATACTGTTTCTGAAGATGTCAGTAACTGAGGTATACTGTTTCTGAAGATGTCAGTAACTGAGGCATACTGTCACCGGATTTCGACAATTGTTTCACATATCGGTGTAGGCGTGTGTGTTTCAGAATACAGGGATTATAAAATCGAAATTTCACTATTAATTTTTCGTTTAAAAAAAGCTGAAAACACTGTATAAAACAATCATATGACCCTGAGGAATACTTTGTGGGCAGGAGAAGCATTGTAACCGCATAATGGGGCGGGGTAGCTCAGTCAGTATAGTGACTATGTTACGGGACGGAAGACAGAGGAATCAGAGTTCACTTCCTCGCACGGGTACGCAGTTAATCTTCTCCGAAACGTCCATGCCGGATCTGGGGTCTGCCCAGCCTCTTTATCCGATGGGTGGCAGGGTGTCTTTCCTCGGGGGTAAAACGAGCGAGGCGTGTACCTGACCACTCGACTATATCAAGTTCTGAGGTTAGGAATGAGTGCAGCTATGTCTTGACTCCCCCGCACGGCTCTATGTCTAAGTGTTTAATCAGACACCGTGATAACTTCACGCTTATAATAAGGCCTGATGTTGGTAGGCCTGCCTACCCAACACAGTCACTCGCGTGTGTAATTCAGGATTTGTAGGCTGAATGTTTCATATCCTTTAGCGTAACAACGTATGTTTGCATACGTTTTGCATCCCAGAATGAAAAACTAATTCATTCATTCTGCAGTGTGTCTTACGACAGGTCCGTAGCCTCTTCATTCTGCAGCCTGTCTTACGACAGGTCCGTAGCCTCTTCATTCTGCAGTCTGTCTTACGACAGGTCCGTAGCCTCTTCATTCTGCAGCCTGTCTTACGACAGGTCCGTAGCCTCTTCATTCTGCAGTCTGTCTTACGACAGGTCCGTAGCCTCTTCATTCTGCAGTCTGTCTTACGACAGGTCCGTAGCCTCTTCATTCTGCAGTCTGTCTTACGACAGGTCCGTAGCCTCTTCATTCTGCAGTCTGTCTTACGACAGGTCCGTAGCCTCTTCATTCTGCATTCTGTCTTACGACAGGTCCGTAGCCTCTTCATTCTGCAGCCTGTCTTACGACAGGTCCGTAGCCTCTTCATTCTGCAGTCTGTCTTACGACAGGTCCGTAGCCTCTTCATTCTGCAGTCTGTCTTACGACAGGTCCGTAGCCTCTTCATTCTGCAGTCTGTCTTACGACAGGTCCGTAGCCTCTTCATTCTGCAGTCTGTCTTACGACAGGTCCGTAGCCTCTTCATTCTGCAGTCTGTCTTACGACAGGTCCGTAGCCTCTTCATTCTACAGTCTGTCTTACGACAGGTCCGTAGCCTCTTCATTCTGCAGTCTGTCTTACGACAGGTCCGTAGCCTCTTCATTCTGTAGTCTGTCTTACGACAGGTCCGTACCTCTTCATTCTGCATTCTGTCTTACGACAGGTCCGTAGCCTCTTCCAAAGCGAGTTCTCCATAGGGTGCGATCTAGTGCTTCCTCCTCCAATTTCCACTATCTTCTATTTTCCTTAAGGTCATCCAGTAGCTGCTTACGTCTTCTTCCTCGTCTTCCCACCATTTCTATCCTTCCCTCTAACTTGCCTTCAATCACGGAAAACTAATGTATATGTTAAATCACAACACTCAGCCCAACAAAATGCACTATATTGTTCACATATATTTTATATTACAATATCACGTTGAACACTGCTACATGTTTCGATCCCTTATGGGATCATCATCAGGGAATCACATTAATGTAACACTTTACAAAACCGAACTAGCAATCCGTGTACGCAATAAAAAGACGTAAAAAATTTAGACTGAGTATTGTTATTTGATTATCGACATTGCACGGAATGAAAAATATAAAATTTAATATACGCGTTTATCATCTTTGCCAAATGTGCATCTATGATCAATTGGTTGGTAGTAATATCTGTATTTCGGGATACAAAGCAATTTAAGGTATGTTCGTGTGAGCCAATGATTTATATCAAGTAGCGCTCCCTTGCCGAAAAATCTGAAATTAGTAGTTTCTGTTTTCGTCGTATATTACCGACAGCGCTGTAGTCCAAGTTTCAGTTTTGTCTGAGCGTTATCGAAACTGTCTGTGTGAGGTTTTCCTATATCCTAGCAACGGCTGTAGTTTTCTCCGGATTCGTGTAACGTATTTTGCAAAGAAAATTGTCTAGACTCGAACTGTTGTATATAAGAGAATATTTTTTTTAGTTCATAAAAACAAGTAGGCCTACTTTTTCGCTGTAATTCAATTAGCTAGTTTTGGTTTTCCCCGACTGTGATTGGAAAATATCTATAAGGGCTCGAGATACGATTTTTAGTCACTAATTTTCGACATAGAAGATGCTACTGATTGTTTCCAACGTTGTCTCTCCGACAGGAATGTTTTTGCGCATATACCATTGTTTTATGTACGACGTTCCCTTTTGGTGGAACCGAGGGGGGGGGGGGACGTATTCGCAGACTCTGAATTTACTGGAGTCGTACAACGTATCGATAATTTATTGTTGATAACGATCGATTACTCATGTTCACAACAACAACAAAAAAAGAGCGTAGAAGATTTTAACACTTCCAACAATTTTTGTGTATAAGAATTCGGTACCCTAAACAAGATAGGGCTAGTGCTGCGCCCTCTTGAAACGTTCGCCTGATCTAATCGGATCTGCTTCTTTAAGGTCTAAAGAAGGTAAAGGTAAAGCAATCCCATTACAGGCCTGGACAGGCCCTTAGGGTTCCAGGAGGTTGAGGCTCCCAGATTTCTAGACAATCGGCGCATGAAGATGGTAAAGTTGTCAGCCCTACGGACCGGCCGCCTTTACCTTCCGGGAAATATTCCTGGTACTCATTTCTGTTAGAGGCTGAGTCGACCCCAGGGCCATAGCGCGACCGGAAGGACTTTACAGTCTAACGACTCCTATATGAGTCGCAGGGTGCTGGGTTCAATTCCAGAACGACGTAGCACATGCGTCGGCCAGTTATGGTCATTCTTGGGTCGCCCTTTTGGGTTTTTTTTTCTTGGGTTTTGATTATTTTTTTTTTATAAAATTTTGCGTGATAAAATGAAATCCTGTAATTTAAATCCGGAGCTTCGCAGGTTGTACCGGGAGTTTAATTCCGGCGCCAAATGGTTAAGGGGTTTTGAAAACATGGAAAGATGGCGTGACCGTCATACAGATCTTCATCACCATCCATCTGCCCCCCCCCCCCCATCTGGAACCCAACAGAATTCGAAATCGCATGGAGAAACATCGACCTCTAAAGCAGAAAAAAAGGCTTAAAGAAACAATCACTTTTAAGCCTGAAACTCATCTAAATATTTAAAAATTCAGTTCGTACCGCGCAGTAAACACATTCTCCACTACAAGAGCAAGCGTTTAGTGCTGTTTATGGAAATGTTCACTGTTAATTGTGAGACACATATCAGACACATGAATACACTGCGTGGGCAAAATGCAGAGTTTTGGGCGTCAAAGTGTGTGGTGCACGTAGTTACCACTAACTGCGTGGAGTACAGTCGTACTAGACACGTTGACAGTCTCTCAGACTGTCAAGGAATTCCCCGTCTTTAACGGAATCCCGTAGGTTTATTACCCTTTTCACTAGAACCTGCCTGTGATCCTGAGCCAGTTGAATCCAGCTTACACTTTCACACCCTGCTTCTTTTAAGACCCACAGATATAGCAACTGGACTGTGCACTACATTGCACCCTGAAGCCTACCATAACGTTGGACATCCCCCTCCGAGGCGCTGTAGCGAGAGCTGACACACAGAGGCACTTGTACACATTACTCTTTGTCATGTCATCCCTAAGAATTTGCATTATTAACGTAAGCATTCCGGTGACTGTATGCCCTGCATTACGTCATATCGTTTTTGTCGTTCTATAAATAAGGGAAGTCCTTGTACTTACCATTGAGATAAAATCCATATTCAGTTGAAATGCAATCACACGCATTTACACGTCGGAAGTCAGAACCTTTTCTCGACTGGTGATATCAACATAATGTAATTTATGTTGAAGTGTAAAAAACTGCACACTTGACGATGATTTTTCAGATATATCTAACATCACAAATTGTAGTGAAAAAGATGTCTTGTAAGTGGCCATGTTTAAAACATAGTTGAAAGCAGTTAAATTGTCAGATATTTGCTCTGATATGTTCTTAATTTAAGACGAAGGACATGTGCGTTGAATCGGAAACGTTCAGGGACTTTCTTGAGCTTCACTTCTTTCAGTACTGTATTTTTTTTATGAAATATATCGTCCGAATTAAGTAGCTAGTACTGTTAAAACATCACTTTAACGAAAAATTCAGGAATCTGTATTATCGGCGTGATATTTAAATAGTACATACAAATGTCATATCACGTTTGATCTACACTATTTACGGTTTAAAGTCGCCAATCGTTTGTTTTTTTTTTTTGTACTTTAATTTTGAGTGACAAAGATGATAATACTTCCAAAAGTCGCATCAGTTAAAACCTGTTATTCAATTGTTATTAAAACTAGTACCGCGCAGCGCCACCAAACTGTAACAATCACAGAACACGTTCCATTGAAAACAACAATCGTAACATTGTAACAAACAGCTGAGACACACGCCTCAAGCCTGCGCGCTAGTGACTGACGAAGGAAGACAGACCAAGGGAAAGGAAGAAGAAAAATGCGATGTAGAACACAACAAGACGAAAGATTATGAGAAAGAAGGCGGAGTTCAGTTTCCGACAACATATGTGTGTGGGGACTGGAAAGATCGTCTGGAAGGGGAAGGGATAAGGTGGGGGGTGTCATTCAGAATGTGTAGGCGCGAAAAATATCTCTTTCCCCTCCTTCAGTAATAGAGAGAGGGAAAACAGGCTCTCCAGGAATGTCGTTCGAGAGATGGAGATATAACTGGCACGCCACGCGTAGCAGCTGCTTGCGATGGTAATAAAAAGTTAGCCATATTGGGAGTAACACATCCACTCTGAATGTCACGCACCTCAGCGGGGGCGCCTTGCCTTGTCTGGGGTGAGATATGCACACACTGTTGCCATCCTGTCAGATATATAGAACTGAGATGTCAGGAGGTTGGCGGGAGGTCTGAGGTTCTCACAGCAGTGACGTCTGCAACGTGACGCGGTGTAGTGTCTTATAAATTTACCGACGTTTCGGAGAAACGCGCTGGTTACCTTGAAGATGGAGGCAGCATATTAATCCAAAAAAGTTTGTAAATTTGTACCAGTTTAAACGGTGTCACAGCCCGAAAGACGGTAATCTTTAATTTTGTAGGGTGTTAATATATACGCATCGAAATGCGTAATACACCCAGTTCCAATTTTGACATTGTTGCAGACAGTTACAATATAGACGTCTGGGGATGTAAGAGTGAAGGTTGTGACGTAGTATACAGACTGTGGCAGGGCATTCTTTTCTTACAAAATGTCGCACGGTGTCACGGTACACGCGTGATTGTAATTTTATTTACGCCTATGAGAAAAGTGCGACATTCTGTCCGCCGATTTTCACGAAACTCGCAAAGCTTTAACAGCATTAATGGACAGATCTTTTGTACTGAATTTCACCTAAATCGAACAATAAATGTGCAAAGCACTGATAGAAAATTTATATATGCCCTTCAGTAAAGTATGACTTTCACCGCGTGGCTTTTCGTTAAAAATTCATCATTACTCGAATAGTTTTCGTTGACATCTCCTTTAGTGAATTCTATCGACATCGGACGAAAAATGTAGCAAACAGGGCAACACTTCAAGTACAATATGACTTTCACTGCACCGACTTTTAAGAAACGCCCCCCTCTACAACCTTTTGTAAAGAACTTTTTTTTTATCGAATTTCATGAAAGTCCGACAAACAGTCCCTGACACTAAGTCACAGACGGACGGACAGACGCGGTCTCCATATAAAGCGTTCCGTCTGCGCGCATGAATAGCGTGGCTCCCATTGGATGGATTTCCGTGAAATTTGATATAGGGGACTTCCATGAAACTCTGTTAAGAAAGTCCAAATTTGGCTGAAATCGGACAAAACATCTGGCACTTTACATGAAGACCTAAGTACGTTTCATTGTTGCCGGCGACATATGTAAAAGCGCTCTCTTCGATTGAAATGGTATCAGGCCGTTATGGTAGCCGAGGAGGTATAAACATTACGCGTACGCACCGCGATGTTGCGTCATACGTACGTTGTCTTGTTTGCTAAGTAAAGAACTCCAATGGAGTTTTACGGATTCTCAACCCAGGTACTTAGTGGAGAGGAGTGTTCAGCTTCCAGCTTTAACCATGGGAAAGGAACCATCGATGTCCGTTGGCTGGGGGACTGGTTGGGACTTAGAGCCGGACTGGACGCCGTGTAGAACAAGAGGATCTGTGTCCTCTGCCGGATATCAAACCCCTGTCGTCCAGCCCGTAGCCAGTAATCGTTAAACACAGCAAGATAGAGCTCTGTGGCATGCAGGAGGGCTGAGTTACGTACTGGTTTCTGTCACCAGCAGCTCGAAACGGAAGCTGCACACGGAGTATTCCGTCTGCCACAGTCATCCACTGTCTACGGTTCTGGCATCCAGTTCACTGGAACGAGAGGAAAGCTGGGATAGCTCAGTCAGCATAGTAACATCCAGTGTCGAAGGCTATGGAAGAATGGAGCTGTAACTCCACTCCCCTGTAGCTTCCTGCTCAATTAAGCACAGTGACAATTTTGCCTTTTACGGAGATGAGGAGTTGAATGCCCAATAATTGTACTGAGAGCCTCACAGCTAGTGGGACACTGAAATGTGTAAATGCCCATAATTCGAATAGCGATTTAAACAGTTAAAGAACGAGTGAAATTTTTTTTGTTTATTTAACAATGCCTTTTCTGTACTGCATTTAGGGACATTAGACGGCTCCTGTAAACAGGACAACGAACTTTCAGATTCCATATAGTCGGATATTTTTTGAACAGCTAAACGACTATCACATTCTCAGATACTCTTCTCCATATATGTAGTTATAACTGAGTAACTAACTAACTAACCAACCAACCAACCATCTCCATGGACCTGAGTCCTTCCTAATCCTAGTTTCTCAGCTAGTCAAGAAATTTCTCTCATTTTATGGAACCCGTTGTTTCATTACCGTATGCACAAAAGCCGCTTTTCCATATCCTCAGCCATGTGAATCCAGCCCACATAATCCCTTCCTATTTCTTTAAGATCCTTATAATATTATCCTCCTTTCTAAGCCTAGGTCTTCCGGATGGTCTCTTTCCTTCAGATTTCCCCGCCAAAACCCTGTACGTGTTTATCTTCTCCCTAAAGCGTGCCACATGCCCCGCCAATCTCATCCTCCTTGCCATGTATATAGTTAGAGTTTATATAAACCTCAAAACTGACTACTCATCTGCATCTCGTGCCGAAGTTAAGAATGCGTGGAGCTACACTTTCACTTCCTTGTAGTTCGTCATAGCGTCGTGCTTAACTAAACAAGCACATGAACAAATTTTCTTTACCTTAAAAGAATAAAATGTGAGGATTTGGAGTAGATTCATCTGGGTCAGGATACGCCCGGTTGTGGGCGCTAAATGGGAGTCGCGGAGTTTTTGTTTAATGTTAGCCACCGCACGGATGCTGCCTGCATTACCGACGCGTCAGATGTTGAATGAGATTGGAAAGGAAGCAGCAAGATGTCCTCTTCATTGATGTTTGTCTAGCAGCAGTGGGAGAGATCACGGTCAATTGTGTGGCTGGCTATAAATATTTACAGGACCCACCTACATTCTTTCAGCTCTGCAAGGAGAGGATAACACCTAGATAAGAAGAAATTTAAAGCTTAATGGAGACCCTAAGTGATAGCAGAAACATCAACAGTAAGTTAGTTTCGGGATGACAGGCCCATACTGTTGACCTACTTATAAGGGATCGAATTGTGAGCCCTTCAATTTTGCTATATTTCTTATGGTGTCTGATAGTAAAAAGATTCCAACATTAACGACCAAATTCGCATTTATGAACAGCGTATTCAGAAAAGCTTCCCCACCCACCCAAATAAAGGAAGTTTCAAGTGAGTCCATGATAAGTGGGTCCCTGTCACCACGATAAGTGGGTCCCTGTCACCACGGCATGGCGCGTCCTCGGGTTGCGGATGGAGTAACGGCCTCAGGATATGGAGGGTAGCTGCGAATACATTCAATAAGAAGTCGCGAACAGCCGACAAGGGGTGGCCCTCCAGCTTGGGGGTTGGGCGAGGTGCTAACAACTCCTTACCGTAAAAAATTACCAAGTTACGAATCATTAAAAAAAAGCCTCGGACCTGGACTGATTCTTTGGTACAACTTAGCTCAGGATAGGGACAGGTGGCTGGCTATTGTGAATGCGGTAATGAACCTTCGGGTTCCATGAAACGCCGGGAATTTGTTGACTAGCTGACGACCTGCTAGCTTCTTAAGAAGGACTGTGCTACATGGAGTTAGTTAGTTAGTTAGTTAGTTCAAGTGAGTGCTGCAAAGTGTGAACGGAGTCCCTCGAATCTCGTCATAGTCGTCCCCTTACTCTTCTAATAAGGTTAAGTGTTGATGATTTATATGACTCAGCGCCCTCTCCTGAAGTTCTGAAGACGAATGAAATTCGTTCATGGAATTTTATGTAATTTGTGTTTTAAGAATTTTTAATTGAATTTTGTATAATTCTTTGTACGAGCATTACATACAGCATTTGTATTTCCATTCAATTTATCTTCTTGGTCAGCTGGTGTTTTTGTGGCATGCAGTTGGTTCCCAGCAACAAAACCCGAATTTGTAACATAGCGCTTATGAGGAATAAGGGTTCGACTTACGACGGCTCGCTTTACGACTGTCGTTCAGGAACAAAGGAGGCCGTAGGTACGGGGGGGAGGGGTCGCCTTTTGTCGCAGCGTCGATGCGCACTATTGCAACATTTAAAGTGAATATTATTGCCTTTTTTTTTTTTTGATGTGATGCCGTGTAGTCTGGTTGAATTTTACCGACGTATTAGAAGAACCCGACTCCTGAATGTGTGTGTTTGTTAGGTTTGTCAGTAGCTCGCTTAGTGACCGTTCTGCGGGCTACACATATAATTATATGTTTGTGTCACTGTGTTGTGAAGGTCCTCTTGTGTGTCTATCAGAGGAGGTAACACCGTAACTTGTTTTCAGAGAGCAGCAATAGGTCTATTGCTGACGCTATTATCGTTAGTACCCTAATTATATTTGTCCTCGAAATGTAGGCGGATACACATCATTAACTTCTGATTCCCAGAAGGTCTTTGGGAAGAGGAGATACACTGTAAGAATATCACGTTAGACATTATGCATTTTATGAGGTACAAGTGACGTACACGACGTTTCAGAAGCACAGCTAGCTCCCGAAGCGTCGTGTGCATGAAGTATACTTCAGACGATGGGCAGTGTCCAGTGTAATATAGCTTTTAACGATATTAAATTTATTTGGAATGCAATACGAGGGCCTGTTGTGACTTACGCAGTATAAGTCGAAATAAGAAGTAGGCTGTGTATGAAGAGCCCCTGTTAGCAAGAGGTACTGCTGCACTGCAGCATACAGCCTTCTGGTGGAGATACGTCTCCGGACATTCTTTTTTTTTCTAATGGCTCGACAGCCCCTTGGGGGCCTAGGCCGCCTCATTTTACGACGCTTCACGATCACACTCAGACACGCCTCACTCGGTAGGACTCCTCTGGACGAGTGACCAGCCCGTCGCAGAGACCTCTACCTGACAACACACAACACTCACAACAGACAGACATCCATGCCCTAGGCGGGATTCGAACCCACAATCCCAGTAAGCGAACGGCCGCAGACCCACGCCTTAGACCGCACGGCCACTGCGATCGGCTACTCCGGACATTCTTACCCTTTGTTATTACATGGAAGAGAGGTGTTAAATCTTCGCGTGAACAAATTTCGGGTCCCAGGTCGCCTGGGCCTAATATGTGTGGGTCCTCAGTGTGGAAATTGCTTCGTGTCACCATTGTGACGCTTAGAATTTTAAGGTGGCTCGTAGATTTTTGGAAAATTTGTGGCACCCCTGACGTATGGGACAGCAGTCCCTGATGTCCACTGGGTACATTCAGTGGCAATAAAAGGTGAAAGTAAGTCTATCCCTGTCCATGCCATGATGGCATATGAGGGGTAAGATAAAGGTAAAGGTCTCCCTATAACAGGCCATGAATGCCCAGAGAGGTATAGCTCTACTCTTTCTTTAACCCCGGCACTAGATAGGGGTGGGTGGTCAACTCCACGCCCCGGCCGCTTTACCCCCGGGAAAGAGACCCGGTACCCATTTTATAGGAGGCTGGGTGGGCCCCAGGGCCGGTCTGGACGGCTGCGAAAAATCTCGCCCTCACCGGGATTTTTTTTTTTTTTTGCCTGTCCTGTGTTTTTTCCCCTTTGATCCATTTTTGTACTGTTTAAATCCTTTCGTCCTTCATGTCACTTTACGTTCCATATTACCGTCCTTACAACAAACACAACACAAACATCCATGACCCCGGTGGGATTCGAACCCACAATCCCAGTAAGCGAACGACCGCAGACCCACGCCTTAGACCGCACGGACACTGGGATCGGCTGGATTCGATCCCCGGACCGTCCAGCCCGTAGCGAGTCGCTAACCGACTACGCTATCCCGGCCCAAGAGGTATAGCTCCTGTCATTCTTAATTTCGGTTCTAGATTCCGTCACTGGTAATAAGTGATAGATAATTTAACAATCTTTGACTTCAGAATTTTACTTGCGTGGCTCTTCCGTCCGCTGTCATCGGCATCATCATCAGCATCATCATCATCATCATCATCATCATCTAAGTCTGTTCTGGTCACCGGAATTTAAAAAAAAAATTCTATTATTTTCCATGCTATCTTCTGCTGTTGGATTTCTATTCATAGAACAGCTTCGCCAGTCTTCTGTAAGCATTAGTGTCAAATGAAGGTTACTGTCTTCTGGGGCAGGACACTGTGTAGTTTTGTACGTAGGTACCAACATTTCGGAGAAACCTTATCACTCCGTCTTCATGGTAAAAGTGTTAGCTGCATGGAATATGACGGATCTGCGATGTATTGGAGAGCGGTCAATGGCGGGGCTAAGAGCGAAATAACAGGCGCTCTGCTCTGAAGATGGAAGCAACATGTCTCACCGAAATGTTGACGCCAATCTAAGACACTAACCCTTGTAGTCAGCGCCATGACATTCTCAGATCTCACATTAGTTAGACATGTTTTAGCCATTTATTTTGGTACTTTTTGTGCCTCACAGTTCTCCTATATTTTCTACACCTACGTCATTCATTGGCACGCGGTGGCGCAGTTGGTTGAGGCACTGCGCTACAAGCCGGAAGGTCGCGAGTTCGATTCCCGATGGTGTCATTGGAATTCTTTATTGACATAATCCTTTCGGTCGCACTATGGCCCTGGGGTCGACTCAGCCTCTAAAAGAAACGAGTAAAGTTCACCCTAGAACAGGCTATGAAGGCCCAAAGGGGGAGTAGAGGTATAGCTGTACTCTTTCTTTAACCTCGGCGCTAGATGGGGTTGGGTGGTCAGCACCACGCCCCGGCCGCTTTACCCCCGGGAAAGACCCGGTACCCATTGTATAGGAGGCTGGGTGGGCCCCAGGGACGGTCTGGACGTATGCGAAAAATCTCGCCCCCACCGGGATTCGATCCCCGGACCGTCCAGCCCGTAGCGAGTCGCTATACCGACTACGCTATCCCGGCCCCTAAAAGAAATGAGTACCAGGAATATTTCCTGGGGGGGGGGGGGGGGTTAAGGCGGCCGGTGCGTAGGACTGACAACCTTACCACCTTCATGTGCCGATTGTCTAGACATCTGGGAGCCTCAACCTCCTGGAACCCTAAGTGTCTGTCCAGGCCTGTAATGGGATTGCTTTACCTTTACATCATTCATCTTTGTTCATCCTGTGGCATCCTGAGGAAAGGCATTTCTAGCTTCTTTGTTGTGCCGATTTGCTGTTCATTTTACGTGTAACGTTCTGATACGTGTAACGGCTATGTCTAATAATCTGTAGAAATTTGCAAAATTTTCTGTTTGCCGTTTCGCTAAAAATGTGTACTTTCTGGGTCTTCAGAAGTGTTTAAAATCTACGAAGTATTTATATTCCTATTAAGCCAGTACATCTAATTCTTTCAGAGTCTGGATTGCAGCCTGAATGCTACAAATTTGTCTCTTAGGTGGCGAACATTTCATAATAATTCATCTGACTGTAGTGTAAAGAATTATTGTCCATATGTTTTTCAGTACAAAATGAAATGTTTCTACGAATTGTGTACTTGCAATAAACTTGGATATTTCCAACAGTCGTTAGTCATAAAGTCCATAAACTGTTGGCGGTAGTCATAGCGTTAATCATTTTGTACCTTGTATGGATGTTATGATTTGAAGGACGGCTCAGTTCGTGTGGTTGACTTTCTCATCTCTCCTCTGTTGTAACTTCCTAAGAGCAGAAATTTAAATAGCGGACACTTCCGACAAATACAGACACCTCGGTACGTCACCGTAGTTTTAACAGCCACGCTGTTCTGTTTGTTTCGCTTCAATCAAATGACTTAAGCGCATTAAATACATAGGTTACAATATTTCACAAACTGGGCATGAATTTGCATCATTATTTACCGCATCATATCCGTCATCACCATCACCTTGAGACACAGAAGTATGTTTTTCTCCCAGTTCTTTGGTTTTCCCCTGTCAGTATCTTTCCACCAATGATCCATACGCAACCATTCATCCGACATTACATAATCTTAGCGAATGACACCGTCGTTAAATAAACACACTTAAAGTCATTATCGCCGTAACATATCCCTTCCCGCGTATTAGTGCAGAAATCAGATATCGATATCAGTTTAGTATATCGATATATTTTGTAAATACTCGGCAGCGTAAAATTAGTCTGCTCATGTACATTTGACTGTAGCAAGAAACAGAAAATCCACCCAAATTTGGGGAGATGTTTTGTTTGTTTGCTGGGAAGGAAGAAACGTGTGAATGACTGTGAGTCTTGTGTGATAGCAAATGTGAACGGTGTAGGTGTGTAAGGCTGGATATTGTTATTACAACTGTGTCAGAAGCTTTAATTAAACTTGAAATTTGCTGTTATTATTAATATTTAGATACAACAAATTGTAATATAAATACTCGCAACGTGCAGTGTATGAAGTAAAGATAAAGTTGGCCATGCACTTAATTTCTAAAGATGAAAATTAACCTGAATTATATTTAAATATTCAGTTCGTACCGCGCAGTAAACACATTCCGTCTCAGTTATACAAACCAGTCAGTTAATGCTGTACAGTGAAATAATCGCTGTTTGTTCTGAGATCCACACAAAACACATAAATACACTGTGTGGGCAGAACGTAGAATTGTTGAATGTTAAACGTGGTGGTACATATAGTAACCACTGGGCTTTAAAGTGTTAATATACAATGTACATAAATACAGTCCGTACCGCGCGGTAAACACACTCCGTCTCAGTTATACAAACCAGTCAGTTAATGCTGTACAGTGAAATAATCGCTGTTTGTTCTGAGATCCACACAAAACACATAAATGCAGTCCGTACCGCGCAGTAAACACACTCCGTCTCAGTTATACAAACCAGTCAGTTAATGTTGTACAGTGAAATAATCGCTGTTTCTTCTGAGATCCACACAAAACACATAAATACAGTCCGTACCGCGCAGTAAACACACTCCGTCTCAGTTATACAAACCAGTCAGTTAATGTTGTACAGTGAAATAATCGCTGTTTGTTCTGAGATCCACACAAAACACATAAATACAGTCCGTACCGCGCAGTAAACACACTCCGTCTCAGTTATACAAACCAGTCAGTTAATGTTGTACAGTGAAATAATCGCTGTTTGTTCTGAGATCCACACAAAACACATAAATACACTGTGTGGGCAGAACGTAGAATTGTTGAATGTTAAACATGGCGGTAGTTAAACTGACCACTGGGATATCAAAAATTAAACCCCACCCTTTTAAGTGATATGAAGACGTAGAAATAGAGCTCCACGTATTCTTAGCTTCGGCACTGGATCAGGTGAAGAGTGAGGCTCGCGCCCTGCCGCTCGAAACCTGGGAAAAGAACCGCTGGTGGGTCTTATTGCCTGTCCATATCGATGTAAATGTCTTCGATATAGTTACGGGATTATATATCGATTCATATCGCTACAAATATGCAGACAACATTTTGGTAAATTTGTGGTGTCCAACTTAGAAGATGCGCAGAACTTGTTCCATTTATATGATCATGGCGTGCCGCATATTCCTGGGCTCGGATATGAGAGGCAAAGAAACGTATGTAAATGTTGTGGAATCCTCTTTGACAGTGACTATTTGAAAGACTTAGGAGTAGATGGAGAATAATATTACAACAGGTGTTAAGGAAATGGGATGTAAAGTGGACTGAAATGGTTTAGGATCCTGTCCAGTGAGTGGTTTTTGTGTTGAACTCTAGTTTTTGTACAAGGTACAGGGGTGCACAAATTCCATGCGCCAGGTAGCCAGGGTGACTATTTTTTTTCTCACCGTGTCGCCTAATATTTGTGGGTTCCCCAGCGTGGCACTGGTGTCATATCATCCTTCTGGCGTCTAGAATTTTGAGGTGGCTCCTAGAGTTTTGGAAAATTTGTGCAATACTGTATTAAGTGTGATGGATCATTCGTGTGTGGATTGTTCACGTTTGGATGCACATGTCTGCCGTTCCATAATTGTAATTACAGTTGTAACTTGCATTTCATTGTAATTCAATAAGTAAAATGGCGTACAAAGTTACTGTCGTTTTATTTTAAATTCTTGAAATGAAAAAAAAAACGACATGTATCTAAATAAATTCACGGAGTATAGTCGTTATTAAGAAACTGCTAGATCTTCACATAGTCAAGAAAGTCCCTGTATTTTGTAGAACCCAAAGGTTCATTACCGTTTTCGTAACAGCTCACCACTTATCTCTGTTCGAAGCCAGATGAGTGTAATGCACTCCCTGACGTATTTATTTAAGGCCCATTTTAATATTATCCTTCCATCTACTCTTAAGTCTTCCCAGTGTCTGTTTATCTCAGGTTTCCCCATCAAAACTTTGTAGTTCTGTTTCCCGCATACGTGCCGTTAGCCCCATCCGTCTTATTGGCCTTTATCTGATCACCCTAATGATATTTGGTGAATAGTACCAATCATAAAGCTCCTCGCTAAGCATTTCTCTCCAGTCTTCCCTTACCTCCTCTCTGTTAGGCCCAAATATCTTCCTCAGCATCATATTCTCGAAAACTGTCATCCCAAATTCTTCCCTTAATGTGAGAGACCAAGTTCAACACCCATACAAAATAGCAGGCGGAATTATAGTTCTGTATATTTTAAACGACATCTCTGGCAGAGTAATACTTTGCCCTAATAATTTCATAGCAACTTAATTAAGTTTATTTAATATGAACGACACTTCATGTACTTAAATAGACACAATATTTTATTTAAATTCTGTTTCCTGAGCGTTCTGTCGGGTTGACATCTTCATAACGTACAGTCGTCTTAAAAATAAATGTGAGACTTTCTTTTGCCTCACCTTGAATATTGGTATGCCATTACGTGAAATGCTTTATAAATCGTGCTGAGTCTGCTAGATACTGCATCTGCATATCAAAACACCTCTACACCCAAACTCTGCAGAAACCTGTTCTCTACAAACGGCCTTCCTCTGCTGCCTTTGACCATACATGGTACAGGAACGCACGTGTTTCAGCCTAGAGGTTGGAAGGGTGTGTACTTGATTCCAGCGTATGGGGGCGTATGGGTGGAGAACAAGGGGCAGAGGGGGGGCAGGGGTGTAACAGCAAATAATGAGAATTCGAAGGCAAGTTGACCCAATCCATGTAGTTTTCTGAACTGTGCTTTCATTAATTGTACTGCTAAGCTGACATTTAACACTTTGTTAAAGAATAATGACATGTTCATTGAAAATGCCTTTAACGAGAGGGGGGCTTATATAACAAGTACGTGCTTTTGTTACAAAAGATCAAGGACAAGCGTTCAAAATGAAATGTTTAATTTTAGTCAGTTTTGCGAAAGGAGATGTGAGAGTACTGCTTGAGAAACTGATAGTCGCTAAGCTAGTCAATAAATTGCTCTCCCGATATTGAACAAACCCTCCAATTTCTCTATTAATATTTTAACATTATGTAATGTACCCTCACATTGGGAGCCGTGGTGGCTCGGTCAATATAGTGACTGGGATACTGCCGGGCTATTGGGGTTCATTTCCTGGTGAGTGCAGAGATGTCTGCTTGGGAAGTTATTATTCTTGATGCTAGTCAAGAAACTGTGAGCCGTTTACACTATGGTGTTCACAGTAGCGCTCCACATTAACACAGTTCACATCCTTAAACCTGTCATCTACGTCTAGGTTTCCCAAGTGGCCTACTTCCATATTAGTGTAGAGCAGTGAAGATTGAATCAGACATTTGGTTGAGTGGAGGTATAGGTAAAGTCTGGACAGGTTGAGGCTCCAACATTTACAGACAGTCGGCACACGGAGGTAATAAGGTTGTCAGCCCTACATACCGGCCGCCTTTACCCCCTACAAGATACCCCTGGTATTCATTTCTGTTAGAAGCTGAGTCGGCCCCAGGGCCATAGTGCAGCCGGAAGGATTATGCCAATGAAAAATTCCAGTGACTCCATCGGGAATCGAACCCACGAAGATTGGAGGTATAGCTTCAAACATTCTTAACTTCAGTACTAGATGGATGTAAATGGTCAGCTTCACGCCCTGACCGCTTTACATCCGGAGAAAGAGTCCCCGTCATCCATTGAATGGGAGGTAAATTGGGTCCCAGGGCCGGTTTGGACGTTTAGGATAAGAGATAAACTTTTTGACCCTGCGGGGATTCGAACCACGCTTCCTCAGACGCCCAGCCCGTAGTGTAACCACTGCACTGACTACGCTATCCCGCTCTCTCAGTGCCAAACTCATTCTGAATTTAGTCGTGGTTTTTCTCAGTCCGTCCACGGAGATATCGGAATAGTAACTTAAAATAGGCCACGTCCGCTTCCTTCCACACCCCTTCCAATTCGTTATTCACTATCATCCTATCACTGGACGCTATATAGCCTGAAATATGGAGAGTCTTGTTGTGTAAATCATTAAATATGACACTATTTCTGAAATTCGCCGATCCCAGTAGCCTCGCCGTCTAAGGCGTGGGTCTACGGCCGCTCGCTTGCTGGGATTGTGGGTTCGAATCCCACTGGAGGCAAGAAAGTCTGTCTCTTGTGAGTGTTGTGTGTTGTCAGGTAGAGGTCTCTGTGTCGGGCTGATCACTCGTCCAGAGGAGTCATACCGAGTGTGGTGTGTCTGAATGTGATCGTGAAGCCTCGATAATGAGGAGGCCTAGGCCCCCATGGGGCTGTTGCGCTATTGGAAAAAAAGAATTCTGAAATTCACCGTTTATTAATTGACTTTAGATCCCTGTACGTCCCATATAACGGACTTGTGGCCAGCATTTCTTCCGTCGAAAATTTTGTACTCTGCTTCTCAAAACCATTTCCTGAAATAGCTGCATTTAGAGCCCACAAACTCTCGCGTTAAGTATTAAAACATAGGAAGCGTGGCCTGTACGGGAATACGGCTCCCTATAAACATTTCAATTATTGAGGATTATTTGTGTTGGCCTCTGATTGTACACTCGTCTGTGTGGGTTTTGCTAGAAGACTTGACCGTCTTAGAGTTTATCGTGTCTGCAAACGTGCTATTGAATGCAACAGTGCCATAAGTTAGTTCCTAAAAACATAAGAGTGCAAAGTATTATACATATGTATATGGATGTCCAGTAAGATTGTAAATGGGTCTTCATATCTAGGTAAATACTAAAGGTAAAGTGTCCCTGTTCATGCCATGAGGGCACATAGGGGGCGTGGACGTATTGCTCCACTTATTCTTATCCTGGGCACTAGATGGAGATAACCAGATAGTTAGAAAAGCCTGTAGAATGACCAACACATATTATTAAGTAAATAATTTGCAGGCTGCCATAATATTCACGCGCTACTCCACGGCCTGTTTCATCGATCGTTGCGTTATTGTTAGAGCAAAGCAAGCGTTAGTTTCATCTGAGTTTTGCCATCTGGTTGTGCTGCGTTGTATTGTATGCTCAATGCTCAACTGTTCCTTCAGCCTCAGCTCTTATCTCACAAAGAACACACTTTATCTCAATTACGACGACTCTTTCCACGGCCTCAGCGCGTACCTCCCAGAGAGCACATTGTCTGTCAACATGCATCTTCACTATGGCAAGCAGTGTGTCATTCACACGCCCACACTATGGGTGTTATATAGAGCCATTATGTTATCTGACAAGTCATATCACTGCTTCATTCAGAACTTTTCCGCCTGATGGCAGGCAGCACAGAGCTCGCCGCGATTCTAATTTTCCGCGAGTCGGTATTCGCGCATTTTAGTGCAGTGTATTGCAGTCAGTAATTTGTACTTACCTTATTTAAAGAAAGCGCTCGAAATGCTTCCCTTCGGCTCGCAGACACGTGTCACATCTAACAAACACGCTGCTCGTTGCACGTCAAAGTATTATACGAGCCGACGGGAAGTGACTGGCGACAGTTATGAGATAAAACAATGTCCCTGTATAAGGAAGATTATTGAAGTTTGGTTTTGTACAAGTCATTGTTGTTGGAACGATAGTTACTGCGTCTGTGGTGGCACTGTAAATAGAAGTTAAAGCTGCGTCTGTTCGTGCCATAAGGTACGTAAGGGGAGTACAGGTATAGCTCATTTTTCGACGCTTCACGATCACACACTTAGACACACCACACTCGGTAGGACTCCTCTGGACGAGTGATCAGCCCGTCGCAGAGACCTCTACCTGACAACACACAACACTCACAAAAGACAGACATCCATGCCCCCGGCGGGATTTTTTTTCCCCTGTCCCGTTATTCCCCTTTGATCCATTTTGTACTGTTTAAATCCTTTGGTCCTTCATATCACTTTACGTTCCATATTACCGTCCTTACAACAAACACAACACAAACATACATGCTCCCGGTGTTTTTTTTTTTTTTTTTTTTTTTTTTTGCCTGTCCGGGGTTTTTCCCCTTTGATCCATTTTTGTACTCTTTAAATCCTTTCGTCCTTCATGTCACTTTACGTTCCATGCTACCTTCCTTACAACAAACACAACACAAACATCCATGCCCCCGGTGGGATTCGAACCCACAATCCCAGTAAGCGAGCGGCCGTAGACCCACGCCTTAGACCGCGCGGCCACTGGGATCGGCCTTTTTATTTATTATACAATACAATTTACAGTAAAACTAGTCCCACATGTTTCGAATCCCTATTTTGGGATCATGATCGGGGATTCGAATTGTGAATTACACAAATTGCAAATCAACAATAATGGCACTTACTAAAAGTAAGGTAAGGTAAGGTAAGGCAACCCCATTACAGGCCTAGACAGACCCTGAGGGGTCCAGGAGGTTGAGGCTCCCAGATTTGTAGACAATCGGCACATGAAGGTGGTAAGGTTGTTAGTCCTACGCACCGGCCGCCTTTACCCCCCAGGAAATATTCCTGGTACTCATTTATGTTAGAGGCTGAGTCGACCCCAGGGCCATAGTGCGACCGAAACGATTATATCAAGGAATTAATTCCAATGACACCATCGGGAATCGAACCCGCGACGTTCCGGTTTGTAGCGCAGTGCCTCAACCAACTTAAAAAGTTTAAAAGTACAAAAGTTAAAATGTAGGCTATGTCAGTTGTTTTGTGGGCCCACTGTATATCAGAAGTTGTGTGTCTACCTGTAGAAGGTTAGGACAGTACTCATATAGTTGGCTTGAGAGCGTGAGTATTGAATTTGCGTGGTCAGGTGACAGGGACTTAGTCGTGCGGGGAATATGACAGTTTGATGTAAAGGCAAATTGTGCCTAAGTAATCATCGTGTTACGGAGATAGGTGGGAGAATGGAGATATACGTACCCGTATTAACGTCAGCACTGTGGTAACATACGGAGCAGAAGCGTGGACATTGAATAAGGACATTGCTAAAGGGCTGGCAGTTTTTGAACGAAAAATTTTGAGAAGCATATTTGGGGCAATTAAAGTAAATGAAAATTGGAGAAAGCGACATAACAAGGAACTAAAGCATGTGTTTGGAGATTTAGATAGACTGTCATTTGTCAGAATAAGTCGGCTGGAACGGATTGGTCGTGTTAACAGAATGGAGAATAAAAGAACAGTAAGTCAAGTATTTAATGATAATCCCCAAGGAAGTCGACCAAGAGGACGACCAAGAAACAGATGGTGGAATTGTGTACAAACAGACATTAAGAAGTGTAAAATTAACAACTGGAAAGAAAGGTAAAAAACAGAGCTGACTTGGAAAGGGCCATTAAGGAGGCGAAGGTCCGCATTGGACTGTAGTGCCACCGAAGAAGAAGAAGATTAACGTCAGCACTGTATGGAGGTGAGTGGTCAGCTTCACGCCCCGGCTGCTTCACCCCGGGTAAAGACCCCCCTCCGGTACACTTTCAGTAGGAGGTTGAGTGGGTCGCAGAATAAGTATGGATACTTTTGATGGGGTGGGGGACGTAAAGAGAAATCTCTTGCCCCTACCGTGTCGTTGCACTGTTAAACAGAATTTTAAACATAATTTTAAACTGAATTTTACGCTTCGGTGTTAGTTTATAAATGTGTGAAACATAATCACTTGTGCCAGTTTTGTATGATCTTGGCCGCTGTAAGATTGGACCGTTTGGCTGTTGAGTTAAAACTTGAAAACAACTTTCCTTATGGAGTTGTTAAAATCGACTCCACCTTAATCCCATATCCATACAGCAGGATGCAGCGCCGATCTGCTCTCCACAGTTAGAACACACCCAACACCCACCCTTAAACAACCCACTTATATCACTCACTTGTATTATCTGCCACTTACAAGCAGATTATCAAAATATCTCTACAGATAACATAAGAATCTATAAGTATTTTATATTCTCATTAGGGTATCAAGTGGACCGCAGTAGTATAATTTATACCATTTCAGCACAGAGTAGATAAACTGTCGACCATTGTTCATATATGGCCCTTACACTGAGAAGCATAAACAAGGACGTGCTTTGGGAAGAAGAAATAGTCGAAAGCCTCTGTCGAGCTGACAACACCTGTTTTGTGTTCGGTTCTCAGTCCGGATGGTCTTTAACCTGACTGTGGATTTTCTCAGTCCTTCAGTAAGGGGATAATACCTTAATTAGGCAGCGAACCGCCTCCTTTCATGTCCCTTTCCATTAATTATTCACTTTTTTTCAATGGCTCGACAGCCCCTTGGGGGCCTAGGCCTCCTCATTATCGAGGCTTCACGATCACACACTTTAGACACATCACACTCGATAGGACTCCTCTGGACGAGTGACCAGCCCGTCGCACAGACCTCTACCTGACAACACACAACACTCACAACAGACAGACATCCATGCCCGCGGTGGGATTCGAACCCACAATCCCAGTAAGCGAGCGGCTGTAGACCCACGCCTTAGACCGCACGGCCACTGGGATCGGCAATTATTCACTATTCGCCTTACAATCGTATTCTGTAAGTCCTTCCTGACTTACTGACAGCTTCAAGAATAAACCAGGGTTACACAAATCCCTGGCGACTAGATTTTGTATGGTGGCGCCTAATATTTGTGGGTCCTCAGTATGGAACTTGCTTCGTGTCATCTGTCTAGCGTGTAGAATTTTGAGGTGGCTCCTAGGTTTTTGAAAAGTTTTTGTACCCCTGGAATAAAATTATAAATGAATAAAGCAAAATATGAAACACATTGTTATGTTCTGAAGAAATAGCTTTAATTTCACAAAGTCTTCACAAAATTGCTGGCCGTTTTTGAAACCTTCTGTCGTAAACGGCATGGTTGAATTCAATGCTGTATTGAACAGGTATGTGTGGGTGGAATTTATGGATTTAACTGCCTGGCCTTCTGAAATGTGTATAATACCATTATAAAGGCCGTACGTATGTCACAATTTAGTTGCAAAGCTAACGGTGAGAAAAAAACCGCAGAAAAATACTGGTAACTATATGTACCACCGCTCCAACTTTCTAGAACTCTGCATATTGTTCACACAGTGTCTTTAAGTATGAGCTTCATGTGGCTGTTAGAACAAACAACTATTATTTATATAAACCGCATTAATTGGCGGGGCTCTATAATGTAGATTGTGAGTGTTTACAGTGAGGTACGAACTGCAGTCATAATTATTATTTAGACGCACTTCAGGCTTTCAAGTCCTTGCCATGGCCAAGGCGGTTCTTCGCGGTTGAAACGCATAGAACCCACTGCAAAGTAAGAAATGTGTATCAGACAAGAAGAACATGTTTAGAAATGCATAGAACTCATTAAGAATAGATGAAACAAGATTACTTTATATGACATTGAAACAAAAAGGAAAATAATACACAATTCGTCGCTCACAGCTCAATTTTAACAATTAAATTCAATTTGTACTACATGTTTCGGCCGTATTTCCGGCCATCATCAGGCAGTATATGTAAAACATCTTGAAGAAGAATACTATCCCTAGAGGTGTTTTAAACGTAGCATCTGATGATGGCCGGAAATAGGGCCGAAACGTGTAGTACACATTAAGTTTAAACATAAAGATTGAGCTGTAAACGACGCATTTTGTATTATTTTAAATTTAATATAGATTTACAACGGAATGTGTAAACCTAAGTTAAACATTAAAACCTATAGCAAAATGAGACCTGGGGCTATAAATTGAGATAGACTGGTGTACCGGGCCAATGGAGTACGTGTCTCCCCACCTTTTTATCTGGATATAAAAACAGATCCAATTTCCGAAACATGATAACCCCCCCTCTCCCCTTCCGTAGGTTTGAAACACTAGACGTTGGATAAAGTGGAAGAGCTGAGTGGTCCTGGACATAGTTACACTACGATCAGATTCTCTTTGCTGCTTATTGCTGAGTGACGAAATATTTCCTAAGAAGTCCAGGTGTGGTGTGGGTTTCAGACCTTGAGAATGATACAACTGCAGGCATCAGGCATACCTACATGTAAATCTTTACACATTCGAACATCTAAAATTATGTTGAGAACTGTGAAAGGTTAGCCAGCCTGTCTATTAGACTGTCACTGCGGGATATAATTAAAAACTAAGGCTAGGCATTCATTACATTTTAGGCGTGTTCACAGAACAGTTGCGAAAAGCAATTATTAGCTTCGGACTGTCTGTCCGCATGGAACAACTCGGCTCCCACTGGATGGATTTTCGTGAAATTTTTGTATGGGGCACCTTAACTAAAATCTGTCACCAAATTCGATTTTGGTTAAAGAAAAAATAAGAGATTTTTACATGAAGACCTTTGTAAATAGAGTAAAGCCCGCTTATAACGACATCGGTTTATGCGACATCTTGTCTATAACGTCAGATATCCTGTGGTACCAATTAATTCCTCACTGTTAACCATAACATTATATTCCTAGCTTATAACAACACTCGTTTATAACGACACAAAATATTCAGTCCTCTTCATAACGTTCTAACCGAGTTCGACTGCATACGATAGTATTTCGCTGTATTTCTTTCGGGTTGAAAAAAGCTTCAGAAGAAAAACTGTGGAGAAAATCAAATACGCTTTATGTCCATGTAAATCGTGTTGATTACAAGATAATATCAAGAATACGGCGAAGTCAAAGAAATAGTTAACAATCTGAACATAATATGGCGCCACATAGCTTATATATGCCTCACATTATGGGTAATACTAACTAACTAACTAACTCCATGTAGCACAGTCCTTCTTGAGAAGCTAACAGGTCGTCAGCTAGTCAAGAAATCCCCCGCGTTTTGTGGAACCCGAAAGTTCATTACCGCACTCACAAGAGCCCGCCACCTGTCCCTATCCTGAGCCATATCAATCCAGTCCATGCCCCCCATCCCACTTCTTGAAGATCCATTTTAATATTATCCTCCCATCTACGCCTGGGTCTTCCAAGTGGTCTCCTTAATTCCCTGACCACTGTCATAAATGACCCTGACCTATACAGACTCCTCACGTTCCATGTTCCAAATCTCATATTCCTTGTCCGTTGCTTAAGTTGTACCAAAGAATCAGTCCAAGTCCGAGGCTTTGTATAGTGCTTCGTAACATGGTAATTTTTTACGGCGAGGAGTTGTTAACACCTCGCCCAACCCCCAAGCTGGAGGGCCACCCCTTGTCGGCTGTCCGCGACTGCTTATTCAATGTATTCGCAGCTACCCTCCATATCCGGAGGCCGTTCGTCCATCCGCAACCTGAGGACGCGCCGTGCCGTGGTGACAATGACACACTTATCATGGCACATTATGGGTAATTGAGAAAAATACAGAAGTGCTGTCTGATCTGAGTTCACACGTACGAAAACCGAGGAACTATGCAACTCGTTAACTGTCATTATGATCTGTTTAGCAGAATTGTGCGTGTATAGTAGGTCAGGGGTGAGCGTTGTTTGCAGTCTGTGAGTGTTGGTACAATACATAGAAATAAACACGTAAAGAGAGTGTGAATTAGTTATAACACGATTTCTTTCCAATAGTTACGTAGAATTATTTGAATTAGGTTCTCGCAATCGTCCAGACTGGTTCTGGAGCCCGTCCAGCCTTCTATTCAGTTGGCACCAGGTGTAAAGCAGCTGGAACATGACATTGACCACTTACCTACATATACTGCCGAGGTTATCAAGACAGGCATTGTATGTATAACGTAACATTGAGGCGCGTTCGCGTAACCATTGTTGCAGTGGAAAAGCAATAAGTATTACATATTTCGAGTGTGTGTCTGTAGCCTTAGTTATGCAGCACGCAAAGCGCATGCGCCATATTATATTGTCAGCTGTGTACTGTCTGGCTGTACCATATTTTTCCACATTATCTCATAAACAGTAAGATTTTCGGAAAAAAATGTATTGAACATAAAATGTGTGTTTTGATTTTATGTACAAATTTGTCTGAAACATTTCTCATTATAAGAATAATTCAGCGAGATATTACCATAAATGTACATAGGTATTCATGTAAAGTACCGGTTATTCTCGTCAGATTTTAATGAAACTTGAAATTTCTCGACAGATTTTCGAAAAATACTCAAATATCAAATTTCATGAAAATCCGTGCAGTGGGAGCCGAGTTGTTCCATTCGGACGGACGACAGACAGACATGACGAGGCAAATAACCGCTTTTCGCAATCTTGTGAACGAGTCTAAAATGAGTGGAGCTACACCTCTCCACCCCCTATATGCCTTTATGCCGTGCTTAATGAGTGCTATTTCCGAATTGTGTGGACAAAACAGGATGTGAATATCTGAATTGTGTTCTATGTACATTGACTGTATTGTAGTATCACTCAAGAACAGTAGAAAGAAAGATGTGAATAGGAAATATTTCCTGATAAATTTATACTCCCCATTCTGCTATGTAATTCCTATATATTTTATATCTTATGTCCAGGATGTTAAAATATAAATGAAAATGGAGAAGGGTTTGTGGTTCATGTTCTGATTACCAGTCATACTTCATATCAAAGGCTTGAACCTAGAAGCCAGCTACACTCAGAAATTTCACATTACTTTCCCTTGGTTATATTTTTGAGACACTGATTAACAACTGACAGAGTCAGGAAAATTCTTACCTTTCATGGAATCCTTACATTAATTACTGCATGGGTGCACACGTAACAGTGGCAGATTGCCCGGGTGACATTTTGTATGGTGGCGCCTGATATTTTCAACATAACTATTGCTGTCCCTTCCATAGACAGTAATGTGCATCAGGTCACATGCAGCAAGCACAAAGCGTCTGACGACACGTCATTCCAGAATTGTGGGCCCTCAGCATGGAACTTGCTTCATATCACTTTTCAGGTACATGGAATTTTGGGGTGGCTCCTAGATTCTTGGTAGATTCTTGGAATATTTGTGGACCCATAGAATAGAATAGAATAGAAGTAGGGCAGGCACCAATGCGTCCCACGCACATCGACCATTTCTGATCCCTCGTGCAGCCCTTATATTCACGTGTTTAGCAGCCCCGCACTTTGAACAAAGTGCAGTAACCTGCTTACAGAGATATCCTTAAGTCCCCTGGTTTCATAAAATTATGTCCCAGGTACCTTACTCTTAATGCAGCCCAGGCCTCACAGTCGCAGAGAGCACGTGAGACCGTTTCAGATGCCTGTTTGCATGTATCGCACTCGGGACTGTCTACTAGCCCCAGTTTAGACAAGTGTCCCTTTAAATGACAATGTCCTGTGAACAGCCGTCAATATTCTTAGCTGGTTTCTGCTCAAACTAAGTAGTTCTCCAGCTCTTTTGGCAGAGGGTCTTTTGAGAAAGCCCCTAGCCTGTCTTTGTCCATGAATGGCCTGCCAATATTCTGTATGTTTTGTGGACCCATGCATTACCGTCTTCATGGACTCCACTACTGGACCATATACTGAGCGAGACAAGTTCAGTCCATATGCTTACAACGTATTTTTCTATGCTCCTTTTCAATATTATACTCTCATTTAATTGTTATGTCTGGTCTCCTAAATGTTTGGCATTTATGTACATTCATCACTTCCCCGTGCTTGCTGTGTGAACTGCCTATCTCGTTATCTTTGATTTGATCATAGCAATATTTGGTGCGCAATCTAAGTGATTCCATGGAACACAGTCCTTGTTGATAAGCCATTAGTTGCTCAGCTACTCAAGAGACCTTGCATGTGGAACCAGAAGTTTTATTATCGTGCTCATGACAGTCTGCCATTGAAAGCTATTTTAAGTCACATTAATCCAGTCCTCTTGTTTCCATCATATTTCTTTAAGATCAGTTTTGATATTATCCTTCCATCTATGCCTAGGTTTTCCAAGTGGTCTCTTCCCCTCATAGTTTTTGACATTCATATGCATTCTTTATCTCCCCTGTGCTTCAGCACAGCCACATCCATCTCACCTTTCTTGATTCCATCATCCTAATAATATTCAAAACTTGTCATTGCTTTTACCCATCATTCACAGATGGCACCCATGTAGACTTTCTGTGTTATTTAACTAGCTTGGGGGAACTACTTCGTACTGATATATCATTTCTCTGCATATCTATCCTCTATTTTTAAAAAAGTGGTTGAAAAAGCCACAGTGCAAATTTTACTGGCCAGCCAGGCACAGCCATTGGCCATTTAAATGCCCACACAAAGGGCTCAATGGTATATCGTGGCAAAGATAGGTAATGGTCACAACTGTGAAGGAAGTAATAAGCCAGAGTATGCAGCATGGAATAACACACTTTGTTTGGTATGAAAAGGCCTCTATTAAGGACTGTAAGGCAGAAGAATGGGAAATTTGGAACAGAAAAAGTCGATGAACAGGGAAGGAATTGCAGATTACACTGTATGGAGTTTTATGACAAAACTGACTCCTGTTTAATCATTATACTAAATATGCTGTTACAAATTCCAGATATTATTCTATGCGATAAAATAGCAGAAAAAATTAAATGAACATTCGCAGAGAAAGACAGAATAGAATCCTGTCATTGCATGGATGTATAAACCGTAAGAATGAAGAGACAATGGCAGGCTGAAGGAGATGTGAGGAGGAACAGGTTCAACTACAACTTCATGTCGGAAAACGTTATCAGACAGCCATGTCCAGCATATTATTCAGTGATGTCGGACTCCATGTAGTGCCATTATCACTGACAAATACAACACTTCTATCGATATAGATCTGTATCTTGCCACAGCGATATATCTGCTTTCCTTCACGGTATCGGTTAGGTAACGGGACAAATACAATGCCTCTCTCTTCACAGCGTTTCTGTATTAGTTCTTTGAAACCTTGTGGAATCTGACTTGCAGTTCGAACAGCTTCAGCAAGCATCTGTAATTGAACATTTGAATTAAAGCAACAATCAATACCTGCATGGTATTGTCTAAGGCCTGTGATATGTGACAAGAGGAGGCAATATGGAACATATGAGGCCCAAGTTCTCCACATAATTCAAACATCTGATGTATCACTAGGGCACATGTCTCACTCACTCTGGTAATTATGTGGAGTAACAGATGGTTTGTTGATCATTCCTTGATCTTTTACACTTATATTGAAGTAATTAATATGAGTGTAATATGTCCTTGGATATCAGTTACTCAACAGCCTATGTAATTTGCTTGTGCCATGGAAAAGCACTGTACGTTTCAATGTAATTTATCGCCATGCTCTTACATACCTCATATCTTGTCTCTCTTACCCGCTGGGCGGGAGGAGGCGTCACAGAAGATGTCTGTTCTAGATTGGTGAGATATGACACTGATTCAACTGCGCCTGGTTGGTGCACCATCGATTGGCCTGGGGCTGTCACAGCACGATTCATCAGGTCCAGAGCTTTGCGGAATTGTTCTGCACACAAAGCATTCGCAACTCTGTCTTGCCTTTTCCATAACATAAATTTCAGTTACATATATACATTTACTTTACTATATGAGAAAGTTTTTTAATCTTCTAATTCAGTTTACAAGCTGGGCTGAAAAATGCTGACATCTGGTGATTGTGGTGCATCTTGCATCTCCAGAGATATATTTATGAAGCAGCACACAGGGCCTTGGACTGGATGGGCTCTTGTGAATGTGCTAATGAACCATCAGATTCTTAAAACCGGGGCATTTCTTAACTAGCTGAGTGACCATCAGCTTCTCACAAAAGACTCTGGTCCATGGAGTTGGTTAGTACTTGGAAGAATTTTACTAACATATATTCACAAACAATTTATATAGATGGGTATTTCTTTACAGGGCTATTCAATTACAGCTAATGGCTTGTTGTGCTTTCACTGCACATATCTGTTTCCTGGATGTGACATGTGCACTTCTTTTCCTGAAACCCTTCTTCTTAGTGATGGTTCCTTTCCATTGGAGAGTGCACACTCCACACCCCCACCCTGTTTCCTATTGCCTCAGGTAACCTTAAGATAGTGACTCTAACATAAAGTGAAATGTTGGAACAGTTTCAATGCATAATTGGTCTGAACCCTCAAAGCTAAGTCACACAACTGTGAAAATGATGCTTGGACCTGACAACAGGCTTTAGAAATAGGAACGTAATCATACTGGGTGCCCTCTTATTGTGCTCCCGAGCATGGGAACTCTCACAACATGTTCCAGTGGACGCAGGCTGCCTGTTTAATCATGCTACCATACTCAGGGGCACACAAAAAGGGGACATCCTGAATTTTTATGCTGCTGATACACAAGTTCTGCCGTACGCGAAACATGCCAGATGTCACTTAGTTTGTGGACATGCAGTAATACGTTGTGGTTATTGTTTGGACCAATTTAACGTGTGCTGTAACACATCACAGTTACGTATTAAGGTTTTGGTTTTATAATGTTCTTCTGCGGTTTTATGCCCTTACCATACGGAACAAATAATTCTTCAAATGATTTATGCCTGAACCATGTTTTATCAGTTACTTAGGTTACGTAGTAACCACATGAGCTACAGCAATAACTCATTAATGTAAGAACATACTGTATGTGAACAAACCTTTGACGGCAGGTTGGGCCAGCAATGACTCGGACACCATGCCCTTCCAGCCCATATACCAGTTTGTAATTTCATCATAGTTTGGTGTATGGTTAAGCCACAGAGTGAGGATCTGAAGCCATTTTGGAAAGAAGTGTCTCTCAAGCAGTGATGCCAAACTGTGCACTGGTAACAAATCCTGCCAATCCATGACCCAGTTCCATTGCTCTGTCAATGAACATAAACACATTCAATTACATATTTTATTACAATACTGACAGATATACAAATATAACAAATGTATGAAAGACTGGATTATTTGGCTCAGGAAAGGGACAAGCGACAGGCTCTTGTGAGCACGGTAATGAACCTATGGGTTCCGTAAAACGGGAGGAGTTTCTTGACTACCTGAGAAACTATCAGCATCTCAAGGACTCAGCTCCACTGAGTTAGTTATTCTCACCTAGATGTTGCTGATGTGGGTTTATAACCAGCTCCTGCAGAGCAAGTTGTAGCTTTGGTATAACGTTCTTGATGAGAAATGCGTCCATGTCGCCTTTCGAGAACACTCCGTGCCATGGCAAGAGCATCAGTTTGGCAGATCTGTCTGATGGATGCCAATTGACAAGTGCTTTGCTCAGTTTCTGGCGGATCACGGGGAACACTGTCGTCTCCAGACGGCTTCCTAAATCAAAACATGCTCTCGTCACGACTGGTTCGTCATATGAAAGATCAAATTGATAGGAATTAACATCTTTAACGTCAGGCAAGAGTGAGATTTGACGTTTCTATTTGCTATGTGCATAACTACCGCTTGGTGAAAACGTCAGTTTTGTATAAGAAAAGAGATTACTCCTAAGATTCATGAAATAGGAATGCCACTGTACCAAGCAGAGGTAACCAGGGATGTATCCAAGCGTGGATTGGAACAGTGTCTGTCATAGGGTTCCATTCCTCTACCTCATGCTGTATTCGGGGTAGAACAAGTTGGTCCCGGATGTTATCCAGTATCCATGGGGGCACTAATGGAAGCCACTGTTCCAGAAACTCAATAAGCGGTTCACATGTTCGACAATTCCAATTTCTGCAAAAAAAAGAATGTGTAGGTATAAATGTCCATGACACAGCAACAGTTCCTGTATTGCCCACATAACTGCTGTTATTTCATGATGAATAAATGTCAGAAATTCTGGGGGGGGGGGATGGCATTCCCCCTCTTCTGTTTTAATTCCACGAGGAAACTTTCCTTAATTTTGGTGTTATTCCTTATTCAAAGTTTTAGCTAATATAAATTCTGATATCTCTACTTAGTATTTTCAACATACTAGGTGTTATTATATCATTATTAAATTGAAGTTTTTGTGTAGACATGTTTGCAATTAAGATTTATCATCACATTCAATACACAGGTCATTCTAGCTACTGATTATATCATCATACTTCACGAATATAAAGCAAGACCTATATTATAAGATCTTATATTACGTACATGACAGCTGTTCTAACGCTGGGCATCCAAGCATTCCATATTAAGTGATGGTACGGATCTTGTGTTGATATATTTGTAAGTGTTTGAGATTGTCCATCTTCAAGAATGTCTTTCCACTGCTTGAATAGTGCCATTTGTTCCTGCGGATTTTGAAGCGGTGACCAGTTGTTCAGCTGATCCTTGATAAGTGGACCAATAAGCTTCGATGCCAAGTCTCCCAGTTCATAGAGGCGGTATTCTTCATAGTACTTCTCCTGTCACAACCAATTACTTCCATGAGGCCAAGATTAAATGGCAATTTGAAATGTGGTCTGTTGGGTTGACACCATGTAGTCTGGTAGGTGGGTAGGTGAGTACAAACATTTCAGAAGGTAAAGGTAAAAAAACGTAAAGTTCTCCCTAGAACCGGCCATGAAGGCCCAGAGGGGGAGTAGAGGTATAAATCTACTCTTTCTTTAACCCTGGCACTAGATGGGGTGGGTGGTCAACTCCACGCCCCGGCCGCTTTACCCCCAGGAAAGAGACCTGGTACCCACTGTATAGGAGGCTGGGTGGGCCCCAGCGCCGGTCTGGACGGGCCCTGAAACTCTTGCTCCAACTAGGATTCGATCCCCGGACTGTCCAGCCCGTAGCGAGTCGCTATACCGACTACGCTATCCCAGCCCATACATTTCAGAAGACCCGTCAGAAATCAGCTCCTTCTCATACAGGAACTAACACCACCCCCATTCAGGGTCATCCCACACTGCCGCTGAATGGCTTGCCACTGTTTCCGGCCATCTGCTACCCACTGTCACTGTACCTATATAATAGCACATCTTCCTGCCAGGCTACCTAAAGATGAAGGCACCACAACTGTTCAAAATGTTGGGAACCACAAACCCAGTAATATGGCATCGTATCCCTGAAGACTTGAGTCTTCATTTCAGAGGAACCTGCTGCCTCCATGTTTACCCAGCATCTCCATAACATTTGTAACCAGCTACCAGACTACACAGTTTAATAACGAATCTTCACCACCATCAAAACCTCAAATCTCATATAAAATATTAACGGTTTAAATAACTTATGACTTTTTACCTGCAGCTCTTTGAAAGCTTCAGCAGCTTTATCTACTGTAAGTGGATCTGTCTTATCATTACTTTGGTCAATCAACTTCTGGATCGTACTGTGCACAGTCTCCAGTGTGGTAATGTGCCGAGTCTCTTGTTCCATCACTTTTTTCAGAGATGACTCTTCCTGTTCTAGCATGATGATACGGTCGCTAGTGTACCGTAACTTTCGATCGTTCTGAAGGATTTCCTGCAGAAATATTACCACATGAAATGAACATATGTAGAGTGCCATCAAGTATCATAAAGTGGGTGAAATGTTCTTGATTTGCTGAGTGAGTATCAGCTTCTGAAGTATTATGCCCAGTGGAATAAGTTGCAAGTTTGTATCTCAACATAAACAGTACAGATGTATGTACGTACAGTCAATCCTCACTATTCGAGGGGGTTAGGTTCCTAGAAAACCCCGTGAATACAGAAAACGCGAATACGGAACTTTTTCACTTGCACTTGCACTACGCTTTTATGCCATTATTAATTACAAAAATAATAAAAAACGAGAGATGCGAGAACAAGGAAGCAGCCTCTCCTTGCTGGAGCCTATCTGCGACGCTGCGTGGTAGGCGTCTCGAAATTTTTTGCCTGTTGTGCATGGCCGTAAATAGCCGTGAGGTGCCCGTGAATGGCAAAAAATGGGTTGCACATTATTTTGCGCGAATGAGCGAACCCGCGGATAGCGAAGATTGACTGTATTATAACAGCTAACATTTCCATCACTTATTTAATTTTGAGACCTACTGGACATGTTACATCCATCTATAAGGGGAGACAGACAACAAATTTCATGTCATGTGGTGTTTACCTGCTCGCACATGTCCATCAGTAGATTTAGATTGTGCTGTAGCTCAGGTAACGCAAAATTTACGAACTTCTTGTCTTTCCGGAGTTCCCACTCGTCAGCGGGACGCTGCTGTCCGGCAATAGCATGGTAACCACTCAGCACCCTCTGTTGTGGACCAGTCATGTCAATCACTTTCACTTTGCTCAAGTGACTGCAAGTAAACATAATACATTCATTGTATAATCAAGACATGAAAACAAAGTTGAGATCTGAGGTTCTCAAAGTGGTGCGAGTGTTTAGGTAATGTAACACAATACAGTTTCGTAGACATGCACTATCACTTTCGAGGAAGCTGTGCAGCCATCTTCAATGTGAAAGACGGAGGCATGGGGTTCCTCCAAATGCCTGTACCAATCTACAACATCCCAGAACACCATAAGCTTAAAGGTCAAGACGTCACTTTGCTTAGGCTAATTAAACATCATACCATGAAGACATATGGGGGAAATGAAGCTGTATTTCCATACATTCTAACCTTGGTAATAGATGAAACATAGTGGTCAGCTTCAAGCTCTGACCACTTTATCCCCAGGGAAACAGTCCTTAGTATGCAATCGATGGGACAGAGGCAGTTTGGATGCAGTGGCAAGCAGAAAAATTCATCATATGTATGAGAATACATGTTCATACACAACAGACTGTAATACCAGTAACGGTAACTTTTACGTTCTGAATATCACGCATCCTGTATTACAGTGACAACATGCAGTACTTCTACATTTACTCTAAAGATGGATGTCTGCAACCACCTGCCAGACTACATGGCATTATAACTCCAAAAACTACGGTTTACATTTTACCAGCCGTCAAAAGCTCAATAGGAATGTGAGATTTTACATTTTCACAGCGGTGAACAAGAAGATTACAGTCTTCTGCAGTGTCTTCACATGTAGCTTGAAGACAGCTATCTGTGAAACTATACAGCATGACATCCCAGAAGGCCATAATCTTCAAACAGTGACTTTTTGCTTTTGTAACATGTTAAAAAGACTTCTCGTGTTTATTTTGGTGCCAGATGGATATCTTATGTGACGTGGGAGTTTAGAATGCACGGAGCTTCACTTCCACATCCACTATATGACTTCATATCACGGCACTTATAAGGCAGTTTTATATGTGTGTGTTACACATTTTCAGTGTAACATAAAAAAAATCAGATATATACAGTGATACCTCGGCTAACGAGTGACCCTGCTAACGAATGTTTTAGTGGATGCTCGCGCTAACATAAAGCAGCAAACATGAACGGTCGGGCCATTCCAGGAGCTTATGTTTTCCGTCTGTATGTGTGTGACAAAGAAATGAGCTGACCACATCACATAGGGGAGACCCACCAACCAAAAAAAGTAAGCGACAAACCCAAGGGAAGCAGAAAGTTGCTCATGTTTTGGCTAACGAAGATTTCGGCTAACGAATGTGATTCCGGAATGAATTATCTTCGTTAGCCGAGGTATCACTGTGTATATATATATATATATATATATATTTTAACAGTGTTTTACCATATTCGTACCTGTACTCCTTCCTGATAGTGCCACTTGTTTTACCTTGTTCCAGCACGTCATCAACACTCTTGTACACGTAACGCACCTTCTTTTTCTTGTTGCTAACATCACCCTTCCTCCATTGAGACAATTTTTCCACAAATTCTTTTGCTTCCTCTTCTTCTGAATCAGGTTGGGAATCAGCAACTCTCTGAACTTTCTCTGGACCATATGCACCTGTCACACAGTACCTACATTAATATTAGCCAGGCATTCTGCACCAAATGCAGTGTCTCCAACTGCTGATCTTCATTTTCCATGGTTATAATTTTTCCAGTTTCAGTTTTATGTATCCATAGTACAGTAGAACCTCGATTATCTGAAATAAAGGGGCGGACCAGATTTTGGATAAGCAAAATTTCGGATAATTCGGAAATTCGGAATTTCTTTTCGATTGTCATTACAGCATGTTTTCATTTAGCCGACATTGTTTGGAATCACTGTTAAATGACATTTTAAAACTGCAATATAAGAAGCGCACACACGTCAATTTGCCACTCGTCCACACCCGTCAACTTCTCATAACAAACTGATGGGGAGAGGCTGAGAGGTGTCTCGCGGCAGGCAGTTCTGGGAATCACGTACAAAAAAAAAGGCGTTTCGGTTAACCAGAGTTTCGGTTAAGCGAAGTTCAGATAACCGAGGTTCTACTGTATTTAATTTGTGTACATGTATATAAAATAGTAAACACTTGGTGGGGCAGGGCTGTAATGGTGCCCAACGCCAGTTTTTGAGGGAATGAGATAAACTTCAACATTTATGATTAAGATGTTATTAAACTGAAGCATAGATTGGAAGTTTTCAATTGCCTTGTTTTTCATAACAAACATCCATTTTCAAGCTGGCTCTCGTTCCATCATCACATAAAATTATGAAACCTAAGCAACTGGGTGGGCCTAGTCCACAGATAGAAGTTAGCTCCATCCAAGAGACCCCAAGATAGGTAGATTTCATATTTTCACCTGATGATGGAAGCACAGGTAGCTTCAGACACATTGTGTGCTTAATAAGAAAAAAGATACTGGAAAATGTCAAATGTAGACGTCAATTAAGAAATGTAGGGGATGTCTGACAAATGACACGGGCGATATGAAAATGTTCACAGCTTGACAGAGGACATTTTGAACACAAATCTGTGTAACTGCATGTTTCTGTAGACGTACAGAAATGAAAAGAATAATGTAAGAGTACATAACTAACTAACTAACTAACTAACTAACTCCATGGAGCAGAGTCCTTCTTGAGAAGCTAACAGGTAGTCAGCTAGTCAAGAAATTCCCCTCATTTTATGGAACCCGAAGGTTCATTACCTCATTCACAACAGTCTGCCACCTGTCCCTATCCTGAGCCATATCAATCCAGTCCACACCCTCCCATCCCACTTCTTGAAGATCCATTTTAATATCATCCTCCCATCTACACCTGGGTCTTCCAAGTGGTTCCTTCCCTCAGGTCTCCCACCAAAATCCTATATGCACCTCTCCCCCATAAGTGCTACATGCCCTGCCCACCACATTCTTCTTGATTTGATCACCCGAATAATATTTGGTGATGAGTACAGATCATTAAGTTCCTCGTTATGTAGTCTTCTCCACTCCCTGTTACCTCGTCCCTCTTAGGCCCAAATATCCTCCTCAGCACCCTATTCAGATCAGTACAGATCATTAAGTTCCTCGTTATGTAGTCTTCTCCACTCCCCTGTTACCTCGTCCCTCTTAGGCCCAAATATCCTCCTCAGCACCCTATTCAGATCAGTACAGATCATTAAGTTCCTCGTTATGTAGTCTTCTCCACTCCCCTGTTACCTCGTCCCTCTTAGGCCCAAATATCCTCCTCAGCACCCTATTCAGATCAGTACAGATCATTAAGTTCCTCGTTATGTAGTCTTCTCCACTCCCCTGTTACCTCGTCCCTCTTAGGCCCAAATATCCTCCTCAGCACCCTATTCAGATCAGTACAGATCATTAAGTTCCTCGTTATGTAGTCTTCTCCACTCCCCTGTTACCTCGTCCCTCTTAGGCCCAAATATCTTCCTCAGCACCCTATTCTCGAATACCGTCAGCCTATGTTCCTCCCTCAGAATGTAAAAATACATAACACAGATTATTTTAGTATATATTATTTAGGCCCACACTGTATATTCGTACCTATTGCACCTCGTCCCTTCCTCAGATGAGCTTCGACAGGGGCTGCAATACCCTGCAGATCTTTACCCAGACCTTTTCCGGGTTGGAAGCCCATCTGTAAACAATCATATAATCAACATGAGTACCAAAACATCATACAATAACAAAGAACACAAGGTGACCAAAGTAGAATTCATGAAGCCTTCCTTCCTGTTGCCAAGACCTATAGTTGTACCAATCTCACACATTTTTCAAACCAACAAAATGCACGCTTCTTATTCATTATATAAATTAATTTCTTTTTACAACAAAATCAGTCCGACATGTTTCGGTTCTCTATGGAACAATCATCAGGGACCTATATCTTAATTTACACAGAATAATAAAACAGCAAGTAATGGCACATGTTAAAGGTTTAAGATGTAAAATGTGGATTTTTTTAGGTTGTTATTTGTAGGTCCACTGAAAGTTAAAGTTGAAAATGAAGTTAAAATTAGATAAAACATATGTCTATACAAAGATTTTTATATATGTTTATCTAATTTTAACTTCATTTTTAACTTTAATTTTCAGTGGACCTACAAATAACAACTGAAAAAAATCCACATTTTACATCTTAAACCTTTAACATGTGCCATTACTTGCTGTTTTATAATTCTGTGTAACACACGATATATGTCCCTGATGATTGTTCCATAGAGAACCATGTCAGACTGATTTTATTGTAAAAAAGAAGTTAATTTATATAATAAATAAGAAGCGTGCATTTTGTTGGTCTGAAAAATGTGTGATCGAATGACAGTGCACTGTATGAACAACATAAAGTTGTACCAATCTGTTAGTATTACTGTTGTTGTCTCATTTTATTTTTGCGAACAGCTGATCACTTAAGCACAGATTCTGTGTATATAAGTTTGTCGGATATAATGTCAAAGTTTCACACCATTGCCATGTTTCTAGCTTACAAAGAAAACGTGTTCATATGTAGTATGTATATGCATGTTTATGTTCTCTCTCCATACCAGACTTCACACAACTAGCTCCAGTGGTTTACTAGTTACTGCCATCAGACCAAAAGCTAAAGAACATTTCTGCACTGCTTCCATAGTGTTAAAATTTACCAAAATATTACTTTAACAAATATTTCATATTTTTTCAAAATCTGTTTCCATTCACTAACAGTTTTGCAATCCATCTAGGCAAATGTCACAACAGTACATCAAATTACCCACGATTACTTCCTTTCACACCCTCTGCAATGCACTGTTCACTGATTATATCATCCAATGCTATACAGTCTGTTCTTATGACAGCATCACAATAAACCATAAATAAATAGCAGCAATAGTAGTTCAGGATATACAGTCAATCCTCGCTATTCGCGGGGGTTAGATTCCTAGAAAAACCCGCGAATACGTAAAGCGTGAATACGGAACTTTTTCACTTGCACTTGCACTACGCTAGGATACCATTATTAATTATAAAGATAATAAAAAATGAGAGCGGCGAGAACAAGGAAGCAGCCTCTCCTTGCTAGAGCCCACCTGCGATGCTGCGCGGTAGGCGTCTCGAAATTTTTTGCCTGCTGCACATGGCAGTGAATAGCAGCGAGGTGCCCGTGAATGGCAAAAAATGGGTTGCACATTATTTCGTGCGAATGAGTGAACTAACGAACACAGAACACGCGGATAGCAAGGATCGACTGTAATCCACTTTATGAATAGTTTTCAACACACCTGAAGCAACAGTTTGGCACCAATACCACGAGTATGCCTCTCCCAGGTTCCCATCCCCTTATTCAAAAGTGCTGGGTTTAAGGAAGGGCGCTTCTTCCGTAGACCTGCTATTTCACCATCGAGGTTCAGTCCATGCTGCTTTTGGGATCCGAACTTCCCCAGACCAGGTCGTGGGCCTTCTTCCTCTGATTCACTGTAATTATTATTATGAGCGATATGTTGTGTATTAATGTGCAAGGACAACACCTGTTGGCGCAACGGATCTCATACAGAGAATTAAAATAAACAACGTGTGTAAAAGCACCAAGAACAAAGTTCTCAAATTTTGGACAGATTCATCTAAGGACTATTTCATGGTATTTAATACGTGCTACATCATGCAGGTGGAGCTAGGGATCATCGTTTCCTGGCAGGATTGTAGAATATCACTGGATTGGCTAACAGTTCATTTAAATAGCAATTTACACACCTTGATGAATTAGCAATCTCACTCCTGTCTCTTCTACCACCTGTTTCATAATCTTTTTCATCATCATCCTCAGCACCTTCACTGTCATCTCCTGCATCCATATTCTCTTCATTTGTTCTTGGTGCTTTCTGTTTCCCTGTTTGTTGTACGCCTCCTGATACAAAGCTGACAGGTGCAGCATAGTTACGTTTTCCACTTATACCACCTGCTCCTCGGAAACTTGGTCTGGGGCCACCTCCACTATCATCGTCATCTCCTCTGTCATCAGCCCATATACCTGAAGTATGAAGTATACATCATAAAATATATATTAGGTGTGATTTTGCAATATATATATATATATATATATATATATATATATATATATATGAATTTCTACTCTACTTAGGGTTATTAACCCTTACATTACTATTCTGTTCTACCCAAGGCCCCTAATCTGTCATAACTGGGAATTTGTTACTATTAGCTCAAACATAAAGTCAACATACATAAGGTAAAGAGACACAACATTGTAACGGTATACTATATATCAATACCACATGCAGACTTGGCTTTTTGCATGTTTATGGTAACATATCTCACCATGCCTGAACAGTAAAAATTTACGAGATTTCTGTGATAAAATGCAGTGGCGAAACTTCACTCATTATGAATAATAGATGCTTGTCTCCAATGACGACCTAATCTACATAATTACCGACTACATATACCAGAACAGAATTTATTTACATTCCATTGATACTTCATAGTATGTAGCTACAGCTGTAGACATCTCATAGTATGAATAAAATATACTACAATTAGAAGTATATAGTTACAGCATCCTCATTATAGTCACACTGAACGATTATTACGGGGCACAGATCTCAAATAATGATGTCTGTAAAATATAACCATGTATTAGTGTCAAAAATGTCATTATAATATGCACACTACTTAGGTAATTTCAATTGGAAATTCTCCACAAAATGCACAGTAACGTACAACAGACATTGGCTTTATTGTAAGAAGCGAACAGTCGTTAGTAATGAACAAATATTCCTGGATTAATGGAAATCTTGTAATTCTAACCTACAAGTGCAAGAAAGTGTAGTGAATGGGCTTACCATATATTTGTTCATTTTTACTTATTCTACGAGTTCTGTTAATATTGAATTCATTTTCTAAATCGTAATCAGTTATTTCAAATTTCACAACTTCTTCGTCTGACATAGTTATCTTGTAATTTACGAACACGCAAATGTACACAACTCCAATATCTCCAGTATAGTATCGATAGCTATTGTCGACGTGTTTACGCTTGCATCAATAATCGATAGCAGTTGATAGGGTTGCCACTAGAGAACAGCATAGACAGCTTACTCTTCTGCTTGCTACTGCCATCTGCGGCGTGGTACTATAACAAGAATGAGGCGGTCGGAAATGTAGGATACACAGAAAAAATGAGAAATTCATACAGTATTTTTGTCAGAAAACCTGAAGGGAAGTGTTTTCTTGTGAGATGCAGGTAAAGTTGGAAGGTATTAAATTGGGCACAATTTTGTGCTGAGGTAAAGATTTAATTCAAGTGGCTCGTAGGACAGTCTCCATTGGCATGCTGTTAGAAACATGGTAATGAACCTTCGGTTTTCGTACTAGCATGAATTGAGTAAATATCAATTTGCGAAGGCACTAAACATTAAGACAGCATGTTCCTCCGAAACGTTTGGATCCATCTACAAGACTACACCATAAACTCTTTTGAAGGTCTCATTGTTGCTGATGTGGAACATGGAGCTAACTCTATAACATGTTCCACATAGTTTTTTGAATAACATGATCAATATGATTTTTCCACGTTTCATGACAGCCTAAACTTAATTGACATTGTGAAGAACTATTTGTTATAAATTTTCTTATATTCGTTCATCTAGATTTAGGGCCAAATTATTGGCAGTAAACCATGTACTCAAATGAGATGGAACTAATGTTATAAAGCAGCAACAGCATACACTATTAGAACCGCATTTAGTAAAAATGCAACACGTTTCGGCGGGCCGCCATGATCGGGGACTAAATGCAGACAAAATGAGTACAAAAGGAAGACTTGTAGACCATATAGTATGAACTAATATGATATAATGTGGTCTGCATGCCTTTATTTTGCACTCATTCTGTATGCATTTAGTCCCTGATCATGGAGGCTTGCAGGATAATGTTGGATTTTTAAGAAATACCTTTGGAACGGTGTATGCTGTTGGTGCCTTGTAGTTTTATACTTAGATGCACGGTCACTATGAGCTACAAAAAAAGAGATAGAACTATCTTTGTCATTGAAGAAAAGCCATGAACAATTGGATTAGAAATTATGACACTAGTGTCATCAACAAATGTTATTAGTTTTGATAAGGTATGTATGCTTGGAGGAAGGTCATTTATGTATATTATGAAATGTAAAGTTTTTAGAACTGACCCACGAGGAACGGTGTGCTTTGTTGTGTCCAAGGCTGAGATAAACAAATTTAAGCATCATTAGGTGATTTCATTTCAACCTGTCTTTTCCTCGTGTGTTAGGTACAACGTGAACGAATTTTCACCTGTTCATGAATGCCATGAAAATGTAATTTAGCTGCAATATTTAATTATTTACATAGTCAAAAGCCTTGGCCCAATCGCAGAAAATTTTTCCAACAATTTATATTTTCAGAATATTAACTTATTCACAAAACCCAAGGGATAACGCGCCTAGGATTTGAACCCTGTTCGGCTGCAGCGTACAGAAGAGGATAATATTAAAGTGGGTTTTAAACAATTTGAATTTTTCTGGCTCATGACAAAGTCCATCGTTGGGCTTTAGCAACGCTAATGAAATTTGGGATATCAAAAATGACGGGAGATTTTTTGAACAGCTAAGCGACTGATAGGTTTTCAAGAGCAACTCTGCTCCATCCACTGAATTAGCGAAATGAACGAGTGTTTTTTTTGTTTTCGGAACGCGACGGCAACTTTAAAGTTACTAGGTAGCGGTGAAATTATTAAGAGAAACCCTTGCAGTTAAATTGGATAACATTACCACCCCCCCTCCCCCAGCCTGCTGTAACGCATCCTGTAATTCATTCAACGGTTTTTGGATATCAGTCCATCAATAGAAGAGTAGTGCTTGGTATGAAAAAGTGACGCAGAATGATTGATGGTCATCACAGACCGCCATAGATCTCTGAATTGATTTTCACTGGTACAGTCCGATGCCATATAGTGCAGCGAATTTTAATTATATGACTGCTACGAGCTGTGCTGTGGTTAGCAGCTCAGGATGTTGGAGTCCGAAGACCAATACTCTTGCATGTAGAAATTAAATGTTATTAGATTCTTCAAAGCCCTTCATCATTCAAAAATAATGTCATTGTCATCTTCCTATTATCAGTTAGGCCACGTGACAGTTTGGGTCTAATACTGTTCTACAGCGGTCTTCCTAAACTTCTCCTATCCTCTAGGCTTGTAAGTGTTCATCAAACACAACACATGTTTGATATAGAAAACCTAAAAGCCGATCCCAGTGGCCGCGCGGTCTAAGGCGTGGATCTACGGCCGCTCGCTTGCTCGGATTGTGGGTTCGAATCCCGCGCGGGGCATGGATGTTTGATTCTTGTGATGTGTTGTGTGTTGTCAGGTAGAGGTCTCTGCGACGGGCTGGTCCCTCGTCCAGAGGAGTCCTACCGAGTGTGGTGTGTCTGAGTGTGTGATCGTGAAGCCTCGATAATGAGGAGGCCTAGGCCCCAAGGGGCTGTCGAGCCATTAAAAAAATAGAAAACCAAAAAACAGCAACATGTTTCGGCTTTCAATTAAGCCGTCTTCAGGCTATACGGGCTGTACGAAGGCGTCGTGTACAGCAATGCAGTAATATTAATGAAGACTGAGCTCTCAGAATTGTCACATTTAATTTTCATAAATACCATACAAATTAAAATCATGAAGCTTTCTGTGAGAAGTTCAGTCAGTTACGATGGCTTGTCGCTGGTTGGGAAGACACGTGTACGATATTTATGGATACTAAATGTGACTATTTTGAGATCTAAATTTTCATTAATATTACTTGCATTTGTACACTGCTGTATCTTACACTTGCATAACATCTGAGCGTTATTTAATAACATCATGGAACATAGCTCTCTTTAAAGCTGATAGTCGTCCAGCTGTTAAAAAATTTCCCAACGTGTAATGAAACAAGAAGGTTAAGGCCATGTCCGTAAAACCCATCCACTGATTCTTAACCTGAGCCAGATGAATGCAGATCTGCGTCTTCGTAAGTTACTTTTAAGGTTGGCTTTAATATTATCCGGGGCCGCGATAGCTCAGTCGGTATAGCGACTCGCTACGGGCTGGACGGTCCGGGGATCGAATCCCGGTGGGGGCGAGATTTTCAGCACCCGTCCAGACCGGCCCTATGGCCTACCCAGCCTCCTGTACAATGGGTACCGGGTCATTCCCGGGGGTAAAGCGGCCGGGGCGTGGCGTTGACCACCCACCCCCATCTAGCGCAGAGGTTAAAGAAAGAGTAGAGCTATACTTCTACTCCCCCTCGAGGCCTTCATGGCCTGTTCTAGGGTGAACTTTACCTTTAGCTTTAATAATATCCTCCCCTCCATGTGTCCGTCACCCAATCTTTCCGCAGAACCTTACTGACGTAAGTACAGCAGACCCACGTACAAAATATATTGTCAGTTCGTGTGGAACGCTCGTGGCCGTGTAAAAGCACAAGACATCGCACCATTTCCTTACATGCGCTGCAAGTTGAACTCCCTGTACGCTGCATCTCCATTCACGTCCCAGTGTGACGTGTGCTGATCGTGTATTTCTAGCTTGCTGTCTTTCATACCGGTGCGTTATATGTGCACAGAGACCACTAAATATTCGCCAAACACAACACTTGTTTATTAAAAACATAATTCCAGATACATGTTTCGGCCATACTGAGGCTGCACAAGACTGTATATCCTTTTTGTGATATTTATAACTAAGTCGACCGAGCAGAGTCGTTCTTGAGAAGCTAGCAGGTCCTCAGCTAGTCAAGAAATTTCCCTCATTTTTTGCAATCGGAATGTTCATTACCGCATTCACAAGCGTCCGCCTCTTCTCCCTGTTTTGAGCCAGACGAGTGCAGTACACTCCCTCTCATCCTACTTTTAAGACCCATTTTAATATTATCCTCCTATTTACGCCTACGTCTTCCAAGCCGTCTATTTCCATCAGGTTTCCCTACGGTTTATGAAGAAAAATTTGAAGGTATAAGCTACGTAATAATATGTAATTTGATATTTCTTAACGGCTTAGATTCGCTCTCGTGATCCATGTCATTGATACGAGGAGAACTACACCTCTGTTCTGTGCAGTGGATCAGTCATGAATGTCATTGTTACTTTCAAAATGAAAAAGTATTGTTAAGGAATGGGCAGAAACTACGTGTGTACTGTCACTGTTGTATACTGCATTTCATATTACATATTTACCTATTTGAATGTATCTTATTCATGTATGTGAAGATGAATAAAGTACAACAATATGAAGTAATATTTTACGCTTACCCTACTCTAATAGATTCAACCAAAATATGTCCCAAAAGACGATACAGCGGCGTAAAACATCTTGAAATAATACATATAAACTCATGTAACAATGTCCTATTCTTTCAGACTAGCAGAAATGGTGGGTTTAACACATATTCATAAGGATAGAAGGACAGTTTGCTGTGTGAAAGAAGAGTGCTGTATGCGTCATGTGTTAGCCATGACGTGTGACTAAAGATGGCAACTGTGTATTTTCATAATAATTAGTTGTTATTATAAGTAAGACTTGTATGTATCATCTTGACATAACAAAAACGAAATCCTTCGCTCTTTGTCTCGATACTTCAGCACATACAGTAATCAGTTCTTTCCTCTATGCCAGTCGTTGTCAGTCTTTCGTTTTTGGAAGGTCGCATATCATATCTCAGGCTACTCAGACTTAATCACAAAATACATACTTTGCGCCTTTATATCGTTCTTAAAAACAAACGCTATGAAAATGTGTTCATCTCTCGTTCGAATATTCATAGCAGAAGGACAGAAGTTGCTGATTGGTACCAGCCACTGTAGAGGTTATGAGGGAAAATGCTGACAGGTAGAACAATGAACATACTGAGTGCAAAGACAGGTATTTTAATATATGATAATTGTACAGAGGTGTGCAAACTGGTGAAATAAACTTGGAATTAAAACCATAAATTGATGTCTGAACTTCAAACTTACACGTAGCAAAACGTGCAAATTACACACAACAACAACAAATTGTTCCTAAACACAAGAAGGGGCTGGAAGAAAAAACAGAAAACACAAGTCAAAATAGAACAATGAAAAAATTTTAAAAGCCATCACTGAAGAAACAGAACCCTAGACGAAATTCTAAATTACCTACATAGCAATAGGCTTCTTTGTTTTCACGCTTCAGTAGCGGCTGTAGCTCAGATGAAAGCCTTCTGGGTCATTACACACTGCACTGACATAGACGACTGACATCTGATAATGTACATCTGTGTGTTGTCACAAGTTAGCCAAATATGATATCGTAATCGGTGTTTTGACAAGTGAAGGTGCTTGTTCCGTCGTTATACGCATAGCTGTAAGCCCCAGGACAGTTGCTCTTGAAGTATCCTGCAGAAGGACTGCCCTTGCAGACGTTGGGATCGTTGAACCTTCCACGACAGCAGTAATCGTCCCTGTTGTAAGCCAGACAGGAGCTCTTGCATGCGACGACGTTACCGCCGTTCCTGACTTTCAGGTCATCCGGACATCCACGGTTAAGGTCCTTGCTACAACTAGCTGTTGTGCACGTGTACCCACTTCCACCTCCACGTGTTGGTCTCATCTGAAAATAATATTATGTTCGGCATGATATTTGGTTCTAAGAAAAGAGGCAATGTACGTATAACCGAAATATTGAGGCGCGTTCGCGTAACCATTTTTGCCGTGGGAAAGCAATAAGTATTACGTATTCTGAGTGTGTGTCTGTAGCCTTAGTTATCCAGCATACGAAGCCAGTGCGCCGTATTATATTGTCATCCTTGGCCTGTCTGGCTGTACCATATGTTTCCACATTATCTCATAAGCGGTACGATTTTCGGAAAAAGTTTATTGAAAATAAAATGTGTGTTTTGATTTGCTCCACAACTTTTGTCTGAAACATTTCTCATTCTAAGAAGAATGCAGCGAGATATTATCACAAATGTACATAGGTCTTCAGATAAAGTGCCCGTTAATATTGTCAGAATTTAATGACACTCGAATTATTCAGTGTATCCAAACGATACCACAAATAAAGAACGCTAATAAGATCTTCGCTCTTCTGGGACGCTATGCAACGTTTGGTTAGTAATTAGTTACCGACGTTTCGGGAGTGCATATCGGTACTACCTCCAAGAGTCAAGCAGTCCAAGAAAAATTCTTCTCAGTACTTATTCGTACAACAGAACCGTTACGCTACGCGTGTTTTACCCTAATATCCTCACCTGCACAGGCACATTGAAGCCATCCACTAGGCTTACATCGTAGAAATCCTTTCCACCGGCACCATTGAGGGTTATCTCAGCCAGGGTGACCGGAGGTACGCCTCCGGCCCCATTGCAACGCAATTTATCACCGCAGTCACCAGTTGCACAGTGACCCTGACCATTACCATTAAAGTTGCACCCCGTGCGGGCCCAAAACCTGCCACCCCAGCCATCAGCAATCTGGACAGTTCTCTGAAAAAAATATTACACACCTACACGTCACACAAATCAGCAGAGAGGAGTTTTGGTGTAAACTACATATATGTAGAAAAGTGAAATGTAACTTAAACACTGCCCTCTTTACGAAGCACATGTCTAGTCAACTCGTCAAGAAATTCACCGCATATTATGGATCCTGACGGTTCATCACCGTGTTTACAACAGCCAGCCCATCGTCAGATAGCTTCAGTGCACATCTTCACATTCTCACTAACATCGGTTTTAATAGTATCCTCCATCCACGCTACACCTAACATCTTCATATTTCCAGGTAAAAATTTCGTACACACTTCTCATCTTAAATATTCATGCTGCATGGCCCGCCCCTACATCCACCTTTATTTTATCATCGTGTGGCAATGATCTGTGACGTTTCGGAGGAACTGTCTACCCTTAAAAGTGCCGTATTTGTCAAAATTCCGACAATATCCCCTCCTATTCCTGTGTTGACCTGCGCTTTTAACTACAACACTTGCGTCCCCGCTCACTCGCTCCGAATATGTGGGCAGAAAGTTCCGCCGAAACGTCGGAAACAGCACAATTTCACACAATCAGTATTCAGAATACAAATATGAAGCTCCTCCTGTCACTTCCTCCCTCCTAGGTCCAAATACTCCCCTCTGCACCCTCTTTTCCCACTAACCACAGTGTAATTTCTTCCCTCTGACGCACCAAGTTCCACACCCACAATTCCAGCCCCTTACTTACACGCTCGCCGTTGTTCAGAGCAAAACCTCCGTTGTCCGGTTGTCCTTTGCCCGAGTTTCCCAGGATTCCAACCCATACCCTGTATCCCAGACGGTTTTGCACGTGAAACTGCCGCCCACTGGCAAGTCCTGCAGCAGTCATAACAACAAACAGTAGAACAACATCCATCTTGGTTGGTAGCGCACTCAGACGCAGTGTCGCTCCTATTGCTTATATATACACAGGAAGTACAAGGTCGGTGTGTAGCTACTATTGGTAAACCCTTCTTTAGAATTACTTTTTCTCTTGAGACAAGTGTTCCATATATTTTCGTTACAAAACGTCTGTTATAGTACACGAACACGTGACTCATATAGGAGTTACTGACGTGCTAAAAATTTATTACTTAAATAATTTGCTTTTGAGATAATTTGTGCGGAACTTTCCTTAGTAACAGGTGTTAGCTGTCCAAAAACGAGCTGATGGGAAGCCAAGGTCAATGCTGTGTTCTTCCGATTAAACAAGGATATGTGTACCAGTAATTATCGTGTGAAACGTAGCTTATACCTTCACATTTTTCTTCATAAACCGTAGGGAAACCTGATGGAATTAGACGGCTTGGAAGACGTAGGCGTAAATAGGAGGATAATATTAAAATGGGTCTTAAAAGTAGGATGAGAGGGAGTGTACTGCACTCGTCTGGCTCAAAACAGGGAGAAGAGGCGGACTCTTGTGAATGTGGTAATGAACATTCCGATTGCAAAAAATGAGGGAAATTTCTTGACTAGCTGAGGACCTGCTAGCTTCTCAAGAACGACTCTGCTCGGTCGACTTAGTTATAAATATCACAAAAAGGATATACAGTCTTGTGCAGCCTCAGTATGGCCGAAACATGTAGCTGGAATTATGTTTTTAATAAACAAGTGTGTTTGGCGAATATTTAGTGGTCTCTGTGCACATATAACGCACCGGTATGAAAGACAGCAAGCTAGAAATACACGATCAGCACACGTCACACTGGGACGTGAATGGAGATGCAGCGTACAGGGAGTTCAACTTGCAGCGCATGTAAGGAAATGGTGCGATGTCTTGTGCTTTTACACGGCCACGAGCATTCCACAAGAACTGACAATATATTTGTACGTGGGTCTGCTGTACTTACGTCAGTAAGGTTCTGCGGAAACATTGGGTGACGGACACGTGGAGGGGAGGATATTATTAAAGCTAAAGGTAAAGTTCACCCTAGAACAGGCCATGAAGGCCTCGAGGGGGAGTAGAAGTATAGCTCTACTCTTTCTTTAACCTCTGCGCTAGATGGGGGTGGGTGGTCAACGCAAAGCCCCGGCCGCTTTACCCCGGGAATGACCCGGTACCCATTGTACAGGAGGCTGGGTAGGCCCCAGGGTCGGTCTGGACGGGTGCTGAAAATCTCGCCCCCACCGGGATTCGATCCCTGGACCGTCCAGCCCGTAGCGAGTCGCTATACCGACTGAGCTATCGCGGCCCCGGATAATATTAAAGCCAACCTTAAAAGTAACTTACGAAGACGCAGATCTGCATTCATCTGGCTCAGGTTAAGAATCAGTGGATGGGTTTTACGAACATGGCCTTAACCTTCTTGTTTCATTACACGTTGGGAAATTTCTTTAACAGCTGGACGACTATCAGCTTTAAAGAGAGCTATGTTCCATGATGTTATTAAATAAAGCTCAGATGTTATGCAAGTGTAAGATACAGCAGTGTACAAATGCAAGTAATATTAATGAAAATTCAGATCTCAAAATCGTCACATTTAATATCTCAAATGCAAATTCCTTAAACAGTCAATTTTTAGCACGTCAGTTACTCCTATATGTGTCACGTGTTCGTGTACTATAACACACGTGTTGTGACGAAAATACACGGAACACTTGTCTCGCAACTTTAATGGTAAAGGACAGGGTCGCTATGTAACTGGTTACTGCGGTAACAAATTGAGTTGCAATGGGGCCGGAGGCGTACCTCTGGTCACCCTGGCTGAGATAACCCTCAATGGTGCCGATGGAAAGGACTTCTATGACGTAAGCCTAGTGGATGGCTTCAATGTGCCTGTGCAGGTGTGGATCTTAGGGTAAAACACGCGTAGCGTAACGGTTCTGTTGTATGAGTAAATACTGATAAGAATTTTTCTTTGACTGCTTGACTGTTGAAAGTAGTAGCGATATGCACTCCCGAAACGTCGGTAACTAATTACCAACCAAACGTTGCATAGCATCCCAGAAGAGCGAAGACATTATTAGCGCTCTTTATTCGTGGTATCGTTTGGATACTCTGAATAAAGATATCGACTCTGCAGGGCGATACTAGGCGCAATGTATCTAATGAGTTGGTGTAAATGAAGTAAATATATCGGGCAGGGCGTACTGGTGGGTGTGAAGTGTAGTTCATCACGAATCGAGGGTTTTAACCAAGGGTTTGCGTATTTCTGAATTCGGTTTATTGTAACTAATACTTGCAACAAAACACGCCTTTTGGTGTTCTTCAAATGAACTAAATGTATGCATGTGTGTTCTGTTACAATTTATGGCTATCAGCATTTATTTGCCAATTCAAAACGTACTGAAACTCAAAAAAACGAACGTGTTGTAGGATCTGCTACCGTCGTCCGGTGCCTAGCTACGAAACTACACGGTGTCACATGCCAGAACACCGTCAGCTAAATATAATACACATTTTCAGACGCGCTCGCAAAATTGCGAAAAGCAACTATTAGCTACATCATGTCTGTCTGTCTGTGCATCCGTCCGCGTGGAGCACCTCGGCTCACACTGTGCGGATTTTCATGAAATTTGATATTTGTGTATTTTTCGAAAATCTGTGAAGAAAATTCAAGCGTTATTAAAATCTGATTAAAATAACCGGTACTTTACATGAAGACGTATGTACATTTATGATATTATCTCGCTGAATTCTTCTTAGAATGAGAAATGTTTCAGACAAAAGTTGTAGAGCAAATCAATACACACATTTCATGTTCAACTTTTTTTTTTCCGAAAATCGTACCGTTTATGAGATAATGTGGAAAAAATATGGTACAGCCAGACAGGCCACAAATTACAATATAATACGGCGCACCGTACTAATAAATAGACTCAATAACCAAATCAAAAACAAAATAAACAGACCTAAAAAATACACTGTAACACAAAACCAAAACCAAAATAACAATAAAAATGGACCATATTTGAATACAGTAACCCATTGATAAGAAAAGTCACGAACATCTTCAAAAAAACAAACTTAAGAATTACATTTCGTGTTAACAACACCACTCGGAATCTACTAAAAATCCACACACAAAACAAGGATAAATACAAAAACAGTGGAATCTACAGTTTAAGATGCAATACATGCAATTACCATTATGTTGGCCAGACTGGAAGAAATTTAACAGCTAGATATAATGAACATACCAGATATATAAAGAATAATGAACCCAAATCTGCATATGCCCTACATATTTTGAACAACCGACATGAATACGGCCCAATACAGGATACAATGAATTTAATAAAAAACTGTAAGAAAGCAGGCATATGAATATTACCGAAAACATGTACATCCAAATTTTTCATAGGGAACAGTTATTGATCCACGAGCAGTACGCAATGGAAATGAACCCGCTGTTCCAACTTATCAAACTCCCCCCTTCCATACTGACCTACACACAACCTCCCGAACCAGACACTCCACCGTAGTACTCCTCACCGCATAACACGTAGTACACTCCGCTCCACGCAAAAACATTTCATATGGTAAGTCATTCATATACATTAAATAGAAAATCAATAATGATTACTGTTAGCAACCAATATATTTACAAATTCTATATTACTTACAAAATCGTTTATTTTACAGCTTTTAATACCACACGCCAGCAGTTCCACAATCTACCATCTACAGTGCTTTTATAATTTTACAACTGTTAGAGAATCTTTTTACAAGATTTTAACTTATGTTTCAAAGTGCAGATAGAATATTTTAAATCATGTGTTGAAGTGACTGTAGCTTTTAGCAGTAAACCCCCCTGACGATGATCCTAGGATCGAAACACGTGTAGGGTACAATTTTAACAATTTTATAATAAAGCTACTTAAAAAGTGGTTTTAGTGTGCATCGGTTGGTTTATAACTTAATTTAATATGACGAAGCTGCACGGTGTCAACAGTGTGAAAAATATAACCTATGTTCGTCATGCCAAGTGCTGACACACAATCCTTGTTCACCTTGAACCAAAGAGTTGTGTTGATCTTTGTTTCCCCTTAGTTCGTTCTGGAGCTATTAAAGTTTTTTATTGAGGAAAATTCTGTGGGAATTACTTCTTAGAAAGATGCTTTTAAGCAACCAGTATGATATAATCAAGGCCGCTAGTCGGGAAAAACAGTGCAGTACTTAATTTACGAAAGGATAATTATGAACAAGTTTTACCATGTATGTGCGCCGACCTTCTGCGTGGCATGTATATATATATGTGCAACACGTAAGCGTCAGGAGCTACATTGCGTCTCTGCCTGCTACCAATGAAGATGGCCGTTGTTCAACTGTTAGCGCTTTTGACTGTCGCCGGACTGACCGCAGGACGAAACTTCAACCTGCAAAATAATCTGGGATACACGGTATGGGTTGGAATCCTGGGAAACGCCGGTAAAGGAACACCGGACAACGGAGGTTTTGCTCTGAACAACGGCGAGCGTGTAAGTATGGGGCTGGAATTATGGGTGTGGAACTTGGTGCGTCAGAGGGAAGAAATTACACGGAGAGTAGTGGGAAAATGAAACTATCACTAAATTCCAAAATCATGAAATACGTTATAACTATTTTGTTTAATGTTGCCATTGTTTTTTACCTTTATTTGACCGTTATAAAGGCAAAACAATGAATTATGTATATATATATGTATATATATATAAACTCACAGTAATCTCACAATAACTGCAAGTTGTTGAATACGTCATATGTGACGTATTAACGTGTGGGCGACCGATGTGCTGGACTGTTGTCTGGTTTGTGCTAATAGGTGTTGGTGAACGGGTAATTGTGACAAACACAACACTTTTCAGAGTAGACCGCTCCTCCGAAACGTCAGAGCCCATTGTCACACGTTGCGACAGCCAATAAACCGAATCAGTATCAAGAAAATATTGTCGTGAAAGTGTGAAGACATTTTGTTGACTTTAGTTCACGTAGAGCTATTATGGAGATGAAATGAAGGTGGATGAGGTGGGCGGGGCATTTAGCATGAATATTTGAGATGATAAATGTGAAATAAATTTATGCCTGGATCTAGACATAGGTGGATGGTAATATTAAAACCGATGTTACAGAGGCAGGGTGTGAAGATGTGAACTGATGCTATCTGTCCTGTGGCAGGCTGTTGTGAACACGATACTGAACCCTCATGTTTATAATATGGGAGGAAATTTTGACCATTTGAGTGACCATGCGCTTCGTAAAGAGGGCAGTGTTTGTTACATTTCACTTTTCTACATACATATAGTGTACACCTAAACTCCTCTCTGCTACTTTGTGTGACATGTAGGTGTGTAATATTTTTTTCAGAGAACTGTCCAGATTGCTGATGGCTGGGGTGGCAGGTTTTGGGCCCGCACGGGGTGCAACTTTAATGGTAATGGTCAGGGTCACTGTGCAACTGGTGATTGCGGTGATAAATTGAGTTGCAATGGGGCCGGAGGCGTACCTCCGGTCACCCTGGCTGAGATAACCCTCAATGGTGCCGGTGGAAAGGACTTCTATGACGTAAGCCTAGTGGATGGCTTCAATGTGCCTATGCAGGTGAGGATCTTAGGGTAAAACACGCGTAGCGTAACGGTTCTGTTGTACGAGTAAATACTGATAAGAATTTTTCTTTGACTGCTTGACTGTTGAAAGTAGTAGCGATATGCACTCCCGAAACGTCGGTAACTAATTACCAACCAAACGTTGCATAGCATCCCAGAAGAGCGAAGACATTATTAGCGCTCTTTATTCGTGGTATCGTTTGGATACTCTGAATAAAGATATCGACTCTGCAGGGCGATACTAGGCGCAATGTATCTAATGAGTTGGTGTAAATGAAGTAAATATATCGGGCAGGGCGTACTGGTGGGTGTGAAGTGTAGTTCATCACGAATCGAGGGTTTTAACCAAGGGTTTGCGTATTTCTGAATTCGGTTTATTGTAACTAATACTTGCAACAAAACACGCCTTTTGGTGTTCTTTAAATGAACTAAATGTATGCATGTGTGTTCTGTTACAATTTATGGCCATCAGCATTTATTTGCCAATTCAAAACATACTGGAACTCAAAAAAAAAACGAACGTGTTGTAGGATCTGCTACCGTCATCCGTTGCCTAGCTACCAAACTACACGGTGTCACATGCCAGAACACCGTCAGCTAAATATAAAACACATTTTCAGACGCGCTCGCAAAACTGCGAAAAGCGACTATTAGCTACATCATGTCTGTCTGTCTGTGCATCTGTCTGTCCGTCCATCTGTCCGCGTGGATCACCTCGGCTCCCACTGTACCGATTTACATGAAATTTGATATTTGAGTATTTTTCGAAAAATTCGAGCGCCATTAAATCGTGACAATAATAACGGGTACTTTACTGAAGACCTATGTACATTTGTGACAATATCTCTCTGAATTCTTTTTGGAATGAGAAATGTTTCAGACAAAAGTTGTGGAGCAAATCAAAACACACATTTCATGTTCAACTTTTTTTTTCCGAAAATCGTACCGTTTATGAGATAATGTGGAAAAAATATGGTAGAGCCAGACAGGCCACAGATGGCAATATAATACGGCGCACTGGCTTCGTATGCTGGATAACTAAGGCTACAGGCACACACTCAGAATATGTAATAGTTATTGCTTACCCACGGCAAAAATGGTTACGCGAACGCACCTCAATATTACGTTTATACGTACATTGCCTCTCTTCTTAGAACCAAATGTCATGCAGAACGTAATATTATTTTCAGATGAAACCAACGGTTGGTGGTGGAAGTGGGTACTCATGCACAACAGCTGGTTGTACTAATGACCTTAACCCAGGATGTCCGGATGACCTGAAAATCTGGGACGGCGGTAACGTCGTCGCATGCAAGAGTTCCTGTCTGGCTTACAACAGGGATGATTACTGCTGTCGTGGCAGTTCGAACGATCCCAACGTGTGCAAGGGCAGTCCTTCTGCAGGATACTTCAAGAGCAACTGTCCTGGGGCTTACAGCTATGCGTATGACGACGGAACAAGCACTTACACTTGTCAAAACACCGATTACGATATTATATTTGGCTAACTGAAATGTATATATTTCCCGGTAAACAGTCATACACAACACCGTATATAAGTCGATTAGGCAACACGTTTCGGCTTATTACAAGTCATCATCAAGACTTCTGTTTTAAGAACCATTCAATAAAAACCGGAGTTAGGAAAGAGAGCTTATCCTTTGGAAAGTACGTCAGAGGAATATATTAAGAAATTATTAGTAAAACGTACAAGAAGAGTATTATTTACAAAAATGTAGTGTAGGGGCAATATGTAAAGTTTTGTATATGAAGCTGTTTAAAAAAACTGTTTTAAAAAAGCATTGGTATGAAATAAATGTGCTTACGTTTTATTGACCTTACTGCCTTTGAACACTTCTCTACAATTATCATATATTAAAACGTTTCGTGACTTTTGTCAATAATCTTTATTCTACTTGCGTCAGCGTTTTCCCTCATGACCTCTACAGTGGCTGTAATCAGTCAGCAACTGCTGTCTTCTGCTATGAAGATTCTAACATGAGGTGACCATATTTTGATAGCGTTTGTTTTGTAACTTTATAAACCAAACAATTATATCTGATCATTAATTGACATTAGCCAGAATCAGAGTGTGGGATGTTCCATTTACGAAGCTCTGACACCAAATGTAGTGTGTAATATACGAAACGAAAGTCTTAACTAATTACTGTCTACTTTGAAGTAACGAGGAAAAGAGCTAATGATTTCGTCTTTTGTAATGGCCGATCCCAATGGCCGTGCGGTGTAAGGCGTGGGTCTTCGACCGCTCGCTTACTGGAATTGTGGGTTCGAATCCCGCCGGGGGCATGTATGTCTGTCTGTTGTGAGTGTTGTGTGTTGTCAGGTAGAGGTCTCTGCGACGGGCTGATCACTCGTCCAGAGGAGTCCTACCGAGTGTAGTGTGTCTAAAATGTGTGTGATCATGAAACCTCGACGAAACGAGGAGGCCCAGGCCCATATAGGGCTGTCGAACCATACAAAAAATGTCAACACGATGTATGGGCGTGTTAGTGAGCGTGTGGTACTCAGTTAGCTTCACTTTCAGTCGGTACTGCTGATCGTTATCCTAGCAGTGAAGCTGTCGGTACATGAAGCTGTCCACTCAGCCCCATCCAGTGCTGAGGTTAAGAATGCATGGAGCTGTACCTCGATGTCCTGTTACGTAATCGTGTGATGGTACTTAGTGAAGCACAGCCAGAGCTTTATGTGAACAAGACACAAGTGCTGTACATTGCGCGGATGTGGTGTTCAAATGGGACTGACATGCATATCGTCTGAGGAATGAAACAAGAAGGAAAAGTGATATGTGGTAAGGAAGTATGTCAAATTTGATTACAAAGTATGTATACGGTACATAGCTAATTGACTAACTAACTAACGAATTAACTAACTACCTATCTACGAGATCTTTGGTCTTCTGGGATATTACGTAGCGTTGGGTGATAGTTCTGTACCGACGTTTCGGGACAACCTATCGGTCCCATCTTCTTGGACTTCTTAACCCTTGAAAATGGGACCGATAGTTTGTCCCGAACGTCCGTACAGAACTTCCACTCAGCGCTGTGTAACATCCCAGAAGAGCGCAGATCTCATGTACATCGCGGCGGAAGCCTGAAGTCACGCAACCAGATATCTAAATTCATGTAACGGTCTCCTTCTTCAGGAGCGAAGCTAGTCAAGAAATTCCCCGAACTACGTGGGACTCCAGTGCTCAGGAACGTGTTCACAAGAGTCCTCGCTACCTCGTCTTATTTCCTTAAGGCCCATTTTAATATTATCCTACCATATATAGCTGAACGTTCTAAGCAGCATATTTCTTTTACCATTCCCCAAATAACATAGGGAAAAAATGTATAAATATAACCTACGTTTGTCATGCAAAGTGCTGACACACAAATCCTTCTTCACCTTGAACCAAAGAGCTGTGTTGATCTTTGCTTCCCCTTAGTTCGTTCTGGAGCTATTAAAGTTGTTTATTGAGGAAAATTCTGTAGGAATTACTTCTTAGAAAGATGCTTTTAAGGAACCAGTATAATAAAATGAAGGCCGCTAGTCGGGAAAACCAGTGCAGTACTTAATTTACGAAAGGATAATTATAAACAAGTTTTATCATGTATGTGTGCCGACCTTGTACATGGCATGTATATATATGTGCAACACGTAAGCGTCAGGAGCTACATTGCGTCTCTGCGTGCTGCCAATGAAGATGGCCGTTGTTCAACTGTTAGCGCTTTTGACTGTCGCCGGACTGACCGCAGGGCGAAACTTCAACGTGCAAAATAATCTGGGATACACGGTATGGGTTGGAATCCTGGGAAACGCCGGTAAAGGAACACCGGAGATCGTGTAAGTATGGGGCTGGAATTGTGGGTGTGGAACTTGGTGTGTCAGAGGGAAGATATTACACGGAGAGTAGTGGGAAAATGAAACTATCACTAAATTCCAAAATCATGTAATACGTTATAACTATTTTGTTTAATGTTGCCATTGTCTTTTACCTTTATTTGACTGTTATGAAGGCAAAACAATGAATTATGTATATATATATATATATATATATATATATATAAACTCACAGTAATCTCACAATAACTGCAAGTTGTTGAATACGTCATATGTGACGTATTAACGTGTGGGCGACCGATGTGCTGGACTGTTGTCTGGTTTGTGCTAATAGGTGTTGGTGAACGGGTAATTGTGACAAACACAACACTTTTCAGAGTAGACCGCTCCTCCGAAACGTCAGAGCCCATTGTCACACGTTGCGACAGCCCATAAACCGAGTCAGTATCAAGAAAATATTGTGAAAGTGTGAAGACATTTTGTTTACTTTAGTTCACGTAGAGCTATTATGGAGATGAAATGAAGGTGGATGAGGTGGGCGGGGCATTTAGCATGAATATTTGAGATGATAAATGTGAAATAAATTTATGTCTGGATCTAGACATAGGTGGATGGTAATATTAAAACCGATGTTACAGAGGCAGGGTGTGAAGATGTGAACTGATGCTATCTGTCCTGTGGCAGGCTGTTGTGAACACGGTAATGAACCCTCATGATTATAATATGGGAGGAAATTCTTGACCATTTGAGTGACCATGCGCTTCGTAAAGAGGGCAGTGTTTAAGTTACATTTCACTTTTCTACATATATGTAGTTTACACCAAAACGCCTCTCTGCTACTTTGTGTGACATGTAGGTGTGTAATATTTTTTTCAGAGAACTGTCCAGATTGCTGATGGCTGGGGTGGCAGGTTTTGGGCCCGCACGGGGTGCAACTTTAATGGTAATGGTCAGGGTCACTGTGCAACTGGTGACTGCGGTGATAAATTGAGTTGCAATGGGGCCGGAGGCGTACCTCCGGTCACCCTGGCTGAGATAACCCTCAATGGTGCCGATGGAAAGGACTTCTATGACGTAAGCCTAGTGGATGGCTTCAATGTGCCTGTGCAGGTGAGGATCTTAGGGTAAAACACGCGTAGCTTAACGGTTCTGTTGTACGAGTAAATACTGATAAGAATTTTTCTTTGACTGCTTGACTGTTGAAAGTATTAGCGATATGCACTCCCGAAACGTCGGTAACTAATTGCGAAGACATTATTAGCGTTCTTTATTCGTGGTATCGTTTGGATACTCTGAATAAAGATATCGACTCTGCAGGGCGATACTAGGCGCAATGTATATAATGAGTTGGTGTAAATGAAGTAAATATATCGGGCAGGGCGTACTGGTGGGTGTGAAGTGTAGTTCATCACGAATCGAGGGTTTTAACCAAGGGTTTGCGTATTTCTGAATTCGGTTTATTGTAACTAATACTTGCAACAAAACACGCCTTTTGGTGTTCTTCAAATGAACTAAATGTATGCATGTGTGTTCTGTTACAATTTATGGCTATCAGCATTTGTTTGCCAATTCAAAACGTACTGAAACTCAAAAATACGAACGTGTTGTAGGATCTGCTACCGTCGTCCGGTGCCTAGCTACGAAACTACACGGTGTCACATGCCAGAACACCGTCAGCTAAATATAAAACACATTTTCAGACGCGCTCGCAAAATTGCGAAAAGCGACTATTAGCTACATCATATCTGTCTGTCTGTGCATCCGTCCGCGTGGAGCACCTCGGATTTTCATGAAATTTGATATTTGTGTATTTTTCGAAAATCTGTGGAGAAGATTCAAGAGTTATTAAAATCTGATTAAAATAACGGGTACTTTACGTGAAGACCTATGTACATTTATGATAATATCTCGCTGAATTCTTCTTAGAATGAGAAATGTTTCAGACAAAAGTTGTAGAGAAAATCAAAACACACATTTCATGTTCAACATTTCTTTCCGAAAATAGTACCGTTTATGAGTTAATGTGGAAAAATATGGTAGAGCCAGACAGGCCACAGATGACAATATAATACGGCGCATTGGCTTCGTATGCTGGATAACTAAGGCTACAGACACACACTCAGAATATGTAATACTTATTGCTTTCCCACGGCAAAAATGGTTACGCGAACGCGCCTCAATATTTCGGTTATACGTACATTGCCTCTTTTCTTAGAACCAAATGTCATGCCGAACATAATATTATTTTCAGATGAGACCAACGGTTGGTGGTGGAAGTGGGTACTCATGCACAACAGCTGGTTGTAGCAAGGTCCTTAACCGTGGATGTCCGAATGACCTGACAGTCAGGAACGACGGTATCGCGGTCGCATGCAAGAGTTCCTGTCAGGCCTACAACACTGACGAGTACTGCTGTCGTGGAAGGTTCAACGATCCCAACGTGTGCAAGACCAGTCCTTCTGCAAGATACTTCAAGAGCAACTGTCCTGGGGCTTACAGCTATCCGTATGACGACGGAACAAGCACCTTCATTTGTCAAAACACCGATTACGATATTATATTTGGTTACTGAAATGTATATACTTCCCAGTAAACAGTCATACACAACACCGTATATAAGTCGACTAGGCAACACGTTTCGGCTTATTACAAGTCATAATCAGACCTTCTGTTTTAAGAACCATTCAATAAAAACCGCAGTTAGGAAAGAAACTCTTCCTTTGGGAAGTACGTCAGAGGAATATATTAAGAAATTATTAGTAAAACGTACAAGAAGAGTATTATTTACAAAAATATATTTTAGGGGCAATATGTAAAATTTTGTATATTAAACAGTTTTTTTAAATTTCACACAATTACCACCGTGCATTTTTTTAATCAAATGAATTAAAACCAACAATTGCACTGTTTTTACCACTTTTATTGTGGCCTTTTGTCCCCTCACCCTACACGTGTTTCAGAACCTTACAGTTCCATCATCAGGGGTTACCATTTGCTACTAGTTAATCACACATTAAAACAAATACAGTATGTGCGTATGTTATTACGTAATAACACGCCATTAGTTCAGCAAAACAGTGAATGCAACGAACATTTTATAACTCTTAACCAAGTTTTAAATATACATATATTAATGGTTTTAAGGTTTTATCAGACTAACGTACCACTTAGTGATACGCACATACTGTATTTGTCTTAATGTGATTAACTGGTAGCAAATGGTAACCCCTGATGATGGAACTGTAAGGTTCTGAAACACGTGTAGGGTGAGGGGACAAAAGGGCACAATAAAAGTGGTAAAAACAGTGCAATTGTTGGTTTTAATTATTTTAGTTTTTTTTAAAAAAAAGGCAGTTTTAAAAGCATGGGTAGGCAAAACATTTGTCATACGTTTTATTGACCTTACTGCCTTTGAACACTTCTCTACAATTATCATATATTAAAATACGTTTCGTTACTTTTGTCAATAATCTTTATTCTACTTGCGTCAGCGTTTTCCCTCATGACCTCTACAGTGGCTGTAATCAGTCAGCAACTGCTGTCTTCTGCTATGAAGATTCTAACATGAGGTGACCATATTTTGATAGCGTTTGTTTTGTAACTTTATAAACCAAACAATTATATCTGATCATTAATTGACATTAGCCAGAATCAGAGTATGGGATGTTCCATTTACGAAGCTCTGACACCAAATGTAGTGTGTACGTGTATTTTACGAAACGAAAGTCTTAACTAATTACTGTCTACTTTGAAGTAACGAGGAAAAGAGCTAATGATTTCGTCTTTTGTAATGTCAATGGCCGTGCGGTCTAAGGCGTGGGTCTTCGACCGCTCGCTTAGGTCTTTGACCGCTCGCTTACTGGGAAGCTTTTAAGGAACCAGTATAATATAATCAAGGCCGCTAGTCGTGAAAACCAGTTCAGTACTTAATTTACGAAAGGATAATTATGAACACGTTTTACCAGGTATGTGCGCCGAATTTGTACATGGTATATATATATGCAACACGTAAGCATCAGGAGCTACATTGCGTCTCTGCGTGCTACCAATGAAGATGGCCGTTGTTCAACTGTTAGCGCTTTTGACTGTCGCCGGACTGACCGCAGGGCGAAACTTAAACGTGCAAAATAATCTGCGATACACGGTATGGGTTGGAATCCAGGGACACGCCGGTAAAGGAACACCGGACAACGGAGGTTTTGCTCTGAACAGCGGCGAGAATGTAAGTATGGGGCTGGAATTGTGGGTGTGGAACTTGGTGCGTCAGAGGGAAGAAATTACACTGAGAGTAGTGGGAAAATGGAACTATCACTAAATTCCCAAATCATGTAATACGTTATAACTGTTTTGTTTAATGTTGCCATTGTTTTTTACCTTTATTTGACTGTTATAAAGGCAAAACAATGAATTATGTATATATATATATATATATATATACAAACTCACAGTAATCTCGCAATAACTGCAAGTTGTTGAATACGTCATATGTAACGTATTAACGTGTGGGCGACCGATGTGCTGGACTGTTGTCTGGTTTGTGCTAATAGGTGTTGGTGAACGGGTAATTGTGACAAACACAACACTTTTCAGAGTAGACCGCTCCTCCGAAACGTCAGAGCCCACTGTCACACGTTGCGACAGCCAATAAACCGAATCAGTATCAAGAAAATATTGTGAAAGTGTGAAGACATTTTGTTGACTTTAGTTCACGTAGAGCTATTATGGAGATGAAATGAAGGTGGATGAGGTGGGCGGGGCATTTAGCATGAATATTTGAGATGATAAATGTGAAATAAATTTATGTCTGGATCTAGACATAGGTGGATGTTAATATTAAAACCGATGTTACAGAGGCAGGGTGTGAAGATGTGAACTGATGCTATCTGTCTTGTGGCAGGCTGTTGTGAACACGGTACTGAACCCTCATGTTTATAATATGGGAGGAAATTCTTGACCATTTGAGTGACCATGCGCTTCGTAAATAGGGCAGTGTTTGTTACATTTCACTTTTCTACACACATATAGTGTACACCTAAACTCCTCTCTGCTGATTTGTGTGACATGTAGGTGTGTAATATTTTTTTCAGAGAACTGTCCCGGTTGCTAATGACTGGGGTGGCAAGTTTTGGGCCCGCACGGGGTGCAACTTTAATGTTGATGGTCAGGGTCCCTGTGCAACTGGTGACTGCGGTGATAAATTGCATTGCAGTGGGGTCGGAGGCGTACCTCCGGTCACCCTGGCTGATATAACCCTCAATGGTGCCGATGGAAAGGACATCTATGACGTAAGCCTAGTGGACGGCTTCAATGTGCCTATGCAGGTGAGGATCTTAGGGTAAAACACGCGTAGCGTAACGGTTCTTTTGTACGAGTAAATACTGATAAGAATTTTTCTTTGACTGCTTGACTTTTGAAAGTATTAGCGATATGCACTCCCGAAACGTCGGTAACTAATTACCAACCAAACGTTGCATAGCATCCCAGAAGAGCGAAGACATTATTAGCGCTCTTTATTCGTGGTATCGTTTGGATACACTGAATAAAGATATCGACTCTGCAGGGCGATACTAGGCGCAATGTATATAATGAGTTGGTGTAAATGAAGTAAATATATCGGGCAGGGCGTACTGGTGGGTGTGAAGTGTAGTTCATCACGAATCGAGGGTTTTAACCAGGGGTTTGCGAACTTCTGAATTCGGTTTATTGTAACTAATACTTGCAACAAAACACGCCTTTTGGTGTTCTTCAAATGAACTAAATGTATGCATGTGTGTTCTGTTACAATTTATGGCTATCAGCATCTATTTACCAATTCAAAACGTACTGAAACTAAAAAAACGAACGTTTTGTAGGATCTGCTACTGTCGTCCGGTGCCTAGCTGCCAAACTACACGGTGTCACATGCCAGAACACCGTCAGCTAAATATAAAACACATTTTCAGACGCGCTTGCAAAACTGCGAAAAGCGACTATTAGCTACATTATGTCTGTCTGTCTGTGCATCCGTCTGTCCGTCCATCTGTCCGCGTGGATCACCTCGGGTCCCACTGTACGGATTTACATGAAATTTGATATTTGAGTATTTTTCGAAAAATTCGAGTGTCATTAAATCCTGACAATAATAACGGTACTTTACTGAAGACCTATGTACATTTGTGACAATATCTCTCTGAATTCTTCTTAGAATGAGAAATGTTTCAGACAAAAGTTGTGGAGCAAATCAAAACACACATTTCATGTTCAACTTTTTTTTTCCGAAAATCGTACCGTTTATGAGATAATGTGGAAAAAATATGGTAGAGCCAGACAGGCCACAGATGGCAATATAATACGGCGCATTGGCTTCGTATGCTGGATAACTAAGGCTACAGACACACACTCAGAATATGTAATACTTATTGCTTACCCACGGCAAAAATGGCTACGCAAACGCGCCTCAATATTACGTTTATACGTACATTGCCTCTCTTCTTAGAACCAAATGTCATGCAGAACGTAATATTATTTTCAGGTGAAACCAACACCTGGAGGTGTAAGTGGGTACTCATGCACAACAGCTAGTTGTAGCAAGGACCTTAACCTTGGATGTCCGGTTGGACTGAAAGTCACGAACGACGGTAACGTCGTCGCATGCAAGAGCTCCTGTCTGGCCTCCAACACTGACGAGGACTGCTGTCGTGGAAGGTTCCGCGATCCCGACGATTGCAGTAAAAGTACTTCTGCAAGATACTGCGAGAGCAACTGTCCTGAGGCTTACTGCTATGCGTATGGCGACGCAAATAGCACCTTCACTTGTCAGAACACCGATTACGATATCATATTTGGTTAACTGAAATGTATATATTTCCCGGTAAGCAGTCATACACAACGCCATTAATAAGTCGATTAGGCAACACGTTTCGGCTTATTACAAGTCATCATCAAGACTTCTGTTTTAAGAACCATTCAATAAAAACCGGAGTTAGGAAAGAGAGCTCTTCCTTTGGAAAGTACGTCAGAGGAATATATTAAGAAATTATTAGTAAAACGTACAAGAAGAGTATTATTTACAAAAAATGTAGTGTAGGGCAATATGTAAAATTGTTGTATATGAAGCTGTTCTTTAAAAAAAAACTGTTTTTAATAAGCATTGGTATGCAATAAATGTGCTTACGTTTCATTGACCTTACTGCCTTTGAACACTTCTCTACAATTATCATATATTAAAATACGTTTCGTTACTTTTGTCAATAATCTTTATTCTACTTGCGTCAGCGTTTTCCCTCATGACCTCTACAGTGGCTGTAATCAGTCAGCAACTGCTGTCTTCTGCTATGAAGATTCTAACATGTGATGACCATATTTTGATAGCGTTTGTTTTGTAACTTTATAAACCAAACAATTATATCTGATCATTAATTGACATTAGCCAGAATCAGAGTGTGGGATGTTCCATTTACGAAGCTCTGACACCGAATGTAGTGTGTAATATACGAAACGAAAATCTTAACTAATTACTGTCTACTTTGAAGTAACGAGGAAAAGAGCTAATGATTTCGTCTTTTGTAATGTCAACATGGCCGATCCCAGTGGCCGTGCGGTCTAAGGCGTGGGTCTTCGACCGCTCGTTTACTGGGATTGTGGTGCCGCGGGCATGTATGTCTGTCTGTTGTGAGTGTTGTGTGTTGTCAGGTAGAGGTCTCTGCGACGAGCTGGTCACTCGTCCAGAGGAGTTCTACCGAGTGTGGTGTGTCTAAAAGTGTGATCGTGAAGCCTCGACGAAACGAGGAGGCCCAGGCCCATATAGAGCTGTCGAGCCATACAAAAAATGTCAACACGATGTATCGGCGTGTTAGTGAGCGTGTGGTGCTCAGACAGCCTCACTTTCAGTCGGTACTGCTGATCGTTATCCTAGCAGTAAAGCTGTCGGTACATGAAGCTGTACACTCAGCCCCATCCAGTGCTGAGGTTAAGAATGCATGGAGCTGTACCTCGATGTCCTGTTACGTAATCGTGTGATGGTACTTAGTGAAGCACAGCCAGAGCTTTATGTGAACAAGACACAAGTGCTGTACATTGCGCGGATGTGGTGTTCAAATGGGACTGACATGCATATCGTCTGAGGAATGAAACAAGAAGGAAAAGTGATATGTGGTAAGGAAGTATGTCAAATTTGATTACAAAGTATGTATACGGTACATAGCTAATTGACTAACTAACTAACTAACGAATTAACTAACTAGCTATCTACGAGATCTTTGGTCTTCTGGGATATTACGTAGCGTTGGGTGATAGTTCTGTACCGACGTTTCGGGACAACCTATCGGTCCCATCTTCTTGGACTTCTTAACCCTTGAAAATGGGACCGATAGTTTGTCCCGAACGTCCGTACAGAACTTCCACTCAGCGCTGTGTAACATCCCAGAAGAGCGCAGATCTCATGTACATCGCGGCGGAAGCCTGAAGTCACGCAACCAGATATCTAAATTCATGTAACGGTCTCCTTCTTCAGGAGCGAAGCTAGTCAAGAAATTCCCCGAACTACGTGGGACTCCAGTGCTCAGGAACGTGTTCACAAGAGTCCTCGCTACCTCGTCTTATTTCCTTAAGGCCCATTTTAATATTATCCTACCATATATAGCTGAACGTTCTAAGCAGCATATTTCTTTTACCATTCCCCAAATAACATAGGGAAAAAATGTATAAATGTAACCTACGTTTGTCATGCCAAGTGCTGACACACAAATCCTTCTTCACCTTGAACCAAAGAGCTGTGTTGATCTTTGCTTCCCCTTAGTTCGTTCTGGAGCTATTAAAGTTGTTTATTGAGGAAAATTCTGTAGGAATTACTTCTTAGAAAGATGCTTTTAAGGAACCAGTATAATAAAATGAAGGCCGCTAGTCGGGAAAACCAGTGCAGTACTTAATTTACGAAAGGATAATTATAAACAAGTTTTATCATGTATGTGTGCCGACCTTGTACATGGCATGTATATATATGTGCAACACGTAAGCGTCAGGAGCTACATTGCGTCTCTGCGTGCTGCCAATGAAGATGGCCGTTGTTCAACTGTTAGCGCTTTTGACTGTCGCCGGACTGACCGCAGGGCGAAACTTCAACGTGCAAAATAATCTGGGATACACGGTATGGGTTGGAATCCTGGGAAACGCCGGTAAAGGAACACCGGAGATCGTGTAAGTATGGGGCTGGAATTGTGGGTGTGGAACTTGGTGTGTCAGAGGGAAGATATTACACGGAGAGTAGTGGGAAAATGAAACTATCACTAAATTCCAAAATCATGTAATACGTTATAACTATTTTGTTTAATGTTGCCATTGTCTTTTACCTTTATTTGACTGTTATGAAGGCAAAACAATGAATTATGTATATATATATATATATATATATATATAAACTCACAGTAATCTCACAATAACTGCAAGTTGTTGAATACGTCATATGTGACGTATTAACGTGTGGGCGACCGATGTGCTGGACTGTTGTCTGGTTTGTGCTAATAGGTGTTGGTGAACGGGTAATTGTGACAAACACAACACTTTTCAGAGTAGACCGCTCCTCCGAAACGTCAGAGCCCATTGTCACACGTTGCGACAGCCCATAAACCGAGTCAGTATCAAGAAAATATTGTGAAAGTGTGAAGACATTTTGTTTACTTTAGTTCACGTAGAGCTATTATGGAGATGAAATGAAGGTGGATGAGGTGGGCGGGGCATTTAGCATGAATATTTGAGATGATAAATGTGATATAAATTTATGTCTGGATCTAGACATAGGTGGATGGTAATATTAAAACCGATGTTACAGAGGTAGGGTGTGAAGATGTGAACTGATGCTATCTGTCCTGTGGCAGGCTGTTGTGAACACGATAATGAACCCTCATGATTATAATATGGGAGGAAATTCTTGACCATTTGAGTGACCATGCGCTTCGTAAAGAGGGCAGTGTTTAAGTTACATTTCACTTTTCTACATACATATAGTGTACACCTAAACGCCTCTCTGCTACTTTGTGTGACATGTAGGTGTGTAATATTTTTTTCAGAGATCTGTCCAGATTGCTGATGGCTGGCGTGGCAGGTTTTGGGCCCGCACGGGGTGCAACTTTAATGGTAATGGTCAGGGTCACTGTGCAACTGGTGACTGCGGTGATAAATTGAGTTGCAATGGGGCCGGAGGCGTACCTCCGGTCACCCTGGCTGAGATAACCCTCAATGGTGCCGATGGAAAGGACTTCTATGACGTAAGCCTAGTGGATGGCTTCAATGTGCCTGTGCAGGTGAGGATCTTAGGGTAAAACACGCGTAGCGTAACGGTTCTGTTGTACGAGTAAATACTGATAAGAATTTTTCTTTGACTGCTTGACTGTTGAAAGTATTAGCGATATGCACTCCCGAAACGTCGGTAACTAATTGCGAAGACATTATTAGCGTTCTTTATTCGTGGTATCGTTTGGATACTCTGAATAAAGATATCGACTCTGCAGGGCGATACTAGGCGCAATGTATATAATGAGTTGGTGTAAATGAAGTAAATATATCGGGCAGGGCGTACTGGTGGGTGTGAAGTGTAGTTCATCACGAATCGAGGGTTTTAACCAAGGGTTTGCGTATTTCTGAATTCGGTTTATTGTAACTAATACTTGCAACAAAACACGCCTTTTGGTGTTCTTCAAATGAACTAAATGTACGCGTGTGAGTTCTGTTACAATTTATGGCTATCAGCATTTGTTTGCCAATTCAAAACGTACTGAAACTCAAAAAAAACGAACGTGTTGTAGGATCTGCTACCGTCGTCCGGTGCCTAGCTACGAAACTACACGGTGTCACATGCCAGAACACCGTCAGCTAAATATAAAACACATTTTCAGACGCGCTCGCAAAATTGCGAAAAGCGACTATTAGCTACATCATATCTGTCTGTCTGTCTGTCCATCCGTCCGCGTGGAGCACCTCGGATTTTCATGAAATTTGATATTTGTGTATTTTTCGAAAATCTGTGGAGAAAATTCAAGAGTTATTAAAATCTGATTAAAATAACGGGTACTTTACGTGAAGACCTATGTACATTTATGATAATATCTCGCTGAATTCTTCTTAGAATGAGAAATGTTTCAGACAAAAGTTGTAGAGAAAATCAAAACACACATTTCATGTTCAACATTTTTTTCCGAAAATAGTACCGTTTATGAGTTAATGTGGAAAAATATGGTAGAGCCCGACAGGCCACAGATGACAATATAATACGGCGCATTGGCTTCGTATGCTGGATAACTAAGGCTACAGACACACACTCAGAATATGTACTACTTATTGCTTTCCCACGGCAAAAATGGTTACGCGAACGCGCCTCAATATTAGGTTTCTACGTACATTGCCTCTCTTCTTAGAACGAAATGTCATGCCGAACGTAATATTATTTTCAGATGAGACCAACGGTTGGTGGTGGAAGTGGGTACACGTGCACAACAGCTGGTTGTAGCAAGGTCCTTAACCGTGGATGTCCGAATGACCTGAAAGTCAGGAACGACGGTAACGCGGTCGCATGCAAGAGTTCCTGTCTGGCCTACAACAGGGACGATTACTGCTGTCGTGGAAGGTTCAACGATCCCAACGTCTGCAAGACCAGTCCTTCTGCAGGATACTTCAAGAGCAACTGTCCTGGGGCTTACAGCTATGCGTATGACGACGGAACAAGCACCTTCATTTGTCAAAACACCGATTACGATATCATATTTGGTTAACTGAAATGTATATATTTCCCAGTAAACAGTCATACACAACACCGTATATAAGTCGATTAGGCAACACGTTTCGGCTTATTACAAGTCATCATCAGACCTTCTGTTTTAAGAACCATTCAATAAAAACCGGAGTTAGGAAAGAGAACTCTTCCTTTGGAAAGTACGTCAGAGGAATATATTAAGAAATTATTAGTAAAACGTACAAGAAGAGTATTATTTACAAAAATATAGTTTAGGGGCAATATGTAAAGTTTTGTACATTAAACAGTTTTTTTAAAATTTCACACTATTACCACCGTGCATTTTTTTAATCAAATGAATTAAAACCAACAATTGCACTATTTTTACCACTTTTATTGTACCCTTTTGTCCCCTCACCCTACACGTGTTTCAGAACCTTACAGTTCCATCATCAGGGGTTACCATTTGCTACTAGTTATTCACATTAAAACAAATACAGTATGTGCGTATGTTATTACGTAATAACACGCCAGTAGTTCAGCAAAACAGTGAATACAACGAACATTTTATAACTCTTAACCAAGTTTTAAATATACATATATTAATGGTTTTAAGGTTTTATCAGACTAACGTACCACTCAGTGATACGCACATACTGTATTTGTCTTAATGTGATTAACTGGTAGCAAATGGTAACCCCTGATGATGGAACTGTAAGGTTCTGAAACACGTGAAGGGTGAGGGGACAAAAGGCCACAATAAAAGTGGTAAAAACAGTGCAATTGTTGGTTTTAATTATTTGAGTTTTTTTTAAAAAAAGGCAGTTTTAAAAGCATGGGTAGGCAAAACATTTGTCATACGTTTTATTGACCTTACTGCCTTTGAACACTTCTCTACAATTATCATATATTAAAATACGTTTCGTTACTTTTGTCAATAATCTTTATTCTACTTGCGTCAGCGTTTTCCCTCATGACCTCTACAGTGGCTGTAATCAGTCAGCAACTGCTGTCTTCTGCTATGAAGATTCTAACATGAGGTGACCATATTTTGATAGCGTTTGTTTTGTAACTTTATAAGCCAAACAATTATATCTGATCATTAATTGACATTAGCCAGAATCAGAGTGTGGGATGTTCCATTTACGAAGCTCTGACACCGAATGTAGTGTGTACGTGTATTTTACGAAACGAAAGTCTTAACTAATTACTGTCTACTTTGAAGTAACGAGGAAAAGAGCTAATGATTTCGTCTTTTGTAATGTCAATGGCCGTGCGGTCTAAGGCGTGGGTCTTCGACCGCTCGCTTACTGGGATGCTTTTAAGGAACCAGTATGATATAATCAAGACCGCTAGTCGTGAAAACCAGTTCAGTACTTAATTTACGAAAGGATAATTATGAACACGTTTTACCATGTATGTGCGCCGAATTTGTACATGGTATATTATATGCAACACGTAAGCGTCAGGAGCTACATTGCGTCTCTGCCTGCTACCAATGAAGATGGCCGTTATTCAACTGTTAGCACTTTTGACTGTCGCCGGACTGACCGCAGGACGAAACATCACCGTGCAAAATCATCTGGGATACACGATATGGGTTGGAATCGTGGGGTACGCCGGTAAAGGAACACCGGACAACGGAGGTTTTCGTCTGAACAGCACACAGAATGTAAGTATGGGGCTGGAATTATGGGTGTGGAACTTGGTGCGTCAGAGGGAAGAAATTACACTGAGAGTAGTGGGAAAATGAAAGTATCACTGTAAATTCCAAAATCATGTAATACGTTATAACTGTTTTGTTTAATGTTGCCATTGTTTTTTACCTTTATTTGACCGTTATAAAGGCAAAACAATGAATTATGTATATATATATATGTATATATATATATAAACTCACAGTAATCTCACAATAACTGCAAGTTGTTGAATACGTCATATGTGACGTATTAACGTGTGGGCGACCGATGTGCTGGACTGTTGTCTGGTTTGTGCTAATAGGTGTTGGTGAACGGGTAATTGTGACAAACACAACACTTTTCAGAGTAGACCGCTCCTCCGAAACGTCAGAGCCCATTGTCACACGTTGCGACAGCCAATAAACCGAGTCAGTATCAAGAAAATATTGTGAAAGTGTGAAGAAATTTTGTTTACTTTAGTTCACGTAGAGCTATTATGGAGATGAAATGAAGGTGGATGAGGTGGGCGGGGCATTTAGCATGAATATTTGAGATGATAAATGTGAAATAAATTTATGTCTGGATCTAGACATAGGTGGATGGTAATATTAAAACCGATGTTACAGAGGCAGGGTGTGAAGATGTGAACTGATGCTATCTGTCCTGTGGCAGGCTCTTGTGAACTCGATACTGAACCCTCATGTTTATAATATGGGAGGAAATTTTGACCATTTGAGTGACCATGCGCTTCGTAAAGAGGGCAGTGTTTAAGTTACATTTCACTTTTCTACATACATATAGTGTACACCTAAACTCCTCTCTGCTGCTTTGTGTGACGTGTAGGTGTGTAATATTTTTTTCAGAGAATTGTCGAAGTTGCTGATGACTGGGGTGGCAGGTTTTGGGCCCGCACGGGATGCAACTTTAATGATAATGGTCAGGGTCACTGTGTAACTGGTGACTGCGGTGATAAATTGAGTTGCAATGGGGCCGGAGGCGTACGTCCGGTCACCCTGGCTGAGATAACCCTCAATGATGACGGTGGACTGGACTTTTATGACGTAAGCCTAGTGGATGGCTTCAATGTGCCTGTGCAGGTGAGGATCTTAGGGTAAAACACGCGTAGCGTAACGGTTCTGTGGTACGAGTAAATACTGAGAAGAATTTTTCTTTGACTGCTTGACTGTTGAAAGTAGTAGCGATATGCACTCCCGAAACGTCGGTAACTAATTACCAACCAAACGTTGCATAGCATCCCAGAAGAGCGAAGACATTATTAGCGCTCTTTATTCGTGGTATCTTTTGGATACACTGAATAAAGATATCGACTCTGTAGGGCGATACTAGGCGCAATGTATATAATGAGTTGGTGTAAATGAAGTAAATATATCGGGCAGGGCGTACTGGTGGGTGTGAAGTGTAGTTCATCACGAATCGAGGGTTTTAACCAAGGGTTTGCGTATTTCTGAATTCGGTTTATTGTAACTAATACTTGCAACAAAACACGCCTTTTGGTGTTCTTCAAATGAACTAAATGTATGCATGTGTGTTCTGTTACAATTTATGGCCATCAGCATCTATTTGCCAATTCAAAACGTATTGAAACTAAAAAAAAACGAACGTTTTGTAGGATCTGCTACCGTCATCCGGTGCCTAGCTACCAAACTACACGGTGTCACATGCCAGAACACCGTCAGCTAAATATAAAACACATTTTCAGACGCGCTCGCAAAACTGCGAAAAGCGACTATTAGCTACATCATGTCTGTCTGTTTGTGCATCCGTCTGTCCGTCCATCTGTCCGCGTGGATCACCTCGGCTCCCACTGTACGGATTTACATGAAATTTGATATTTGAGTATTTTTCGAAAAATTCGAGTGTCATTAAATCCTGACAATAATAACGGTACTTTACTGAAGACCTATGTACATTTGTGACAATATCTCTCTGAATTCTTCTTAGAATGAGAAATGTTTCAGACAAAAGTTGTGGAGCAAATCAAAACACACATTTCATGTTCAACTTTTTTTTTTCCCCGAAAATCGTGCCGTTTATGAGATAATGTGGAAAAATATGGTACAGCCGGACAGGCCAGAGATGACAACATAATACGGCGCATTGGCTTCGTATGCTGGATAACTAAGGCTACAGGCACACACTCAGAATATGCAATACTTATTGCTTCCCCACGGCAAAAATGGTTACGCGAACGCACCTCAATATTACGTTTATACGTACATTGCCTCTCTTCTTAGAACCAAATGTCATGCCGAACATAATATTATTTTCAGATGAGACCAACACGTGGAGGTGTAAGTGGGTACTCATGCACAATAGCTAGTTGTACCAATGACCTTAACTCTGAATGTCCGGGTGACCTGAAAGTCTGGGACGACGGTATCACGGTCGCATGCAAGAGTTCCTGTCAGGCCTACAACACTGACGAGTACTGCTGTCGTGGAAGGTTCAACGATCCCGACGTCTGCAGGAAGAGTCCTTCTGCAGTGTACTTCAAGAGCAACTGTCCTGGGGCTTACAGCTATCCGTATAACGACGGAACAAGCACCTTCACTTGTCACACCACCGATTACGATATCATATTTGGCTAACTGAAATGTATATATTTCCCGGTAAACAGTCATACACAACGCCATATATAAGTCGATTAGGCAACACGTTTCGGCTTATTACAAGTCATCATCAAGACTTCTATTTTAAGAACCATTCAATAAAAACCGCAGTTAGGAAAGAGAGCTCTTCCTTTGGGAAGTACGTCAGAGGAATATATTAAGAAATTATTAGTAAAACGTACAAGAAGAGTATTATTTACAAAAATGTAGTGTAGGGCAATATGTAAAATTGTTGTATATGAAGCTGTTTTTTTTAAAAAAAACTGTTTTTAATAAGCATTGGTATGCAATAAATGTGCTTACGTTTTATTGACCTTACTGCCTTTGAACACTTCTCTACAATTATCATATATTAAAACGTTTCGTGACTTTTGTCAATAATCTTTATTCTACTTGCGTCAGCGTTTTCCCTCATGACCTCTACAGTGGCTGTAATCAGTCAGCAACTGCTGTCTTCTGCTATGAAGATTCTAACATGAGGTGACCATATTTTGATAGCGTTTGTTTTGTAACTTTATAAACCAAACAATTATATCTGATCATTAATTGACATTAGCCAGAATCAGAGTGTGGGATGTTCCATTTACGAAGCTCTGACACCAAATGTAGTTCACATTTTACTAAGCTAAATCGATATATATCTGTGTTGAAGCACTGAGGTAAAGAGCTTACGATATTAATTTGTAGCAAGAGGACAAAATGTCTGAACGTTTTTGAGCATAGCTAGCATTGCTAAGTATTTCAGATCCTTTTTGACAGGTTACAATTGATAGACGCCGTGTACACCGCTAATTCTCAAGACAGCAAAATGTCTTTGTGCTGTGTCTTTAAAGCTGTTATCTGAAACGTATTTTTTAAGAAGCAAATATACAATTTATTGTTTTCCGGGACGGGGTCACCATTCGTTGTTTCAGGCTTCTGCAGCGATGTAGATGAGATCTGCGCTCTTCTGGGACATTACGCAGCGTAGAGTGGTAATTCTATACCGACGTTTCGGGACATCCTATTGGTCCCATCTTCAAGGGTGAAGAAGTCCAAGAAGATTTCTTGACCCTTCCGTAGAGCGCAGATGTCGGCGACATCGTTGTTAAACGGCACAAGTTTGTTTTACAAACATTTTAAATTTACACATTTTATTTTAAAAAAACGCGGAATTTGCCCAACATAACCATTTGTTTTAATTAACAGGAAGTGGAGTGTTATTCCGAAGAATGTACCTTGCTCAGTATATCAGCATTTGCTGGTAGTTTCTCTCCGAACGTCTCACGCCCTTTGCCAGTGCTTGCTTTAATTGCTGCACCATCTCGTAAGGCCTCCACCTTTGGTTCAGATTTCTCTTCAGTCCAGGTGCAATTTATATGACACAATATTCTTTCAACAAACGCATTACTGCCAGATTAGCACATTGGAAGCCCAACAGCCTTCTTCATGTTACCATCAGACCCATTATTTGCTTTCGCCTGAAGGACCACTTCACACCATTTCTAAGCGAGGGCTGTGGAATTAACCGACCCAATTTGTCTTTCCGATAAATGGTTTCGCACATAAATGAATTAATCAAATAAGTCAATTCTTCAAAAAGTTTATCGCGACTGATATTTATTTCTTGACGCTGTGATGGTAATAGTTGTTGTTGTTGTTGTTGTGTTTTTTTTTATGGCTCGACAGCCCTATATGGGCCTGGGCCTCCTCGTTTCGTCGAGGTTTCATGGTTACACACATCTGAGACACACCACAGTCGGTAGGACTCCTCTGGACGAGGGACCAGCTCGTCGCAGAGACCTCTACCTGACATCACACAACACTCACAAGAGACAGACATCCATGCCCCTGTGGGATTTTTTTTTTTTTTTTGCCTGTCCGGGGTTTTCCCCTTTGATCCATTTTTGTACTGTTTAAATCCTTTCGTCTTTCATGTCACTTTACGTTCCATGCTACCGTCCTTACAACAAACACAACACAAAAATCCATGCCCCCGGTGGGATTCGAACCCACGATCCTAGCAAGCGAGCGGCCGAAGACCCACGCCTTAGACCGCACGGCGACTGGGATCGACGATGGTAATAGGTTAACAGCTTTATAAACATTTTCTGTCAAAGGAACCCGATTCAGACAGAAGCAGCTCAATTCTGACAAATTCTCATTGTTTTTATCCCAAGCCTTCAGTTAGCATAAAGCTCTGTCATAAAATTCTCCTGATGTTTTAACATGCGCTTGTATTGTCACTTCACGATCGTTCGTTCAATCTTTTACTTGCCTCTTGACCACGTGTGGGATAAACGTTTAATGGCCTCGTGTTTCCGGTTTTGTCAGCGAAGTCTCTACGACTAACGCCAATTGCGGTCCGCACTATCATCGCCTTCAAGTTTCGTCGAAACGCGAAGGTTATGTGTGAGCAAAACTAATCCATTACACTGTATCAGTATTTTCAAAAAACTGTTTCAGTGCTTTTGGTCACTCGTTTTCTGACATAAGAAAGATACACAATGTGAGTACCTACAGCGTTACAATATGACACGTCCGCGTAACCATTGTTGTCATGGAAAAGCAACAGTACGTTCCCTTTTTATTGTTGTAGGCGTAGATGTGGCTGTAAACAATATAAAAATGTTCAGTTTTGCCATGGAAACGCAATAATGGGTTCCCTTTGCACTGTTGTCGAGGTACAAAATATTCCGTACTGCTCTTAACAATAATAAGTATTAAATGTTATGAGTGTGTGTCTGTGTTCTTGCCTTACTTACCCAGCATGCAAAGCGCATGCACCGTATTATATTGTCATCTGTGGCCTGTCTGGCTGTACCATATTTTTCCACATTATCCCATAAACGGTACGATGTTCGCAAAAAAATTATTGAACATAAAATGTGTGTTTTGATTTTCTCTACAAATTTTGTCCGAAATATTTTCTCAATCTGAGAAGAATTGGGCGAGATATTATGATAAATGTACATAGGTCTTAATGTAAAGTATCCGTTATTATTGTCAGGTTTTAATGAAACTTGAATTCTCTCGAAATATTTTCGAAAAATCCTCAAATATGAAATTTTATGAAAATCTGTCTAGTTCGAGCTGAGGTGTTCCGTGCGAACAGACAGACATGACGAAGCTAATAGTCGCTTTTCGCAATTTTGCGAACGCACCCAAAAAGATTTCAGGGAAGAGTTAATTTCATGTATCCATTATAGGGCTGGAAGCAATGAAAACCACTTCACATTAGCGTAACCTAATATTTATTTATAGTTTTGTCCGATTAAGTCACAAAAATCTTTCAAGTTTTCCACACGAACGGTGCATATGTGGACATATCCAGACATATGTTTAACAAGTACTGCGTTATCTGTTGTCATGGAATCAGAAGTTTCGTTAGCACAGTTACGTACAATGTGTGCATTACAACAAATTCCGTTGTTTTGTAGTTGAGACTTAATTCTGGTAATCGCATTTTCTTACCCCGTCTTCGCAAACCATGACACGAAACCAGGGTCAACCATAGAATTATAATATATGTTATATGTAATAAGCAAGCTTCAAATTTGAATTTCTGTAGTTATTCTGTCCCAAGGTAGCAAGTCATTCTTATAGTTACAGATGCACACGCTAGGTAGCAGCGATTACAGAAAACAATTGTCTTTATGAATCGCCCAATGTGTTTCTATGATTCGGTCGTCATTGTAACCTCACCCTTTGCCGACTGTACTTGTCTCTAGGTGGCAGTACTGCTTACTGTATGGAGCTGTCTTTCAAACATTGTCAAGGCCGGGGGCGTGCCTTGAGACTTTAAGCTAGTCAAATAATTCCCCGCATTGTTTGGAGCCCGGAAGTTCATTACTGTGTCCGCAAGAGTCCGCCACTTCTCCCAGTCCGGAATCACACGAATGCAGTCTCTTTGTCTACCCATCCTCTTTGCTTTAGACCCAATTCAGTTTTTTTTTCTGACCTCTTTCTATCAGGATTCCTCATGGTATATAACGAACACATTTAAATACATATGCTATGATCCATATGATACTGATATATGATACATGATTATTTAAGTTGAAAGAACCCGGTATTTTGACCTTTGCTTTCCTTAATTCGTTTTGATAGTGTTAAGTATCTTTATTGAGGAAAATTCTATAAAAATTGTTATTTGGCTAACGCATGAAGGTCATGTGTCGTGTGTTCGTATCTTATAAACACTTCCATTCATCACTAAAACATATGCGATTGATTTACGGAAGGATAAATATGAACAGCTTATCACATACATGTGCTCTGACCTTCTACATGGCATGTATATATATATGCAACACGTAAGCGTCAGGAGCTACATTGCGTCTCTGCCTGCTACCAATGAAGATGGCCGTTATTCAACTGTTAGCACTTTTGACTGTCGCCGGACTGACCGCAGGACGAAACATCACCGTGCAAAATCATCTGGGATACACGATATGGGTTGGAATCGTGGGGTACGCCGGTAAAGGAACACCGGACAACGGAGGTTTTCGTCTGAACAGCACACAGAATGTAAGTATGGGGCTGGAATTATGGGTGTGGAACTTGGTGCGTCAGAGGGAAGAAATTACACTGAGAGTAGTGGGAAAATGAAACTATCACTGTAAATTCCAAAATCATGTAATACGTTATAACTATTTTGTTTAATGTTGCCATTGTTTTTTACCTTTATTTGACCGTTATAAAGGCAAAACAATGAATTATGTATATATATATATATGTATATATATATAAACTCACAGTAATCTCACAATAACTGCAAGTTGTTGAATACGTCATATGTGACGTATTAACGTGTGGGCGACCGATGTGCTGGACTGTTGTCTGGTTTGTGCTAATAGGTGTTGGTGAACGGGTAATTGTGACAAACACAACACTTTTCAGAGTAGACCGCTCCTCCGAAACGTCAGAGCCCATTGTCACACGTTGCGACAGCCAATAAACCGAGTCAGTATCAAGAAAATATTGTGAAAGTGTGAAGAAATTTTGTTTACTTTAGTTCACGTAGAGCTATTATGGAGATGAAATGAAGGTGGATGAGGTGGGCGGGGCATTTAGCATGAATATTTGAGATGATAAATGTGAAATAAATTTATGTCTGGATCTAGACATAGGTGTATGGTAATATTAAAACCGATGTTACAGAGGCAGGGTGTGAAGATGTGAACTGATGCTATCTGTCCTGTGGCAGGCTCTTGTGAACACGATACTGAACCCTCATGTTTATAATATGGGAGGAAATTTTGACCATTTGAGTGACCATGCGCTTCGTAAAGAGGGCAGTGTTTAAGTTACATTTCACTTTTCTACATACATATAGTGTACACCTAAACTCCTCTCTGCTGCTTTGTGTGACGTGTAGGTGTGTAATATTTTTTTCAGAGAATTGTCGAAGTTGCTGATGACTGGGGTGGCAGGTTTTGGGCCCGCACGGGATGCAACTTTAATGATAATGGTCAGGGTCACTGTGTAACTGGTGACTGCGGTGATAAATTGAGTTGCAATGGGGCCGGAGGCGTACGTCCGGTCACCCTGGCTGAGATAACCCTCAATGATGACGGTGGACGGGACTTTTATGACGTAAGCCTAGTGGACGGCTTCAATGTGCCTGTGCAGGTGAGGATCTTAGGGTAAAACACGCGTAGCGTAACGGTTCTGTGGTACGAGTAAATACTGAGAAGAATTTTTCTTTGACTGCTTGACTGTTGAAAGTATAACGATATGCACTCCCGAAACGTCGGTAACTAATTACCAACCAAACGTTGCATAGCATCCAGAAGAGCGAAGACATTATTAGCGCTCTTTATTCGTGGTATCTTTTGGATACACTGAATAAAGATATCGACTCTGTAGGGCGATACTAGGCGCAATGTATATAATGAGTTGGTGTAAATGAAGTAAATATATCGGGCAGGGCGTACTGGTGGGTGTAAAGTGTAGTTCATCACGAATCGAGGGTTTTAACCAAGGGTTTGCGTATTTCTGAATTCGGTTTATTGTAACTAATACTTGCAACAAAACACGCCTTTTGGTGTTCTTCAAATGAACTAAATGTATGCGTGTGTGTTCTGTTACAATTTATGGCCATCAGCATCTATTTACCAATTCAAAACGTATTGAAACTAAAAAAAACGAACGTTTTGTAGGATCTGCTACCGTCATCCGGTGCCTAGCTACCAAACTACACGGTGTCACATGCCAGAACACCGTCAGCTAAATATAAAACACATTTTCAGACGCGCTCGCAAAACTGCGAAAAGCGACTATTAGCTACATCATGTCTGTCTGTTTGTGCATCCGTCTGTCCGTCCATCTGTCCGCGTGGAATACCTCGGCTCCCACTGTACGGATTTACATGAAATTTGATATTTGAGTATTTTTCGAAAAATTCGAGTGTCATTAAATCCTGACAATAATAACGGTACTTTACTGAAGACCTATGTACATTTGTGACAATATCTCTCTGAATTCTTCTTAGAATGAGAAATGTTTCAGACAAACGTTGTGGAGCAAATCAATACACACATTTCATGTTCAACTTTTTTTTTTTCCCGAAAATCGTGCCGTTTATGAGATAATGTGGAAAAATATGGTACAGCCAAACAGGCCACAGATGACAATATAATACGGTGCATTGGCTTCGTATGCTGGATAACTAAGGCTACAGGCACACACTCAGAATATGCAATACTTATTGCTTACCCACGGCAAAAATGGTTACGCGAACGCACCTCAATATTACGTTTATACGTACATTGCCTCTCTTCTTAGAACCAAATGTCATGCCGAACATAATATTATTTTCAGATGAGAGCAACACGTGGAGGTGTAAGTGGGTACTCATGCGCAATAGCTAGTTGTACCAATGACCTTAACTCTGAATGTCCGGGTGACCTGAAAGTCTGGGACGACGGTATCACGGTCGCATGCAAGAGTTCCTGTCAGGCCTACAACACTGACGAGTACTGCTGTCGTGGAAGGTTCAACGATCCCGACGTCTGCAGGAAGAGTCCTTCTGCAGTGTACTTCAAGAGCAACTGTCCTGGGGCTTACAGCTATCCGTATAACGACGGAACAAGCACCTTCACTTGTCACACCACCGATTACGATATCACATTTGGCTAACTGAAATGTATATATTTCCCGGTAAACAGTCATACACAACGCCATATATAAGTCGATTAGGCAACACGTTTCGGCTTATTACAAGTCATCATCAAGACTTCTATTTTAAGAACCATTCAATAAAAACCGCAGTTAGGAAAGAGAGCTCTTCCTTTGGGAAGTACGTCAGAGGAATATATTAAGAAATTATTAGTAAAACGTACAAGAAGAGTATTATTTACAAAAATGTAGTGTAGGGGCAATATGTAAAATTGTTGTATATGAAGCTGTTTTTTTTAAAAAAAACTGTTTTTAATAAGCATTGGTATGCAATAAATGTGCTTACGTTTTATTGACCTTACTGCCTTTGAACACTTCTCTACAATTATCATATATTAAAATACGTTTCGTTACTTTTGTCAATAATCTTTATTCTACTTGCGTCAGCGTTTTCCCTCATGACCTCTACAGTGGCTGTAATCAGTCAGCAACTGCTGTCTTCTGCTATGAAGATTCTAACATGAGGTGACCATATTTTGATAGCGTTTGTTTTGTAACTTTATAAACCAAACAATTATATCTGATCATTAATTGACATTAGCCAGAATCAGAGTATGGGATGTTCCATTTACGATACTCTGACACCAAATGTAGTTCACATTTTACTAAGCTAAATCGATATATATCTGTGTTGAAGCACTGAGGTAAAGAGCTTACGATATTAATTTGTAGCAAGAGGACAAAATGTCTGAACGTTTTTGAGCATAGCTAGCATTGCTAAGTATTTCAGATCCTTTTTGACAGGTTACAATTGATAGACGCCGTGTACACCGCTAATTCTCAAGACAGCAAAATGTCTTTGTGCTGTGTCTTTAAAGCTGTTATCTGAAACGTATTTTTTAAGAAGCAAATATACAATTTATTGTTTTCCGGGACGGGGTCACCATTCGTTGTTTCAGGCTTCTGCAGCGATGTAGATGAGATCTGCGCTCTTCTGGGACATTACGCAGCGTAGAGTGGTAATTCTGTACCGACGTTTCGGGACATCCTATTGGTCCCATCTTCAAGGGTGAAGAAGTGCAAGAAGACTTCTTGACCCTTCCGTAGAGCGCAGATGTCGGCGACATCGTTGTTAAACGGCACAAGTTTGTTTTACAAACATTTTAAATTTACACATTTTATTTAAAAAAAAACGCGAAATTTGCCCAACATAACCATTTGTTTTAATTAGCAGGAAGTGGAGTGTTATTCCGAAGAATGTACCTTGCTCAGTATATCAGCATTTGCTGCCAGTTTCTCTCCGAACGCCTCACGCCCTTTGCCAGTGTTTGCTTTAAATGCTGCAACATCTCGTAAGGCCTCCACCTTTGGTTCAGATTTCTCTTCAGTCCAGGTGCAATTTATATGACACAATATTCTTTCAACAAACGCATTACTGCCAGATTAGCACATTGGAAGCCCAACAGCCTTCTTCATGTTACCATCAGACCCATTATTTGCTTTCGCCTGAAGGACCACTTCACACCATTTCTAAGCGAGGGCTGTGGAATTAACCGACCCAATTTGTCTTTCCGATAAATGGTTTCGCACATAAATGAATTAATCAAATAAGTCAATTCTTCAAAAAGTTTATCGCGACTGATATTTATTTCTTGACGCTGTGATGGTAATAGTTGTTGTTGTTGTGTTTTTTTTATGGCTCGACAGCCCTATATGGGCCTGGGCCTCCTCGTTTCGTCGAGGTTTCATGGTTACACACATCTGAGACACACCACAGTCGGTAGGACTCCTCTGGACGAGGGACCAGCTCGTCGCAGAGTCCTCTACCTGACAACACACAACACTCACAAGAGACAGACATCCATGCCCCCTGTGGGATTTTTTTTTTTTTTTTTGCCTGTCCGGGGTTTTCCCCTTTGATCCATTTTTGTACTGTTTAAATCCTTTCGTCTTTCATGTCACTTTACGTTCCATGCTACCGTCCTTACAACAAACACAACACAAAAATCCATGCCCCCGGTGGGATTCGAACCCACGATCCTAGCAAGCGAGCGGCCGAAGACCCACGCCTTAGACCGCACGGCGACTGGGATCGACGATGGTAATAGGTTAACAGCTTTATAAACATTTTCTGTCAAAGGAACCCGATTCAGACAGAAGCAGCTCAATTCTGACAAATTCTCATTGTTTTTATCCCAAGCCTTCAGTTAGCATAAAGCTCTGTCATAAAATTCTCCTGAATTTTTAACATGCGGTTGTATTGTTACTTTACGATCGTTCGTTCAATCAACTTGCCTCTTGACCACGTGTGGGATAAACGTTTAATGGCCTCGTGTTTCCGGTTTTGTCAGCGAAGTCTCTACGACTAACGCCAATTGCGGTCCGCACTATCATCGCCTTCAAGTTTCGTCGAAACGCGAAGGTTATGTGTGAGCAAAACTAATCCATTACACTGTATCAGTATTTTCAAAAAACTGTTTCAGTGCTTTTGGTCACTCGTTTTCTGACATAAGAAAGATACACAATGTGAGTACCTACAGCGTTACAATATGACACGTCCGCGTAACCATTGTTGTCATGGAAAAGCAACAGTACGTTCCCTTTTTATTGTTGTAGGCGTAGATGTGGCTGTAAACAATATAAAAATGTTCAGTTTTGCCATGGAAACGCAATAATGGGTTCCCTTTGCACTGTTGTCGAGGTACAAAATATTCCATACTGCTCTTAACAATAATACGTATTAAAGGTTATGAGTGTATGTCTGTATTCTTGCCTTACTTTCCCAGCATGCAATGCCTATGCGCCGTATTATATTGTCATCTGTGGCCTGTCTGGCTGTACCATATTTTTCCACATTACCCCATAAACGGTACGATGTTTGCAAAAAAATTATTGAACATAAAATGTGTGTTTTGATTTTCTCTACAAATTTTGTCCAAAATATTTCTCAATCTGAGAAGAATTGGGCGAGATATTATGATAAATGTACATAGGTCTTCATGTAAAGTACCCGTTATTATTGTCAGGTTTTAATGAAACTTGAATTCTCTCGAAATATTTTAGAAAAATCCTCAAATATGAAATTTTATGAAAATCTGTCCAGTTCGAGCTGAGGTGTTCCGTGCGAACAGACAGACATGACGAAGCTAATTGTCGTTTTTCGCCATTTTGCGAACGCGCCCAAAAATATTTCAGGGAAGAGTTAATTTCATGTATCCATTAAGAGGTTGGAAGCAATGAAAACCACTTCACTTTAGCGTAACCTAATATTTATTTATAGTTTTGTCCGATTAAGTCACAAAAATCTTTCAAGTTTTCCACACGAACGGTCCATATGTGGACATATCCAGACATATGTTTAACAAGTACTGCGATATCTGTAGGCATGGAATCAGAAGTTTCGTTAGCACAGTTACGTACAATGTGTGCATTACAACAAATTCCGTTGTTTTGTAGTTGAGACTTAATTCTGGTAATCGCATTTTCTTACCCCTTCTTCGCAAACCTCCGAAGTTCTTATTTCTGTTATGTGCTGACAGTTCCACTACCTTTGTACGTAAGGCATACCTAATAACTGATTTATTTTATTTTATTTTTTTTAAATTTTTACAGATATTATGTCGACATTCTCTCCTGAGATTTCAACCAGAGTAAGGATTTCTTTATTGAATCGTACACATTTTTGGTAGTGGTTTTACAGAGGTTTTTATCACATATATTTATTAGGATTTTCTCCATTGTCGCAACACACAACGCTTCGGAAACTGTTTCCTTGTTCAGGTGAATTAAAATTAACCTCAAACCAATTAAATTTGCTTTATGGTTGTTAATTAGTTTTGAAGTTAGTGTCCCTTCATCTGAACATAGAAACACAGTTTTCGAAACGTTGTGTTGTAGCTGTATATAGTGACAATGGAAGAAGTCATAGTTGAGTATACTTCTTTACATTCTTGTTTTATTCTTCTTAACTTAAACGTACATCAAGTTGTAAATATGTAATATGAAATGCAGTATACAACAATGACAGTACACACGTAGTTTCTGCCCATTTCTTAACAATACGTCTCCCTTTTGAAAGTAACAATGACATTGATGACTGATCCACTGCACAGAATGGAGGTGTAGTTCTATTCGTATCAATGACATGGTTCAGGGAGAAGAAATCTAAACCGCTAAGAAATATCAAATTACGTATGATTACACTGAGGTCAAAACATCAGCGACGAATCTCCGATATGTTGTTACGCGTGTTGTTTTGATCTGGTTAGGACCAAGCGAACCCTGTAAGGAGTATTGGAATGGGAGGGGAGTGTGTAGTGGTGCTGTGACAAACCGAGTGCTGTGCTGTATCTTGCGATACCTGGTGGAAGTTACGTGAACTACGAGTTGTAACAAACAGAATCGCCGTAAGATGGCGTTAGACGCCGCCACGTGCCATGATGGAACATTATTTTATGTCTGTTGTTTGTGTAACAGTTTAACTGAAGGTGGTAATAGTGATGTGTTGATTTATTACGTTGTTAGTGAGAACGTTGAAGCATAACAGGTGTCGTCTGTTGTACATACGTCATGTCTACTTTGTTATGAAGAGTGAACTGCATAAGAAAGTAAATACAGAACTGCGTTAATTAATTAGTCATGTCAATGTCCAGACACTCCTCCTTGCTGCAGTTAAAGGTATTTGCTTGAGAGTATATTTGATGTAGAATGTGACCGAAAATAAGGACAAATATTCATATACGTGCATCTAAAGGAACTGTATATGAAAAATGTCTGATTGTTTATGGGTACAACTGGGGCGTTTTCGTGGTAATGGTGTTAATCATCTACTGATTACTGTATAATGCTGAATTGTTTAATATTACGAATGACTTTGTTGGTGATAATAATATTGACGGTCTGATCGTAATTCTAAAAATACTAGCCAAAATATTGTAAATGTAAACACCTAGACCATAATAATTCAGTTACACTTACAGGCACTAGGGTATATGTCTGTTTTGTTTTGCCTAAGTCAGCATCTCTCTGCTGGCGGCCAGGTCTGTAAGTAGGGCCTCATCATTGGTAAAACCTGCTGTTTGTTAGGCGATAGACTACTATTTTGGGCTCAGGCCGTTTTGAGAGGGGGGGGGGGGGGTGCAGCAGAGGTCAGGTTAGGACAGGGAACGTAAATGGGTTACCCCAGTGAGTGACTAATTATGTGTAGTGTAAATATTTGTATACAGGAAATGGTGAATTCCATTGTTAAGCGTAGAAACCAGCTCCTTCCCGATTCCGTATCAAGGAACCGGAAATCATTAGCCTTAGCCGTACGGTATTTACCTATTCGACGCTATAAATAATGGAGTTTCGTATTTCTTGGGGCCAATTTAGCCCCGCCCGAAATTTTGGTTCCACCAATCTGGGACACCATTACAACCCCTTTGCACAAGAGACAGGGTGGTTAGACGTAACGTGGACTATAATGGCGAAGAGGGTTGAAGTTGAAAGGGCAGAGTTAGGACAGATTAAAGAAAATGTTTTTATGATCTTATTAAATTTTTGAAAATAAAACTCAATTTTCACACAGGAATTCATTACTGCTATAATTTTGAGGGCATGCAAGATTATAAGGGTGGGTTGTGATTGGCGCTTCTATGGCTACATGGGCCGATAAGGTACTGGGTGTTTCGGACTGACCTGGCAGCATTCTGTTGCATGGACTGGAAACGGCCGGGTACCGGGTGCTTGACAAAATTATACTAATTTATATTTTTATTGTATGGTAAAATAACAGAAAAAAATACACCTCACGGAAGTGAAATATAACTGGTAAAGTATTGACTTAGGAAGTGACTGGTCTAGACGCGATTATGCGGAGAACCTGTTGTGCCCCATGCTGATGAAAGGAACCCCGTTTCCGCGGTCATTCAGCCCCTCTCCTGTTTATTACAGTAACAGCAATACGCTGTTATGAAGAAAACCTCTAACTGCCGTAGCCAGCCAATACGTCTGTCGTCGCGAAACGTGACGCCGCTGCCCGTGTGCCGTCACTTCCCCAAATTCGATGTAAAGCAATCAGCGCAGTGAAATTAAGCCAATTTCCACACTTAGAAGAATATGTGTGCCCGAGGGGAGCTGTCAGTGCGATGATGGAGCACTCTATGTGTGTTATTCGCGTTCAGCGTGAAAAATGATGACACACTGATTGAATGATGACGGGGGTGGGTAGAAGTCATAAGCTGAGAGATAGAGCAACCCCTGGGTGCACTCAGTTTCTCTTTTCTCCCCATTATAGACGATTTTATCTCATCTAACAATATATGAGGAACAATTTTTTACTCAAAGGAAGGTGATGTAGTCGCTTCTTGTATTCACTAATGTACATTACGGGGAACTTTATATGCATGATTGAAGAGGGTAAATAATATTATGTATGTATGTACTTACGTACGTATGTACGTCGGCGTTTATGTACGTGATAAATAATTAAAATTACTTACAGATTTACTATGTGGAGGTTAAGAATGCAAGGACTTATACCTCAATTTCCGCGCATTTCTTTATGGTTTTGTGGTTAATTAAGCCCAGGGTTATCTTTATACTTGCCTACAAGGTATTTATGAACAAGGTGTTGAGGAATATATTTGTGCCTCAATTTTTGGCAGTTGTAACCAAAATTACGACATATGCCATCTCAATATGACAGTATTTAATATTGAGCGTAGCTCAGTCAGTATAGTGACTAGGCTCCGGACTGAATGTCTGCGGAGTCTGAGATCGATTCCCGGTGGTGCCAGCTGATCATGTCCAGACGGGGTCTGGGGCAGTTACAGGCTCCTATCGAGCGGTTGCTGTCATTGTACCACCAATACCAGCAACTGAAGCTAGTAGATATATAGTCATTCAAAGAATCACGAATCAAGGATTATATCTTCGAGTTTCCTGAGCAAAAATTTGTACTTGTGTCCTGAAGATGGAAGTAGAGTGTCCCGGTGAATTGTTGGTAACCACCTGCCGGACTATAGAATGTCATAATCCAAAGACAGCCCTGAAAACCTCAAGTGTTGTTCCTTCTATGTTAGTGGACGGGAATTTTTTTTAGGAAGGTGAAGGTAAAGGTAAAGGTAAAGCTCTCCCTAGAACAGACCATGAAGGCCCAGAGGGGGAGTAGAGGTTTAGCTCTACTCTTTCTTTAACCATGGCACTAGATGGGGGTGGCTGGTCAACTCCACACCCCGGACGCTTTACTCCCGGGAAATAGACCCGGTACCCATTTTATAGGAGGCTGGGTGGGCCCCAGGGCCGGTCTAGACGGGTGCGAAAAGTCTCGCCCCCACCGGGATTCGATCCCCGGACCGTTCAGCCCGTAGCGAGTCGCTATACCGACTGAGCTATCGCGGCCCTTTTTTTTAGGAAGACCCATGTTATATTTCCTTGGAGAAAACGGGCTATCTAAAGCGACTGGAGAGAAATGAATAAATTTGATCAGGACTTTTTGTATTAAAATTTATTTCAGTTACTTTTTTGTTGACTATGTAATGTTCTTGAGAATCTTGAAATGATATTAATGTTATCCCTGATGATGGCTAATGAGTCGAAACATGTTGCATTGTGAATAATAAATAACTTCGGTAGCCTATATGTATGAAGTGTACCTAGTTGTTTATATATTATTTTGTTATATTGGTGCGCACGGTAATGCTGTGCTACAAAACTCTTTCCTTCTTTTACCTAGTCTTTTTTATTTTTCAAACTACGGACGCTTGGTTAATCCACCGCATTTCTCTCCTGTCCGTGTCCGGTATTATTACTTTTTGCACCCAGCTGTGACGTCATTGTGTACGACAACATACGGTATGGGAATCAATAATAAGTTAACATATAACTATATAGTTATGGCTAACAAAATTGAGGAGGATTGAACACAAAGCCGCAGAATTGTATAACGAAATGGTATCTGTGGACATGTGTAGGATTGAACACGCGAACCACAGAATTAAAACAGAGCGAGTCTTCTGAATATCAGCTGGCAACAGCGTGGGTAACGTCCCTCAGCAGTCGATTTCATTTTATGCGATAATGACATTATCGATTTGATGGTCTGGTAAATAAACCATGACACGAAACCAGGGTCAACCATAGAATTATAATATATGTTATATGTAATAAGCAAGCTTCAAATTTGAATTTCTGTAGTTATTCTGTCCCAAGGTAGCAAGTCATTCTTATAGTTACAGATGCACACGCTAGGTAGCAGCGATTACAGAAAACAATTGTCTTTATGAATCGCCCAATGTGTTTCTATGATTCGGTCGTCATTGTAACCTCACCCTTTGCCGACTGTACTTGTCTCTAGGTGGCAGTACTGCTTACTGTATGGAGCTGTCTTTCAAACATTGTCAAGGCCGGGGGCGTGCCTTGAGACTTTAAGCTAGTCAAATAATTCCCCGCATTGTGTGGAGCCCGGAAGTTCATTACTGTGTCCGCAAGAGTCCGCCACTTCTCCCAGTCCGGAATCACACGAATGCAGTCTCTTTGTCTACCCATCCTCTTTGCTTTAGACCCAATTCAGTTTTTTTTCTCTGACCTCTTTCTATCAGGATTCCTCATGGCATATAACGAACACATTTAAATACATATGCTATGATCCATATGATACTGATATATGATACATGATTATTTAAGTTGAAAGAACCCGGTATTTTGACCTTTGCTTTCCTTAATTCGTTTTGATAGTGTTAAGTATCTTTATTGAGGAAAATTCTATAAAAATTGTTATTTGGCTAACGCATGAAGGTCATGTGTCGTGTGTTCGTATCTTATAAACACTCCCATTCATCACTAAAACATATGCAATTGATTTACGGAAGGATAAATATGAACAACTTATCACATACATGTGCTCTGACCTTCTACATGGCATGTATATATATATGCAACACGTAAGCATCAGGAGCTACATTGCGTCTCTGTGTGCTGCCAATGAAGATGGCCGTTGTTCAACTGTTAGCGCTTTTGACTGTCGCCGGACTGACCGCAGGGCGAAACTTCAACTTGCAAAATAATCTGGGATACACGATATGGGTTGGAATCCTGGGAAACGCCGATAAAGGAACACCGGACAACGGAGGTTTTGCTCTGAACAGCGGAGATCGTGTAAGTGTGGGGCTGGAATTGTGGGTGTGGAACTTGGTACGTCAGAGGGAAGAAATTACAGTGAGAGTAGTGGGAAAATGAAACGCTCGTTATACACTCCAAGATCATCTAATAAGTTATAACTATTTTGTTTAATGTGTCCAATATTTTTCGACATTTACGTAACCATCACCAGGGTAAAATAATACATTTTAGGGAGCAAAGTTACTAAAGGTCTTATAGCAATTACGTATAAATACAGGGTATACACAAAAGAATGGTGCGGTTTCAATAGTTTTCACTATTGAAACCGCACCATTCGTTTGTGTATACTCTGTATATATATACATAAACACATATATTGCAGTAATCTTACAATGAAGAAAATTTATTGACTGCTTCATGTGGAATGTCCTAATATGGAAGTGCCACATATGCTGGTAAAATTTAAAGTCAATTAAAATAAAAAATTCACAATGCTAAATTATCATGGTAGTTAATTATGAAAACAATGACATGTTCTGCATTCGGCATACGAGTGTTATGTATTGTCAAAATTTTAATAACATAATCTTGTAAACATAATATTTGTATTTTAAATTATTTTAAAGCTCTCCCCAAACTCTTCTCACTTCAGAAATAAAGGACCACAGGTCAAGTACTCAACTGATTTTACTTCATACGAAATTAATTTAAATACCTGATGCTAAAACGCCAGGGATTTTGTCCAGCAAAATTAAACATAACCTCGACACTGAAACGGGAAACCGGAGTAGGTAGAAAAGGACGAATAAAAAAAAATAAACATAATAGTCCCAAATGATGGCCGAGGAAAGACCGAAATATAACGGAGATTATAAAAATAAATGAATAAACAAGTAAATTGGTAAGTAAGAAGGGATATTATACCCATAAATGTACAACAATCGTTTATTTTCCACTGTTTGATGGTTTTACACGGTAAGCCATCATTCATTTTAAGATGCACAAAATATGTCTTGAAGTTGCTGCGGGAAATTTTGGGACTTAAGGAGACCGAAGTGGCAGGAGGATGGACAGCTTAACAGTCAGTACTCTTAATGGTGATCTTTTGGCATTGGGTCGTGTTGTCCACGTTTCGAAGGAACCTTCTGCCTACATCTTCAGATTGAGTGAGTAGGGACAAAAATACTGAATTTAAAAGAGTAGGAGTTCAACAGGAGGGTTGGCGAACACGTAACTGTGATAAATACGGCACTTTTCAGGGTAGACAGCTCCTCCGAAACGTCAGAGCCCATTGTCACACGGTGCTAATGCCCATAAACTGTATCAACATCACGAACGTGTTGTCGTGAAAGCGTGAAGACATTTTGTGTGCTTCAGTTAATAATGAAGATGAAATGAAGGTGGATGTGGTGGGCGGGGCATGTAGCATGAATATTTGAGAAGATAAATGTGAAATAAATTTATACCTGGATTTAGGCGTAGATGGATGATAATTTTATATTCACAATAAGGTGAAAATGTAAAAAAATGTAAAGCAATCCCATTACAGGCCTGGACAGGCCCTTAAGGCTCCAGGAGGTTGAGGCTCCCAGATTTGTAGACAATCGGCACATGAAGGTGGTAAAGTTGTCAGCCCTACGCACCGGCCGCCTTTACCCCCCAGGAAATATTCCTGGTACTCAATTCTGTTAGAGGCTGAGTCGACCCCAGGGCCACAGTGCGACCGAAACGATTATGTCAAGGAATTAATTCCAATGACACCATCGGGAATCGAACCCGCGACGTTCCGGTTTGTAGCGTAGTGCCTCAACCAACTACGCCACCGCGCGCCCCAAGGTTAAAATGTACGGTATGAATAATATTAAGTTTATGGATGATAATATTAAAACCGATGTTACAGAGTGAGGGTTTGAAGATGTGAACTGAGGCTGTCTGCCAAGTGGCAGGCTGTTGTGAACACGGTAATGAACCCTCATGTTCCATAATATTGAAGGAAATTCTTGACCATTTGAGTGACCATGCGCTTCGTAAAGAGGGCAGTGTTAAGTTACATTTCACTTTTCTACATACATATAGTGTACACCTAAACTCCTCTGTGCCGCTTTGTGTGACATGTAGGTGTGTAATATTTATTTTCAGAGAACTGTCCAGATTGCTGATGGCTGGGGTGGAAGGTTTTGGGCCCGCACGGGGTGCAACTTCGATAGTAATGGTCAGGGTCCCTGTGCAACTGGTGACTGCGGTAACAAATTGAGTTGCAATGGGGCCGGAGGCGTACCTCCGGTCACCCTGGCTGAGATAACCCTCAATGGTGCCGGTGGACTGGACTTCTATGACGTAAGCCTAGTGGATGGCTTCAATGTGCCTATGCAGGTGAGGATCTTAGGGTAAAACATGCGTAGCGTAATGATTCTGTGGTACGAGTAAGTACTGAGAAGAATTTTACTGCACTTGTTTAAATGTATTTTAAAGAATAAGTGCTGGAGAAATATATTTAGCTTATGTGAACACGGCAAAAAACATTCCGTTTCTATAACTTGCTGGAAATAATTCCACTATTTGACGACCTCTCAGATTTTCAGGAACAACTCAGCTCCATGGGGTTGATTACTTCATCACTTATATCGAAGGCTGCATGGCTTTTTATCCTACCTACCAATGTACACGGCGTCACATGACACAACACCTTATTCTTAATATTAACATATGTCATGCAGATCGTAATGTTTGCAGATGAAACCAACGGTTGGTGGTGGAAGTGGGTACTCGTGCACAACAGCTGGTTGTACCAAGGACCTTAACCCAGAATGTCCGGATGACCTGAAAATTTTGGAAGCCGGTAACGTCGTTGCATGCAAGAGCTCCTGTCTGGCCTACAACAGGGACGATTACTGCTGTCGTGGCGCTTACAACGATCCCAACGTTTGCAAGACCAGTCCTTCTGCAGTGTACTTCAAGAGCAACTGTCCTGGGGCTTACAGCTATGCGTATGATGACGGAACAAGCACCTTCACTTGTCAAAACACCGATTACGATATCATATTTGGCTAACTTGTGACAACACACAGACGTACATTATCAGATGTCAGTCGTCTATTTCAGTGCAGTGTGTAGTGACCCAGAAGGATTTCATCTGAGCTACAGCCGCTCCTGAAGCGTGAAAACACAAAAGCCTGTTGCTATATAGGTAACTTAGAAATTTGTTTAGGGTTCTGTTTCTTCAGTGATGGCTTTTACAGTTTTGTCATTGTTTTATTTTGACTTGTGTTCTGTTTTTTCTTCCAGCCCTTTCTCACATTTGGGAACAATTTTTTTGTTTTTGTATGTAATTTGCACGTTTTGCTACGTGTAATTTTGTACTTTGGACATTAATTTCAGGATTTAGTTTCATTTATATTTCACGAGTTTGAGTAACCTCTCTACAATTGTATATTAAAATTGCTTCCTTCACTCTCAAGAAAGTTCATTGTTCTACCTGTCAGCATTTTCCCTCATGACCTCTACAGTGGCTGTAACCAATCAGCAACTGCTGTCTTTGCTATCAAGATTCTAACATGTGATGACCATATTTTGATAGCGTTTGTTTTTAAGAACGATATAGAGGCGCAAAGTATTTATTTTGTGATTACGTTTGATTAGCCAGAGTTATGATCTACGACCTTCCTACAACGAACGACTGACAACGACTGGCATAGAAGGAAGACCTGTTTACTGTCTGTGCTGAAGTATCGAGGCAAAAAGCGAAAGATTTTATTTTTGTTATGCCAAGAACAAATACTCGATTGTTAGCTATAGTTACGCAAATACGCCAATTGTCATCATTAATTATAACATATGACTAACAGATGGCGCACAGGGCACAGTTCGTTCACACAGCAAACAGTCCGTATACTCACGTGTAGAAATTATTAGCCTATTTCAAACATGTCCCTCATGAAGACCCGGCTGGTATATACCGGGCTGCCGGGGTATCTCTCTCGGTACAACGACTCGCTCCGAACTGAACTGTCCGGGGTTTGAACCCGCGTGATGACAATAGTTTCCGGACCCATCCACACCGGCCCTAAGTTACTTCCAGCCTTCTATACAATGGGTACCGTGTCTCTTTCCCTTGGGTAAAGCGGCCGGGGTGTGGCGCTGAACACCCATTCTTTTCTATTGTCGAGGTTAAAGAAAGAATAGGCCTGTACGTGTACCTTCTCTCCGTGCCTGTTGGCATGTAACGAGACAGCCTTTACCTTTACCTTTTACATGTGTGACTGTGTCGTAAGTTTTTATGAAGGATTATTTTAATTAGTAATTTGCAAACTCGCCGCCATGACGTAATTAAGAATCGATATTAAAGCCATCCAATTCTGTTACTTTGAATAAGTAGGAAAGTGCCACATGCGTTTATATGTGTTATTTCCGCTTGTTTAGACGCCACTGTGTCGTCGTTAGAGACGTGTTTTGTTGAAGATTATTACCAGTGAAAGGTCAAAGTTGACTAAAGGTAAAATATGTCTTCAAGTTGTATTTTATTTATAATCACATTCATGGGTAACGTACATACAAATAGGTAACTATGTAATATGAAATGCAGTACAAAATTGTGGCAGTACAAACGTAGTTTCTGCCTGTCGCTTAACAAAAAACCAAACCCAATAAGAAACACCTGCTGAAGTTGAGGGTAAGATTGGCCTACTTTGACTCTCGTGGAAGAGCAGATGTAGACGGCATGACTAGAACAGTGGCTAACCGCTGATAGTGTTACACTGCGTCATGACTAGAACAGTGGCTAACAGCTGATAGTATTACATTGCGGCATGACTAGAACAGTGGCTAACAGCTGATAGTATTACACTGCGTCATGACTAGAACAGTGGCTAACAAGTAGTATTGGTGGTACTTTGGGACCGGAAGTGACGTCACAAGATGGCGGATGTAAACAAAGTCACGTGACAAGGTCAATGACCTTTACCGGAAGTGACGTCACAATGTATGCAAATTGACCTAATTAATGTTTTAATTGATGTAATTAATGATTAATTGATGTAATTAATGTTTAATTGATCTAATTATTGATGAATTGATCTAATTATTGATGAATTAACCTATAAATTACGTAATTATACGCCTATATATAAACAAACTTCCCAGACAGTCTGGCGCCTGAACATAAACCTAACCTTATACTTTCAGTGTGTTATAACTTCCCAGACAGTGTGGCGCCTCAAGATGGCGGATGTAAACAAAGTCACGTGACAAGGTCAATGACCTTTACAGGAAATGACGCCTACACATAAACAAACGTCCCAGACAGTCTGGCGCCGTAACATTAACCTAAGCTATACGCGCTAAGTTTAAATTTTAATAATATTACGAAAGCGCGCTAAGTTTGAATTTTAAATGTTGGTAGTTGCGCGGTAATTTTAATTTTACAATATGGCGGATGGGCGCTAAGTTTAAATTTTAATAATATTACGAAAGCGCGCTAAGTTTAAATTTTAATAATATTGCGAAAGCGCGGTAAATTTAAAATAGATAACTGCTTGATGCTATACATATAAGTGGTTGGAGTATAGGTTAAGATAGCTATATGTAATTGAAAGGGGTGGTTGAGTGGTAAGGTGTAGGACTTATGATCACAAGATCCTAGGTTCGAATACTGCCTACCTTAATTACCTCTTTCTTTTTAAAGGATAGGAATAGGTTTTTATTAAACTGAAATAAAGAACACAATTTTTTTTTTTCTTTTTTTTTTTTTCATATGGACACAATGGTGTCTTTTACATTTTATTAATGGAATGTTTTATACATTATTTCGTCGTACAATGTTTCAAAGTCGATAGCATTTGTCTGTGGTGGTGTACAGAAGTTTTTAGCCTCCAGACATGAATTTCGCCATTCAATCATTTCGTCGTGCAGTTGATAAAGTTTGTGTATTTGCCGGTCTATACAAGAACCAGCCAACTCCATGAGATATGACCACTCAGATTTACTCAAAAACACTTGAATGTCCTCAGACATTATGCGTATATACCGTCCACAGTACATAGATAGGGTATGACGTGTATCACCAAGTTCATGCACTTCATTTTTGGCAATAGCATCCTTGAATGTCACCAAAATAAACCACTGGATTTGATTTAACACCACATTACGCGAAGAACTTGTAATCTTCACTTGAGGCGTCAGGTTTTCATCCAGAAAGAGTGAGACGTACTTGGTCCTCTGCTTGTTCAGGAAATATACACGTTCAAGTAACGACCACATCTGGAAAAACATTAATGACAACCAGGTTGAATCGGGCATACTGCATACTGAAGACTTAGAACGTGGAAGTGCAGCCATTGAGCCATCGAATGCGCTGATCTCATTGCACAAACATTGTTTAACCCTTTATGGCACGGGAAGGTACAGCTTATGCCAGGAAAAGTAATGTCTGCAGTCCGCGGACATCCAAGTTGAGCAATATCGACTACTGTGCGATCGATAAGATTACTAATAAATGATGATTTTTTAGGTCCATAGCAATATATAGCTACAGCTAATGATGCCTCTCGATGCAAAACAGTCTCCAACTCAGAGTACAATATATCACCATCATTCCAATTACACCCGTGATTAATGTCCTGGTTAAGTCTTGCCGTAAACGCAGGCACTTCTTCCCAAGCGTATGGTCTCTTAAAGACATATGATGAGACCCTGTCACTGTGAGAATCGGCAGCTGCCAACTCTTTAACTACTATTTCACCATCCCTCCCTTGAAAGTAGGTGAAATCTATCACTAAGAGAGCCATTGCTAACTGATTAAGTAATGCTGTACGTACCTTTATTTATAGCTGTGATTTGCACGTCTGCTGCTCCTTTTCCTCCAGGCTACCGCAAGCAGGACAACTGCCGAAATGACGACGAAACATGCGCACTGCCTTTATATCGTTGCAGGTGTAGTGGGCAGGTGTGAACATGTTCACAAATGACGTCATTGAGTGTCCCTCAGCTCTGTGGAATGCATATAGACAGCAGAAATGTCCGCAGACATTCGAAGTCAATCCCTGTAGTCTGTGGCGGTTAAACTTCCATGAAACTGAGTGGCGTTGTAGATAGGCTATTATTTCATGTTTGAATGGCGGGAATCCATAAGAATCGAAATATTCTCCGTATCCAGAGTCAGAAAAGCAGAGAGCTACCCAATGCGAACCGGGCATGTAATGTTTGTCAAGATTTATAATAATAATTGAAGGCTTTATAATTGTGGATGGTAATAGATCAATAGGATATACTCCTTGAAAATATTTAGCATGTTTAGTCAACACTTTGTTGATTTGAATAGTATTCATTGTACTGTGACGTTTCTAGAATTATCAATTTCAATGTACCCAGGAAATTCAGCATACAGAATGCATGTTACAGGTTCCGGTAAAGGTTTTTTAAAGCGTGCCTCAATACGCACGTTTCCTTGACGAGGTAGACTAACGTGTTCTTCGTCAGCCTCTCTGTCAGGTGTTAGATCAAAACCCAATATGAAAAAACCTTTTGTGAACATTTCCATGGTAATCATGTGACCACGGTCGTCGTGATGAATACCGGTACTGGAGAAAAGTGTTTCGTAAGCCCTTGTGACTCCGAAGGCTGAAGAGCAGTCCATAGTTAATGACTCTGAAGGGTACTGAACCCCGTTAACGTATAGAACAAGATACGTCATATCATAATGTTGAAACTGGAATGGATTTGTACTTGCAGAACCAACAAATGCTGTATTTTTAACAATTGCAACAAGTAACCTTTCAGGAATTGGTCCAAGGAATGCATTATCGATAGAGATTTGTTGGGCCCCTGCACCCACTGTAAAAGTCTTAATTTGAGTATGTGTGATAGGGTAATGTGCATTTCGTTTCATGCTCAAAACATTAGCATGTGCTAAAAGCAAAGGGGGCTTCAATTCTATTTGATTGACAAAAAGAGTAGCGTCTAAAATTTTGATACGAACTTTGACGTCGTCTGAATTTCCCAAGAGGTAAAAGGCCTCAGGCGCACGTGTCAATTTAATATTCATATCGACGCCGTTAAGTAGCATTTTATCTGAATTGAATAAGTCGGCGTGAAGTCTTCCATAGAGTTCAATTGTTTGACTCTCACTGAGATAATTTAATCTTGTGACGTAACCCTTGTTTTCCTTATCTGCCCCCAACGAACCATTTGATGCTGGTGAATCGAGAAACCAAAAACTCGAGAGCAGATGTGTCCCTGAAGCGTCTGTTCCATAATTTAACAACTTTTCAATATAGGACTTATAATGATAGTTTGTCTCATGAATAGTTACTGGCTTTCCGTTTAATGACACACTTAGTGCACTAAACAATGAATGTAACAGGTTATTGACACACCCTACTGCATTTGGCTCAGTACTCGTGAAATCTGTTCCGTCAGTTTTTACAAGTTTAACGCGCAAAAGCAGGCGCACAGAATTCAAATCGATGTAGAAATCACTATGACCAGAGCAATGAAATTCTAACTGACAAGGATTATCTGCAGGGGCAATAGGCTTGTATGTAACGGTGTGACTGTTTAAGATGGACGTTTGGATGCTACGCTTCAGAAAGATATCGAGACCCGATTTCAAACACTCCATAATTATGCTTTTGAAAATATATCCTTCACCTTTGGACGTTTACTTTGTAAATGAACCTTTTTCGACTTTCGCTTCCTTTTTAAACACAAGCCAGAACCAGTCATTTTCTTAATTTTGTCTTCAAGATTGTCCTTTGCTTCACCGAAACGTGATTTAAGAATATCACCAACTTGTTCCCCCTGTTGCTTATTAAGTAAATCAGTAAAGATATTTGAGCCCGTCTTTAATGCTTCCCTACCTACAGCCTTAGCTCCTGAATACAACAAAGGCTTAACAAAACGAAATAGCCCCCGGAAAAATGACCCAATACCATTTCCCTCTGCACTCTGAAACTTGCTCTATATACTGGACCTATATCACCACCACCACCGCTTTGATTAATGTAATACCGTGTATATTGATCCATGGTACCCTATGAACTGAGTATTATTGCGCTGAGGATTTGTATTTAAAGTGTAATGTTATTAAGCATGGAATATCACTATCGTCAAAAGTAACATCTTCTCCAGACTTTGTAACAAGACGGATGGCTATTGACTCTATGAATGATTGTTCCACTGGTCTGTACAATGGGAAATGGAACCTATGATAACCATCAGCAGATGGAAAGTGTAAAGGAGTCAGCATTCTGACGTAAGAATCGCCTACTAAATTCGGTTTAATAATATCGGTGTACACGTATATTGGCTCTGGCGCAGCAAAGTTTAAATTATCCGTTTCGGGTAGTGATACTTTGTTGGCACTACAATTAGCAGGAGCCATAATTGTCGCAGCCAAATCTTCAAGACCGTTATACACACGAACTGGAAAGTGAGATATTATATTTTCCCCTACCTTTAGTGAATTTTGTCCATAGCAGACGCCTAGAGTGTTTGTAGTGTAGCCATCTAACGGTGCATGCTTATTTAGATACTCGTTAAATTTAATAACAAAATTTTCTTTATCTTCAGGCGATTTGAAATGTCGCTTTAGTGTTACAAACATTTCATGCAGATTTTCGTAATTCTTTACTGGAAACTTGATATCCATCGTATCTAAACGTACGATATTGTGCAGGGGTTGCTTCTTATAACCTCTGGGATACGATATTTCGACTAAACCGACTTCCCACTTGTTGGGTTCGAGTTGAATAGGGGTGGCTAGCTTTGTTCTAAAATTAGCTATCGTATTGAGAGGAAAATAACTTTCTGAACTGTCTGACGGTAACACCACGAAAAATGATTCCATTATATTCTTTTAATATCGGAAGCGTTTACCCAAGAGCTGAATTTCTCGTGGTACCCTCTCCACTTGACAAGGTGCTGTTTAATGCCCCCCTTTGTACGAGAACGCAGTATTTTATCTATTTGAAATTCTGTATCTGGAGACAATGTAACCTTGACGAGCTCATAGTTGTAAAACTGACCCTCAATAGGCTGACTGCGTAAGTCTTCAACTTCGTAAACAGGTTGAGGAATGCGGCGAATAACCTTGACAACCCTAAATATTTCTGTGGAATACGTCTGCTCATAGCCTTTGGCAAATTTTAACTTTTCTTTTGTTATACGTACAAAGTCACCAACCCTAAATTTAACACGTCCTTGGGGGGTAACAGTACTGTTTCTATTTATGCTCTGCCACACAGCGTAAATGTTGGAAGGGTTGACATTTCTTGGAGCCATTCCTATAGTTGAATGAATAGTATTATTGTATCCCTCTAAAAGCTTTTGTAGAATATTAATGTACCTATATGTGTTATGTTTTGTAAAATACTTATACATTTTACTTTTCAGTGTCCTATTAAATCTTTCAATTACAGCAGCTTTAATGTCTGGATTATGTGTCGTATGAAAACTTATCCCTTGATTCTTCAGATACTTTTGAACTGTTGCATTTACAAACTCAGTTCCTTTATCTGACTGTAATGTAAGCGGTTGTCTATTTTTAAATAAAGTTTTCAATGCTGTTGTAACAGAAGCCCCTGTTTTGTCTTTTAACGGCAAACTCCACGCGTATCGTGAAAACACGTCAATAACTGTTAGAAGATATTTATGTCCACTGTTATATCGAGACAGACTGCTTAAGTCTGCTAGATCCATTTCCCATACATCATCAATATTTGTGACAGTGTATGGGTTGCGGGGAAAATGTTTTCGCACCGGTTTGTGAAGCGTATATGTATCCTGCGAACTTAGCCACTCCTCAACGTCTTTTTTATTAATTTTACTAGCCTTTACCAACTTTGAAACAGACCCGAATCCTGCAGGATGTTTGGGATCAAAATAAAGTTTTCCTAAGGGGTTTACTCTACGGATTCCCATGCTATATTTTGTTTAGGTGAATCATTAAACAGTCGCGAAATAAAACGCGTATATTTTACGCCCTTATTTGCTCTGATCTTACCGGTAGGGCTGAAATCAACTCTATGCGCATTGGACTGCAACAATATCTGTTTATATGCATGTTTGTCTTGGAGAGTGACTGCATTCTTGTCGGGTCGCGACTTAGTTAGTAATTCCCACAGACCGCGTGTTGCTTTGTACCGCTTACTATCCACAAACACGTGTTTGTTACTAAATTTAAACTTTGAACTGCCAATCTTGAAAGAGCCATTATTATCATTATCCTGGTATACTCCGAACGTAGGGTCATGCGATACTTTACGTTTTAATACACCTTGAATGTACTTTGTATGTACAGGTGAAATGCTTTCAGCATCAGTTTCAGATTCTGTATCTGCAGTTTCAGTGTTAAATACAGGCACTGAACCTATTATCCGTTTACGTTTAGTTTTAAATATAGGTTTGCTATCAGGGGTACCACCTGTTTCTATTATTGGTATAGGGATAGGATCACGTTTTCGCTTTTCTATTTTCAAGTAAGGGTCTTGATGCAGACGAACCTTTGTCCATTTATTAAAACTATGATCGTTACTTTTAAGTATCTTTTTAACCGGTGGTGGTGGTGGTGACGATGTGAAACGATTTTCCCAAAGTTCTGGAGGTATTAAAATCATACGTTTCAAAGCCATTTATTAATTATTACTAGTAACTAGAGCCCCAATGACACTAGATAAAATACTGGTAAGCAAAGGAACAATAAACCCACCTTTTTGAACTAATAATTTTCGTTTACGCTTGAAGCTAATTTTAGGGTTAACTAGCGTACGTAACTTGGTTTTAAATTTACCAAGTTTAGTTTTTTCGTCTGTAGATAATTTATGATTCCCGTTAAGTGTATTTATAGCGCATTCAATAATAACTTTTATCAACTCGTCACTTGCAGAAGACAGTAGTGCACGTCTAGCTTGTGGTTTTGCGTCCTTAATTACGTGCAGGTAATGTAATTGCGATTTCAAACGGTTCATTACTTTCTAGAGGTGCATACACCTCTGTTATTTCGTCAGGAAATATCTTTGTTCTAAATCTTAGCAGATCATTAATAGATTGTGTTAAATCAAGAAATAAATAAGAATGTGGGTCTTTACAAACCTCTAAATACGTTTTATGAAAACTAGAAATATTTTCAGGATAAACTTGTCGAGCAAGGTGCACGATTTGGGTCTTGTCTCGAGGGTTTTTAAACACAACTATATATTTACTATTGAGGGAAATGTCACGTGAAGAAGGGCCTTGATGAAAAAGGTTTTGTGTAATTAACACCAAACTAATATTCCTATGATGTGATCCTTTAGTAAATAATTCGCTGACTTTTGTAGAATAAGCAGAGTCCATCAAATCATCTAACACAATTAATGTGGGAACACGTTTAGGATTATCAAAATCAGGAACACCTTTAACAAATGATACGTCTTTTAGGTGATGTGGTGCGTTGTTTTCACTGTGACACCAAAGAATGTTACTGTACACTGTGTCGCAAAGCTGCTCTCTGCACTGTATTAGTCTAATAACAAACGTTGACTTTCCGCATGAACTTGGACCGGCTACTATTAGAGTGAATGGATGTTGAAGCTTCAGCGTCATACTCTAAACTAAAGTTAAGTGCAAAATTACTCTGTATTTATACAATTACTAACACATGTAAATAACTTTAACGTCATACTCTAAACTAAACTTAAGTGCAAAATTACTCTGTATTTATACAATTACTAACACATGTAAATAACTTTAACGTCATACTCTATACTAAAGTTAAGTGCAAAATTAGTCTAAAATTTATACAATTACTAACACAAGTAAATAATTTATATTGCTGAGTCTAAAAACCTACATGTAACCGTAGGGTACAGAGGACAAGTTGGGCAAAAGACGGCGCTTCTTAAACACCAACTTGTACTCTTTACTTTCAGGTTCAGACACTACTGTTCCTACATGTTTTCTCTTAATTTTCCGTGGGTTGTGGACATGCAACGGTTCACTGTTTTCCAGAATCATATGCCTAATGGAAGTAAAGTTTACTACCTTAGAATTCTCATAATTTAAGGTAATACCCTTTACTTTGCACTTGTACGATCTTATGTTAGAACCCGGTGTCAGGACTGAATATGCATAATTCTTGGGGCCACCAGATACAAATTCTTCAATGTACGAACCAGGACCATATTCCTCTAGTTCATTAGTGAGCTCCCCCAAACAAAACCCTGTTTTGACCTTGGGCTGTTGACCTACTTGATGCACGTAGATAACAGAGTCAGTGTCACAATACAGTACAGACTCGCCCAGCTCTTCCAAATAACTGTACAACTTTAGCCTAGCTTGAGCGGTGACGTAGGCTGCAATAGCCACATTCACATTTCTACCTGTGGTCAGATTCTCCTCTGTGTATTTCCAGGAGACCCATACCACTTCAGCGTTCGGGAATATGAGGTTGGTGACCTCAATACCCGGACTTGTAATCAGCTCGTACAACTCTTGCGTGGAAGAGACTAATGTAGTCAAGGTTTTGTCTTGCTTTTGTGCCCATTTTCCCCACATTGAATTTAGTTTCAATTTTGCCAAAGTCCTTTGTCCTGCATTTTTCGAAATTGATGCTCTGTCTAGATCAATTCCTTCTGAGCGCCGGTAGCTCTCAATGTACTCTGATTTTTGTGCTTCACTTTGCACTTCTGATGGGTAGCCGGATGCTTCTTGTTTCAGTTTCAGAAACATGTTTATGTACCCTGCGAACAGACCGCCCTCATTGTCTTTCAACTGTGTGACGGCATATTCCCAGAATTCATAAACTTGGAGCAAAACATAACCCTTTTCAAGGGCTTTTTTCACTTCATCCACTACCCAAGTACCGACTATACACCTTTCTTCATCAGTGTGTGTACAATCGGCTTGATGCATTGTGTCAGCACATGCAGAACACAGAGAGAACATCAGTTTAGAATTGGTCCTATACGGAAGGACCGGGTGGTACAACTTCCTAGGGGGAAGAACCTTACACTTGATTATTCCCTCCCTTCCCAAGTAGTCGGCAGGGCAGTCATCACCCACGTACACTTTTGGATGGCCGATAGGAAATTTCCCATACTTACAGATGTAGGGGTAAAGACTAATTACATCAACATAATGTATTTCTTCGCCCTGCTTTACTTTATACCACATCTTAGTGGCCTCAGTTCGTCCCCCGTACAGAGCATCACGTGTGTTGATGGGTGAATTTCTAACTAAGGGGTGTGAGTTCAATTCCTTTTCTAGTTCCAAATTATCCTGCAGCAATTTCCTAAATTCACAACCCCAGGTAGAGACAACTTTATACCCTGCATCTTCAATCCTTTTCAGTCGGGCCATAGTCTCTTCATATCTGCTATGCAATGTGTCCTGTGTGGCGCCTATAGGTCTGTGTCTGTTAGGAAGACAGAGACATCCATGCCAAAAACAACCTAGGTACTCAAATACTTCATTGGTGTCTCTGCAGTACCCATCGACTTTTAGGTTAGATACCCCAGCCAAATGTACTTCGCGCCCATTACCTGCATGAACAATTTCCTTTTCGCGACCTATATATGCTAGCCATTTCAAGCCCTCTATTGACTGCTTGTCCCCCAATCGGTACCCTGCTCGGGGTATGATGCCTACTGTGTCTGCTTTTAGGAAAAATGTTCTGAAAACCTTGTTACATATAGAAGAAATTGTAATGGCTTGTCTGAAGGGGTCCATCTTGACTAATTTCAAAAACAAATTTCTAAATGAGCAGCAAGCCATACGTAAAACATTAACATCATCTAGACAGTACGCCAAAAGTTCTTTCTTATTATCAAAAATATTATCCTTTACAGTGTCATACCATTCCAAAAATCGACCCCTTTCTTCCTTGGACATGAAATCCGCCCCATAGTACTTGGGTTCAGGAATGGGTCCTACATAGTTCAAATGTTCGTTAATATTGAAAAAATGGGGGTAATAGCCTTTTTTGCAGCTAAGATCGAATGCCTTGGACATTTCCCTGAGCCCTACAGGGACGTAGTTAATAGAGTCCCTGAAATTTAAGTGCTCCACTGTCATGGATAGGATTTTAGTCCCATCCATAATCAGCTTTGGTGTCCATTTAAGTTCCAAAAAGCGTCGCAGTAGAAACTGGTTATCATAACCCCGGGCATTGTGTGCTATTACAAAAATATTATCCAAAAATGGTCTGTCAATACGTAGATATTCGATAAATTTGCCTACAACATCCGGGCCCCAAAATACATGCTCTCTCTTCCCACACTGAACACAATCCTCATTAATATCATTATTAGCCTCACACTTTGGACACATTTGTTGGCAACATATCAGATTCGGTACATGTTCAAAACACCCATTTTCCCTTTCGAGATCCTGAGTGCTTTCAACATCGAAGAAGACAAACATAAATCGATCAGATAACTTGGCCTGCTTCAGAGGACTCATGTAGCATAAATGCCCTGTAGGTTGGTGTTTATTGCACACGGAGCAAAATGGCTTGAAACATTCATGCCGTTTACTCCCTGGTACAATAGTACTACAAGTCCTACATACACGTTTCCACTGGCAGACCAATTTATTCTGAACCTTAAGTGTCACATGATTCTGGAAACAACTTTCACTTGCAAAAGTACGGTTGCATGTACCACAATATTTTTCAGTGCCCCTAGTACAAGGAGAAACAGCTGTACACAGTGAACAGGCATTCTTGCAGTTATGTGATTTATCGTATAAACAGTCACACGCATTACAAATAAACCTTTTAGCCATAGCTGCTTTAATGTTTGTAATCACGTTATAGTGACCCGTTTCCGCATCATACAGTAGGTATAATTTCTTTTCCGAAACAGAATTTCCAGTAAAAATGAGTCTATCGGGACTCAGTCCGTCATAAACAATAATTTTGTAGTCTGAAAGATGGTCTTGAAACTGTTGAAGTTCCTCAAGGCCTCCACCGTTAGACAGATCAACACCTGAGGCCCTAAGGAGTTCTTCAACAGGTTCTTGCATAGCTTTACCATGCCTATACACAGCGTACTTTGGGTCACCATTTACCCTAGCCATAGCAATAATCAATGCGTGAGCCAAACACAATAACGCTGCCTTTACCACAACAATACTCTTTTTGACAGCACTCATAATGTCTATTGAGCGACCCTTCGTCTTAACTCTACCGTTACCTGCAGGCATTCTGACATGGTCTAGGTGGACTTCAAGCTGGTCTGTTAAACCAAACCGTGCATTACTTTGCACAATCTTTCCTAAAGTCCCCCAGACCACATCAGATTTCAGTTGATCACAGCGTCTGAAACTAATACCCACTACCTTATCACTTAAATTTTCGGTATTCCGTATCTTAAGCCCAACAAAATCTCTACCGGGAATCTCTCTCACCAAGTAATTAGTTAATTTTGCAATGCATTCCTTCAAATATTCAGTAGGGTTTTGATCTTCACCAGGAGATTTAAACTTAATGAGAAGGCTACGCCCAGTCGCATTAAATTTTTCAAAAGACTTTACAGCCTCATCCAAAACTGTAAACGGTAGCTCGTCTACTGTTTCTACCTCTGCACTGCTTCTGTCAGGTGACCTAGCCTCAAACTCCGTCTGTTCTTCCCTTACGGAAGGAACTTCCGAAGAAGGAAAAGCTCTCTGCCTGTTCAAAAACAGTTTCTTAGCCATGATATATAACAATTCTTATGAACTCACTTACTTGATACTTGTCGAAAATTGTAATATTGATGGTAACTATTCAGCAGCAAAATGTTCAGTAGAACAGCAGTAGCAGCAGCAAAATGTAGAAGAAAGCACGTAGGCAATTCAACTAATCTCCACGGCAGCAAAAAGTAGAATAACGCTCAAATGTTACAGTCACCAGTTATATATATTCTGATGTTATCATCCATTAACCCCTAATGTGTTTCCTCAGGGTAAAGCTAGATGGACCTGGCGACAACCTGTCGACTTGCTCTAAATATTTCACAAACAAGTTCAAACAATACTTCAGGCTATGTGTGTCAAAAATTCGCGATGGGTACATGTTACAGCCACCAGTTATATATATTCTGATGTTATCATCCATTAACCCCTAATGTGTTTCCTCAGGGGTAAAGCTAGATGGACCTGGCGACACCCTGTCGACTTGCTCTAAATAGTTCACAAACTTGTTCAAACTGGATCTGGCGACACCCTGTCGACTTGCTCTAAATATTTCACAAACAAGTTCAAACAATACTTCAAGCTATGTGTGTCAAAAATTCGCGATGGGTACATGTTACAGCCACCAGTTATATATATTCTGATGTTATCATCCATTAGCCCCTAATGTGTTATCTCAGGGTAGAGCTAAATGGATCTGGCGACAACCTGTCGACTTGCTCTAAATATTTCACAAACAAGTTCAAACAATACTTCAGGCTATGTGTGTCAAAAATTCTGCGATGGGTACATGTTACTGTCAACGCTTATATAGATTCTGATATTATCATCCATTAACCCCTAATGTGTTATCTCAGGGTAAAGCTAGATGGACCTGGCGACACCCTGTCGACTTGCTCTAAATAGTTCACAAACTTGTTCAAACTGGACCTGGCGACACCCTGTCGACTTGCTCTAAATATTTCACAAACAAGTTCAAACAATACTTCAAGCTATGTGTGTTGGCGTCTAAAAGTCTAGCTCCAGTGCATCGAGTTCAGACTTGATTCCTTCATATTCGAGTGCGATATATTTTTCATTATAAGTCTAACCGGCCGAGCATAAGGTTGTGTCTCAGTGCATTCAAACTGGTGCTGTTCATCGACATACTTTAATATAAGGTAAGTTTCACATCATAGTTAAATGCAGTGTTTAAATCAAACTGTTGCAAAAGTCTATATTATTTTATTCTTTACAGATGTCGGCTCTGTTAAACCGTACTTACTTTCTCGACATTGCGAAAACTAAAAGTGTCACAGTATTTCTTGACGCTTTCCTAACACCACAAGTTAATATCGCTAGTTCTTCCAATCACGTAGTGTTAAATTCTACTGCTTGGTTCACCCTAGTGTCTTTTAAGAATGGGATACCAAACAACACTGTCTATTATCTCGGCGACAACCATCATTTCATCCAAAAGTATTATAATCGCCATATTCAAATTAAATGCAACAAAGGGCATGTGCTATTAAGTCATGTGCAGTGGAAAAATCTTATATATTTAAGTAACTTGTGCATAAATTCGCAAATTTTAACGCTCTTTCAGTCTCATCAGCAATTAGTACAATGGCGCGATAATTGTCTGCAAGCACAATCATTTTATGCACCCCCACCAATAAATGGTATTGACTTTCAACTGCTGTATAACACATTCACGCCAAAGACATTTATTCCTGTACCTTGCTATGTTAATGTTGTGCATTTCTAAATTCATAAATAGACCTGTACTACTTTTGCTACAAATTGTCTGAGCCTGAGGGCTTGAAGTTAGAAATAACCTTTTGTAGCTAGAAAGTAGTTGTGCATTCCAATCATATTTCCATCTTTATATTTCTGTGGTGTTAGGGGTGTCTTGCAAACCATCGTAGAATCGACATTACTTCTGTGTAAGTATAATATACGTTTAACATTATTATTAATGTAAATTTTCACGTAAATTTTAGGGTTTTAATTATTAATTGTTTATTTTTGCAGGCTATACGATGGATTTAATTGATATTTCTACCGTAGCATTCGGTAGCGGCGTGGACATGAATCGTCTATCTAACGACTTAAATCAACTGGTTGGAGTGGGGATTTGGCATGACACCTACAAAGTTCAAAATACAAAGTGGCTGTGGCTTGTAAGCGACATCGTATCAACAATGAACAGTGACAAAGTGTTGTGTGGTGTGGCCGGAGTGTATCCTGGCTATGTAGCAGGAATTCTAAATCAGGTGACTGAAATTAACTTTTATGTACTCTGTAAGGAAAAAGTGAAGTATTCAGACTATATTGAAAAATGCATTTCCGGTCGGGGTTGTACTATTTCGTTTATGTCCGTTCCGGGAAGCTATTGTAAGCTATCTTCTTCCAGTGGTGAATCTATTGTAATAATATTCCAAACAAGAAACATTGAGGGTGAACTTCCATCAGTACTGACATTTGCATACGATCTGTTGAAGAACATTCGTTTATCGTCATTAGCGTATGTCATAGTGTACGATAATAAACGCGTAAGCTTCATCACAAACCACGTGTTGACTTGCAAACATGATTGTGTGCTAGATGAAGGTGCAGGCTACATAAATGAACCAAAGCGCCTTGCCAATTGCAAAGTTGAAACCAATCATTGTTCAGTGCATCGCTACAAAAAGTTTCCTTGGCACCCTTTGTTCTGTACAAAGAAATCTCACCATTGGTATGGATTGCCTCATTGTGGTTGTAAATTGTGTGTGAAAAATGGACCTGCAACTTTAAAGTCGCTCTGTGTAAATACATTGGGGAACTTGCTTCCTCGTTAATACAACAACAACAAGTTATTGAATAAATGTAAGTACTAAAAGTGAATTGTATTCTTCATTTCAGTTTAATAAAAACCTTTTCCTATCCTTTAAAAAAGAAAGAGGAAATTAAGGTAGGCAGTATTCGAACCTAGGATCTTGTGATCATAGGTCCTACACCTTACCACTCAACCACCCCTTTCAATTACATATAGCTATCTTAACCTATACTCAAACCACTTATATGTATAGCATCAAGCAGTTATCTATTTTAAATTTACCGCGCTTTCGTAATATTATTAAAATTTAAACTTAGCGCGCTTTCGCAATATTATTAAAATTTAAATTTACCGCGCTTCCCTCATATTATTAAAATTTAAACTTAGCGCCCATCCGCCATATTGTAAAAATTAAACTTAGCGCGCTTCCGCAATATTATTAAAATTTAAATTTACCGCGCTTCCCTCATATTATTAAAATTTAAACTTAGCGCCCATCCGCCATATTGTAAAATTAAAATTACCGCGCAACTACCAACATTTAAAATTCAAACTTAGCGCGCTTTCGTAATATTATTAAAATTTAAACTTAGCGCGTATAGCTTAGGTTAATGTTACGGCGCCAGACTGTCTGGGACGTTTGTTTATGTGTAGGCGTCATTTCCTGTAAAGGTCATTGACCTTGTCACGTGACTTTGTTTACATCCGCCATCTTGAGGCGCCACACTGTCTGGGAAGTTATAACACACTGAAAGTATAAGGTTAGGTTTATGTTCAGGCGCCAGACTGTCTGGGAAGTTTGTTTATATATAGGCGTATAATTACGTAATTTATAGGTTAATTCATCAATAATTAGATCAATTCATCAATAATTAGATCAATTAAACATTAATTACATCAATTAATCATTAATTACATCAATTAAAACATTAATTAGGTCAATTTGCATACATTGTGACGTCACTTCCGGTAAAGGTCATTGACCTTGTCACGTGACTTTGTTTACATCCGCCATCTTGTGACGTCACTTCCGGTCCCAAAGTACCACCAATACTACTCTAACAGCTGATAGTATTACATTGCGGCATGACTAGAACAGTGGCTAACCGCTGATAGTATTACACTGCGTCATGACTAGAACAGTGGCTAACAGCTGATAGTATTACATTGCGTCATGACTAGAACAGTGGCTAACCGCTGATAGTATTACATTGCGGCATGACTAGAACAGTGGCTAACAGCTGATAGTATTACACTGCGTCATGACTAGAACAGTGGCTAACAGCTGATAGTATTACATTGCGGCATGACTAGAACAGTGGCTAACAGCTGATAGTATTACACTGCGTCATGACTAGAACAGTGGCTAACAGCTGATAGTATTACATTGCGGCATGACTAGAACAGTGGCTAACCGCTGATAGTATTACACTGCGTCATGACTAGAACAGTGGCTAACAGCTGATAGTATTACATTGCGTCATGACTAGAACAGTGGCTAACCGCTGATAGTATTACACTGCGTCATGACTAGAACAGTGGCTAACCCTTGATAGTATTACACTGCGTCATGACTAGAACAGTGGCTAACCGCTGATAGTATTACATTGCGTCATGACTAGAACAGTGGCTAACCCTTGATAGTATTACACTGCGTCATGACTAGAACAGTGGCTAACCGCTGATAGTATTACATTGCGTCATGACTAGAACAGTGGCTAACCGCTGATAGTATTACATTGCGTCATGACTAGAACAGTGGCTAACCGCTGATAGTATTACATTGCGTCATGACTAGAACAGTGGCTAACCGCTGATAGTATTACATTGCGTCATGACTAGAACAGTGGCTAACCGCTGATAGTATTACATTGCGGCATGACTAGAACAGTGGCTAACCGCTGATAGTATTACATTGCGGCATGACTAGAACAGTGGCTAACCGCTGATAGTATTACATTGCGGCATGACTAGAACAGTGGCTAACCGCTGATAGTATTACATTGCGGCATGACTAGAACAGTGGCTAACCGCTGATAGTATTACATTGCGGCATGACTAGAACAGTGGCTAACCGCTGATAGTATTACATTGCGGCATGACTAGAACAGTGGCTAACCGCTGATAGTATTACATTGCGGCATGACTAGAACAGTGGCTAACCGCTGATAGTATTACACTGCGTCATGTCTAGAACAGTGGCTAACCCTTGATAGTATTACACTGCGTCATGACTAGAACAGTGGCTAACCGCTGATAGTATTACATTGCGTCATGACTAGAACAGTGGCTAACCGCTGATAGTATTACATTGCGGCATGACTAGAACAGTGGCTAACCGCTGATATTATTACATTGCGTCATGACTAGAACAGTGGCTAACCGCTGATATTATTACATTGCGTCATGACTAGAACAGTGGCTAACCGCTGATATTATTACATTGCGTCATGACTAGAACAGTGGCTAACCGCTGATATTATTACATTGCGTCATGACTAGAACAGTGGCTAACCGCTGATATTATTACATTGCGTCATGACTAGAACAGTGGCTAACCGCTGATATTATTACATTGCGTCATGACTAGAACAGTGGCTAACCGCTGATATTATTACATTGCGTCATGACTAGAACAGTGGCTAACCGCTGATAGTATTACATTGCGGCATGACTAGAACAGTGGCTAACCGCTGATATTATTACATTGCGTCATGACTAGAACAGTGGCTAACCGCTGATATTATTACATTGCGTCATGACTAGAACAGTGGCTAACCGCTGATAGTATTACATTGCGGCATGACTAGAACAGTGGCTAACCGCTGATATTATTACATTGCGTCATGACTAGAACAGTGGCTAACCGCTGATAGTATTACATTGCGTCATGACTAGAACAGTGGCTAACCCTTGATAGTATTACACTGCGTCATGACTAGAACAGTGAATTGATACAGCGATATACAAACATGTGGTAAATCTTCCACATGTTTCGGCCTTTCTCAGCGATCTGCAGGGAGGCATTCATCAAAGAAAAATACATTAAAGGCTAGTTATATCTTACACGTGCAATAATACAGTTAAAATATTGAATATCAACATAGCCAAAAAACTTTTAAGGAGCACAGTACAGAATTAGTCATTATTTGAATTCCAATCAGACATCTAATTCAGCAATTCAACTTCGTTTTCAGGGATATGTCCCTGTGTCTCGTGTGGTTGTCTATATCACTGTGGATGAATGTGAATATATGGAGCCTTATTTCTGTTTAAAACCTGGCTACACACCGAATGAGAACCACTGACCTAGAAGATTACAAATTAAATCTGTTTTAGCCTGTGACGTTGCAAATAAAGTGAACACGCCATTTTACACAAAATCCTACAAAATTCGAAATTAGATGTGAAAGTAATGTTTAGAGCGAAGTACTGGAATATTTCAGCCGAGACAGTGACAGTGTTACTGACTGATCGACCTTAGAAACGGGGTTTGATTCCAAGTGGGGGCAAGAATTGTATTTATTATTGAAACGTCCAGCGATTGTTGAAACCACACAGCCTCATATTGCAAGGACAACGGGACCTTGTCTATTTGGAGTAAAGCTACCGGAGCTTGAAGCTGACATTTCCATCTATTGCTCAGGCTAAGAATGCGTGGAGATATATCTTCACTTCCCCATATGTCTTCATGGCATGCTGCTTAATTAAGAAATTGCACAGCTTAATGTGGATAAGACGTCAGGTGCTGTACATTCTGCTGATGTGTTCAAACAGGCCATGAACATTGTCTGAGAATGCAAACACGCAGGAAATCTGTATGTGGTAAATAAAGATTTAAAGTGTGCTGTGTATACGGAAATGTTAGGATTTGAGATTGCTGCCCGAAGTTGAAAGGCAGTATTTAACGACGTACGTAATTCAAAGTATCAGAGTCCTTCTTGAGAAGCTAAGCTGTTCAGGAAATTCCCCGCAGTATTTGGAAACCCAGTTTTCAATGGCGACTGTGCAAGACTTCGCCACTTGTCCCTGTCTGGAAACAGATGAATGCATTTCTGGCCCTCTTATCTTATTTCGTTAATTCCCTTTAAAGTTATCGTCTCATGTATACCTAGGTGCTGCAGTGGCCTTTCTCCTTCAGGTTTCCTCACGGAGTACAATCAACAGGTTTAAGTACATAAGCTCTTTCAACATAATACTGGTGGTTTACCTTGAAAGAAAGCGATAATTTGACCTTTGTTTTTCTTTACTTGGTTTTGATAATATTATCTATCTTTATGGAGGGAAATTCTTTGAAAATTATTGCTTGGGCAAAAATGTCCAAGGAAAAAATCCATTATGCATAATGGTCATATGTCGTGTGTTCGTATCGTTTGAAATACATCCATTTGTTACGAAAACTTACGTAACTTACGAAAAGATAATTATGAACAAGTTTTACCAGATATGTGATCTGACCTTGTGCATGGTATATATATATATATGCAACACGTAAGCGTCTGGAGCTACATTGCGTCTCTGTGTGCTGCCAATGAAGATGGCCGTTGTTCAACTGTTAGCGCTTTTGTCTGTCGCCGGACTGACCGCAGGGCGAAACTTCAACCTGCAAAACAATCTGCGATACACGGTATGGGTTGGAATCCTGGGAAACTCCGGTAAAGGAACACCGGACAACGGAGGTTTTGCTCTGAACAGCGGACAGCGTGTAAGTATGGGGCTGGAATTGTGGGTGTGGAACTTGGTGCGTCAGAGGGAAGAAATTGCACTGACGGTAGTGGGAAAATGAAATTATTACTGTAGATTCCCAAATCATCTAATAAGTTATAACTATTTTGTTTAATATGTCCGATATTTTTCGACCTTTACTTTACCATCACCAGGATAAAACAAAGAATTATGTATACATATATAACAATCACCAACCAACAACTGCACTAATTGTAATTATTTTAAAACTTTAAAATCGCCCTACATATGTTTCGGTCACGAGGTGACCATCATCAGGGGCATCGTACGCACGTGTGTAGGGCAATCTTAAGGTGTTAACATAATTACAATTAGTGCAGTTGTTGGTTGATGATTGTTATATATTGCCATAATGCAAGGTGAACAGAAAGTTAAATTGTGTACATATATATAAATATATAAACTCACAATAATCTTACAACAACTGCAAGGTGCTAAGCACGTCATATGTGACGTTTCAATATGTGGACGAAAGATGTGTTGCACATTACCGTTTTCGGCTAATAGGTGCTGGTGATCAGGTAATTGTGACAAACACGGCCATTTTTACTGTAAACAGTTTCTCCGAAACGTCACAGCCCATTGTCATACGGTGCGAATGCCCATACACCGTGTAAATTGTGAAATACTTTTATGTGCTTCAGCTCATGTAGAAGAAACTACGGGGATGAAGTGAAACTGGATGAGGTGGGCGGGGCATGTAGCATGAAAATTTGAGATATGTGTAGGAAATTTAAACCTGGAAACGTGAAGATTTGAGCTGTAGGTTTAGATGGGGATATTGTCAGGTAACTGATGTTACAGGGTGAGGGATTGAAAGGTTCACTGAAGGTACCTGTCTAGTGGCAGGCTGTTGTGACCACGGTAATGAACCCTCACTTTCCATAATATGGAAGGAATTTCTTGACCTATTAACTGGACATGTGCTTCGTAAAGAGGGCAGTGTTAAAGCTACATTTCACTTTTCTACATATATGTAGTGTACACCTAAACTCCTCTCTGCTGCTTTGTGTGACATGTAGGTGTGTAATGTTTCTTTCAGAGAACTGTCCGAGTTGCTGATGGCTGGGGTGGAAGGTTTTGGGCCCGCACGAGGTGCAATGGTCAGGGTCACTGTGTAACTGGTGACTGCGGTAACAAATTGAGTTGCAATGGGGCCGGAGGCGTACCTCCTGTCACCCTGGCTGAAATAACCCTCAATGGTGCCGGTGGAAAGGATTTCTACGATATAAGCCTAGTGGACGGCTTCAATGTGCCTATGCAGGTGAGGATCTTAGGGTAAAACACGCGTAGCGTCACGGTTCTGTGGTACGAGTGTGCACTCGTTTTTTGTTAACATGGTTTTTAAAGAATAAGACAAAGAGGAATAAGGTGAGTTTTGTGAATACGGTGATGACAGTTGTGGTCCATAAATTGCGGGGAATTTAATGACCTATAAGACTGTCATGAAGGACTCTGGTCCATGGAGTTCATTACTTCATTAATTATTTCGAGAACTGCTCGGCTTATTAGTCTAGATACCAGAGCACACGGCGTCACATGACAGAGCTCCCTACTGTTAATGTTAGACACTTTGTAGTAACAGATGCCATGCAGATCGTAATATTATTTTCAGATGAGACCAACACGTGGAGGTGGAAGTGGGTACACGTGCACAACAGCTGGTTGTAGCAAGGATCTTAACCCTGGATGTCCGAATGACCTGAGAGTCTGGGACGGCGGTAACGTCGTTGCGTGCAAGAGTTCCTGTCTGGCTTACAACAGGGACGATTACTGCTGCCGTGGAGGGTTCAACAATCCCAACGTGTGCAGGAGCAGTCCTTCTGCAGTATATTTCAAGAACAACTGTCCTGGGGCTTACAGCTATGCGTATGACGACGGAACAAGCACCTTCACTTGTCAGAACACTGATTACGATATTATATTTGGCTAACTTGTGACAACACACAGACGTACATTATCAGATGTCAGTCGTCTATGTCAGTGCAGTGTGTAATGACCCAGAAGGCTTTCGTCTGAGCTACAGCCGCTCCTGAAGCGTGAAAACACAAAAGCCTGTTGCTATAAAGGTAACTTAGAAATTTGTTTAGGGTTCTGTTTCTTCAGTGATGGCTTTTACAGTTTTGTCATTGTTTTATTTTGACTTGTGTTCTGTTTTTTCTTCCAGCCCTTTCTCACATTTAGGAACAATTTTTTTGTTTTTGTATGTAATTTGCACGTTTTGCTATGTGTAATTTTGTACTTTGGACATTAATTTCAGGATTTAGTTTCATTTATATTTCACGAGTTTGAGTAACCTCTCTACAATTGTATATTAAAATTGCTTCCTTCACTCTCAAGAAAGTTCATTGTTCTACCTGTCAGCATTTTCCCTCATGACCTCTACAGTGGCTGTAACCAATCAGCAACTGCTGTCTTTGCTATCAAGATTCTAACATGTGATGACCATATTTTGATAGCGTTTGTTTTTAAGAACGATATAGAGGCGCAAAGTATTTATTTTGTGATTACGTTTGATTAGCCAGAGTTATGATCTACGACCTTCCTACAACGAACGACTGACAACGACTGGCATAGAAGGAAGACCTGTTTACTGTCTGTGCTGAAGTATCGAGGCAAAAAGCGAAAGATTTTATTTTTGTTATGCCAAGAACAAATACTCGATTGTTAGCTATAGTTACGCAAATACGCCAATTGTCATCATTAATTATAACATATGACTAACAGATGGCGCACAGGGCACAGTTCGTTCACACAGCAAACAGTCCGTATACTCACGTGTAGAAATTATTAGCCTATTTCAAACATGTCCCTCATGAAGACCCGGCTGGAATATACCGGGCTGCCGGGGTATCTCTCTCGGTACAACGACTCGCTCCGAACTGAACTGTCCGGGGTTTGAACCCGCGTGATGACAATAGTTTCCGGACCCATCCACACCGGCCCTAAGTTACTTCCAGCCTTCTATACAATGGGTACCGTGTCTCTTTCCCTTGGGTAAAGCGGCCGGGGTGTGGCGCTGAACACCCATTCTTTTCTATTGTCTAGGTTAAAGAAAGAGTAGGCCTGTACGTGTACCTTCTCTCCGTGCCTGTTGGCATGTAACGAGACAGCCTTTACCTTTACCTTTTACATGTGTGACTGTGTCGTAAGTTTTTATGAAGGATTATTTTAATTAGTAATTTGCAAACTCGCCGCCATGACGTAATTAAGAATCGATATTAAAGCCATCCAATTCTGTTACTTTGAATAAGTAGGAAAGTGCCACATGCGTTTATATGTGTTATTTCCGCTTGTTTAGACGCCACTGTGTCGTCGTTAGAGACGTGTTTTGTTGAAGATTATTACCAGTGAAAGGTCAAAGTTGACTAAAGGTAAAATATGTCTTCAAGTTGTATCTTATTTATAATCACATTCATGGGTAACGTACATACAAATAGGTAAATATGTAATATGAAATGCAGTACAAAATTGTGGCAGTACAAACGTAGTTCCTGCCTGTCGCTTAACAATAAACCAAACCCAATAAGAAACACCTGCTGAAGTTGAGGGTAAGATTGGCCTACTTTGACTCTCGCGGAGTAGCAGATGTAGACGGCATGACTAGAACAGTGGCTAACCGCTGATAGTATTACATTGCGGCATGACTAGAACAGTGGCTAACAGCTGATAGTATTACATTGCGGCATGACTAGAACAGTGGCTAACAGCTGATAGTATTACATTGCGGCATGACTAGAACAGTGGCTAACAGCTGATAGTATTACATTGCGGCATGACTAGAACAGTGGCTAACAGCTGATAGTATTACATTGCGGCATGACTAGAACAGTGGCTAACAGCTGATAGTATTACACTGCGTCATGACTAGAACAGTGGCTAACAGCTGATAGTATTACATTGCGGCATGACTAGAACAGTGGCTAACAGCTGATAGTATTACATTGCGGCATGACTAGAACAGTGGCTAACCGCTGATAGTATTACATTGCGGCATGACTAGAACAGTGGCTAACCGCTGATAGTATTACATTGCGGCATGACTAGAACAGTGGCTAACCGCTGATAGTATTACACTGCGTCATGACTAGAACAGTGGCTAACAGCTGATAGTATTACATTGCGGCATGACTAGAACAGTGGCTAACCGCTGATAGTATTACATTGCGGCATGACTAGAACAGTGGCTAACCGCTGATAGTATTACACTGCGGCATGACTAGAACAGTGGCTAACCGCTGATAGTATTACATTGCGGCATGACTAGAACAGTGGCTAACCGCTGATAGTATTACACTGCGTCATGACTAGAACAGTGGCTAACCGCTGATAGTATTACACTGCGTCATGACTAGAACAGTGGCTAACCGCTGATAGTATTACATTGCGGCATGACTAGAACAGTGGCTAACAGCTGATAGTATTACACTGCGTCATGACTAGAACAGTGGCTAACAGCTGATAGTATTACACTGCGTCATGACTAGAACAGTGGCTAACCGCTGATAGTATTACATTGCGGCATGACTAGAACAGTGGCTAACAGCTGATAGTATTACATTGCGGCATGACTAGAACAGTGAATTGATACAGCGATATACAAACATGTGGTAAATCTTCCACATGTTTCGGCCTTTCTCAGCGATCTGCAGAGAGGCATTCAGCAAAGAAAAATACATTAAAGGCTAGTTATATCTTACACTTGCAATAATACAGTTAAAATATTGAATATCAACATAGTCAAAAAACTTTTAAGTAGCACAGTACAGAATTAGTCATTATTTGAATTCCAAACAAACATCTAATTCAGCAATTCAACTTCGTTTTCAGTTATATGTCCCTGTGTCTCGTGTGGTTGTCTATATCACTGTGGATGAATGTGAACAAATGGAGCCTTAGTTCTGTTTAAAACCTGGCTACACACCGAATGAGAACCACTGACCTAGAATATTACAAATTAAATCTGTTTTAGCCTGTGACGTTGCAAATAAAGTGAACACGCCATTTTACACAAAATCCTACATAATTCGAAATTAGATGTGAAAGTAATGTTTAGAGCGAAGTACTGGAATATTTCAGCCGATACAGTGACAGTGTTACTGACTGATCGACCTTAGAAACGGGGTTTGATTCCAAGTGGGGGCAAGAATTGTATTTATTATTGAAACGTTCAGAGATTGTTGAAACCACACAGCCTCATATTGCAAGGACAACGGGACCTTGTCTATTTGGAGTAAAGCTACCGGAGCTTGAAGCTGACATTTCCATCTATTGCTCAGGCTAAGAATGCGTGGAGATATATCTTCACTTCCCCATATGTCTTCATGGCATGCTGCTTAATTAAGAAATTGCACAGCTTAATGTGGATAAGACGTCAGGTGCTGTACATTCTGCTGATGTGTTCAAACAGGCCATGAACATTGTCTTAGAATGCAAGCAAGCAGGAAAGCTGTATGTGGTAAATAAAGATTTAAATTGTGCTGTGTATATGGAAATGTTAGGATTTGAGTTTGCAGCCCGAAGTTGAAAGGCAGTATTTAACGACGTACGTAATTCAAAGTATCAGAGTCCTTCTTGAGAAGCTAAGCTGTTCAAGAAATTCCCCGCAGTATTTGGAAACCCAGTTTTCAATAGCGACTTTGCAAGACTTCGCCACTTGTTCCTGTCTGGAAACAGATGAATTCATTGCTGGCCGTCTTATCTTGTTTCGTTAATTCCCTTTAAAGTTATGGTCTCATGTATACCTAGGTGCTGCAGTGGCCTCTCTCCTTCAGGTTTCCTCACGGAGTACAATCAACAGGTTTAAGTACATAAGCTCGTTCAACATAATACTGGTGGTTTACCTTGAAAGAAAGCGATAATTTGACCTTTGTTTTTCTTTACTTGGTTTTGATAATATTATCTATCTTTATTGAGGAAAATTCTTGGAAAATTATTGCTTGGGCAAAAATGTCCAAGGATCAAATCCATTATGCATAATGGTCATATGTCGTGTGTTCGTATCGTTTGAAATACATCCATTTGTTACGAAAACTTACGTAACTTACGAAAAGATAATTATGAACAAGTTTTACCAGATATGTGCGCCGACCTTGTACATGGTATATATATGTGCAACACGTAAGCGTAAGGAGCTACATTGCATCTCTGTGTGCTACCAATGAAGATGGCCGTTGTTCAACTGTTAGCACTTTTGACTGTCGCCGGACTGACCGCAGGACGAAACTTCAACCTGCAAAATAATCTGGGAGACACGATATGGGTTGGAATCCTGGGAAATGCCGATAAAGGAACACCGGACGACGGAGGTTTTGCTCTGAACAACGGAGATCGTGTAAGTATGGGGATGGAATTGTGGGTGTGGAACTTGGTGTGTCAGAGGGAAGAAATTACACTGACGGTAGTGGGAAAATGAAATTATTACTGTAGATTCCCAAATCATGTAATACGTTATAACTATTTTGTTCAATATGTCCGATATTTTTCGACCTTTACTTTACCATCACCAGGATAAAACAAACAATTATGTATACATATATATAAATATATAAACTCACAATCATCTTAAAACAACTGCAAAGTGCTAAGCACTTCATATGTGACGTTTCAATATGTGGACGAAAGATGTGTAGCACATTACCGGTTTCGGCTAATAGGTACTGGTGATCAGGTAATTGTGACAAACACGGCCACAATCACTGTAAACAGTTCCTCCGAAACGTCGCAGCCCATTGTCATGCGGTGCGAATGCCCATACACCGTGTAAATTGTGAAATCGTGAAACAAGTTTATGTGCTTGAGCTCATGTAGAAAAAACTACGGGGATGAAGTGAAACTGGATGAGGTGGGCGGGGCATGTAGCATGAAAATTTGAGATATGTGTAGGAAATTTAAACCTGGAAACGTGAAGATTTGAGCCGTAGGTTTAGATGGGGATATTGTTAGGACTGATGTTACAGGTTGAGGGATTGAAAGGTTCACTTAGGGTACCTGTCTAGTGGCAGGCTGTTGTGACCACGGTAATGAACCCTCATGTTCCATAATATGGAAGGAATTTCTTGACCTATTGACTGGACATTCGCTTCGTAAAGAGGGCAGTGTTTAAGTTACATTTCACTTTTCTACATATATGTAGTGTACACCTAAACACCTCTCTGCTACTTTGTGTGACATGTAGGTGTGTAATGTTTTTTTTTCAGAGAACTGTCGGAGTTGATGATGGCTGGGGTGGAAGGTTTTGGGCCCGCACGGGATGCAACTTCGATAGTAATGGTCAGGGTCACTGTGTAACTGGTGACTGCGGTGATAAATTGAGTTGCAATGGGGCCGGAGGCGTACCTCCTGTCACCCTGGCTGAGATAACCCTCAATGGTGACAGTGGAAAGGATTTCTATGACGTAAGCCTAGTGGACGGCTTCAATGTGCCTGTGCAGGTGAGGATCTTAGGGTAAAACACGCGTAGCTTAACGGTTCTGTGGTACGAGTGTGCACTCGTTTTTGTTGACATGTGTTTTAAAAAATAAGACAAGGAGGAATAAGGTGAGTTTTGTGAATACGGTGATGACAGTTGTGGTCCATAAATTGCGGGGAATTTAATTACCTCTTAGACTGTCATGAAGGAATCTGGTCCATGGAGTTCATTACTTCATTAATTATTTCGAGAACTGCTCGGCTTATTAGTCTAGATACCAGAGAACACGGCGTCACATGACAGCTCCCTATTGTTAATGTTAGGCACTTTGTAGTAACAGATGTCAAGCAGATCGTAATGTTGTTTGCAGATGAAACCAACGGTTGGAGGTGGAAATGGGTACTGGTGCACAACAGCTGGTTGTACCAATGACCTTAACCCAGGATGTCCGGATGACCTGAAAGTCTGGGACGGCGGTAACGTCGTCGCATGCAAGAGCTCCTGTCTGGCTTACAACAGGGATGATTACTGCTGTCGTGGCGCTTACAACGATCCCAACGTCTGCAAGGGCAGTCCTTCTGCAGGATACTTCAAGAGCAACTGTCCTGGGGCTTACAGCTATGCGTATAACGACGGAACAAGCACTTACACTTGTCAGAACACCGATTACGATATTATATTTGGCTAACTTGTGACAACACACAGACGTACATTATCAGATGTCAGTCGTCTATTTCAGTGCAGTGTGTAATGACCCAGAAGGCTTTCATCTGAGCTACAGCCGCTACTGAAGCGTGAAAACACAAAAGCCTATTGCTATGTAGGTAATTTAGAATTCCGTCTAGGGTTCTGTTTCTTCAGTGATGGCTTTTAAAATGTCATTTTTTTATTTTGACTTATGTGTTCTGTTTTTCCTTCCAGCCCCTTCTCGTTTTTAGGAAGATTTTGTTGTTGTTGTGTGTAATTTGCACGTTTTACCACGTGTAATTATGAATTTCGGACATTAATTTATGATTTTAATTCCAAGTTTATTTCACCAGTTTGCACACCTCTGTACAATTATCATATATTAAATTACCTGTCTTTGCACTCAAGTATGTTCTTTGTTCTACCTGTCAGCATTTTCCCTCATAACCTCTACAGTGGCTGGTACCAATCAGCAACTTCTGTCCTTCTGCTATGAAGATTCGAACGAGAGATGAACACATTTTCATCGCTCTCGTTTTAAAAACGATATAGAGGCGCAAAGTATTTATTTTGTGATTAAGTCTGAGTAGCCAGATTTATGATATGCGACGTTCCAAAAACGAAAGTTTGACAATGACTGGCATGGAAGAAAGACCTCTTTACTGTCTGTGCTGAAATATCGGGACAAAGAGCGAAGGATTTCGTTATTTCAAGATGATACATACAAGTCTTACTTATAATAACAACTAATTATTATGAAAATGCGCAGTTGCCATCATTAGTCACACGTCATGGCTAACACATGACGCATACAGCACTCTTCTTTCACACAGCAAACTGTCCTCCTATCCTTATGAATATGTGTTAAACCCACCAGTTCTGCTAGTCTGAAAGAATAGGACATTGTTACATGAGTTTATATGTATTATTTCAAGATGTTTTTACGCCACTCTATCGTCTTTTGGGACATATTTTGGTTAAATCTATTAGAGTAGTGTAAGCGTAAAATATTTTTTCATATTGTTGTACTTTATTCATCTTCACATACATGAATAAGATACATTCAAATAGGTAAATATGTAATATGAAATGCAGTATACACAGTGACAGTATACACGTAGTTTCTGCCCATTCCTTAACAATACTTGTTCCTTTTGAAAGTAACAATGACATTCATGACTGATCCACTACACAGAATGGAGGTGTAGTTCTATTCGTATCAATGACATGGATCACGAGAGCGAATCTAAGCCGTTAAGAAATATCAAATTACATATTATTACACTGAGGTCAAAACATCAGCGACGAATCTCCGATATGTTGTTACGCGTGTTGTTTTGATCTGGTTAGGACCAAGCGAACTCTGTAAGGAGTATTGGAATGGGAGGGGAGTGTGTAGTGGTGCTGTGACAAACCGAGTGCTGTGCTGTGTCTTGCGATACCTGGTGGAAGTTACGTGAACTACGAGTTGTAACAAAACAGAATCGCTCTAAGATGGCGTTAGACGCCCCAATGAGCCGTGATTGAACGCGATTTTGTTATGTTTGTGCTTGGTGTAACAGTTTAAACTAAAGTGTAATAAGTGTTGTGTTAAATCATAATTATAATAGTGATAACGTTGCAGCATATCAAGTGTCGTCTGCTGTAGTTACGTTATGTCTAGCTCATTTCTAAACTGAAGTTGGTTACAAAGTAAGATTAGAACGTATTACTTCGATTATTCGCGTCGATGGTCAGTACTCACTCTCAATACTGAAATTTATTACTCCTTCTCAATTACAGGTATTTTCTTCAAGAGCATTGTGTGTAGAAACTAACATAATATGAGTATTTGTCAGTTTCCCTATACCGGTACATACAGTAGCTGCATATGAATGTGTAGAATTGGTTCCACGTAAAATAGAGCATTGTCATTGTAATGGGGCATAATCGTTTACAAATGTATGTGATACTGACTATGGGGTTGTTGCTGTTAGTGACAGTGGTGACGATTAAGCAGTGATAATCAGTAAATGTTTTGAACATGGGGACCATGACCTTGATGCAAACGTGAAGGTGAAGAGTAACAGACGAGAGTTGTGAGGGTGGATGTGCGGTGAGTACAAAATATGTATAAATAAATATATATATATATATTCATTAAGGGAGACGTGCAATTACGATATTCTAGCTTTGAAGTACAGCAACTATCATAGTTTACTGCGTTATGTTACTATGTCAGTTAGCCTTACATTATGGTACACCAAAAATCACCACTTAGTGTTGTTTATTGCGTTGTTGATGTTTCAGTTCTGGGTTCAGTGTAGCACAACAGAAATAGAAAATGTATTCATACAGTTATTAGCACACTTAGAAGAAGAAAGGAGATATTCTAAAATAGCCCAACATGTGTGCTATTGAAAATTGCTCTTTCCTTGGATGTGACGCCGTGTAGTTTGAGAGAAAAGGGTCGATATATAATAGGAGTCTGATGCCTACTTCTTCCACGCTGACAACACAGGCAGCATTCGCTTCTGAAGCGCTGTACCTATCTACCAAATTACACGGCGTCATGTTCCAGTAGACAGTAATCGTCACGGTCACCGCTGTGATAGCCTCAAATTACAGACTTTATACACTTTTAAATTTTATAAATTTCTATAACAGAAGTAGGCCAGGGATATATGCTGACATTTTTGGGGCCCAGTGCAGTTGGTCCCATATCCGAAGCGTCCAGTCCGGCTTTCGAGCCCACCCAATGTCTCATTGAACTGACGCCTGGGGCACCTTCCCTAAGAGTGTAGTTAAAATAAGTTCATATAGAGTGGAGGTGCACCTGCACTCCTCCATACGCCGCCGTGGGGGAAAGTTTAATTAAGGAAAGAGAAAGCTTTATTTTACATTGGTGTTTTCTCAGACACTGTTGAAGAAAGACGCGAGTTGTTTGCGCAGAGGACAGTGTGGTTGCCTACATCGTGTACTGTGAAAGCGAAAAGGGCTTAAGCTGTATATAAAGGCCTGGTTAATGGAAATGGAGCTGGGAGTGGCAAATTTGCAGGTCAAGAGGGGAGTGTTTTGGCTTGTTAAGGAATCTCATTGGCCGATTCTGGTGGCCGCGCGGTCTAAGGCGTAGGTCTGTGGCTGCTCGATTGCAGCAATGCCGGGTTTGCGGGTTCGAATCCAACCGGAGGCAAGGATGTCTGTCTCTTATGAGTGTTATGTGTTGTAGTGGTAGAGGTCTCTGCGACGGGCCGATCCTTCGTCCAGGGAAATACTACCAGGTGTGTGTGTGTGTGTCATGGAGTGTGATCAAGTGTAACAGTAACCCTCTACACCTACAGTGAGTAGGTAGACAGAGGTAGACTAAAAAAAAATCTAATTTCACGATCTCGTTATTAAGTTTGAGAAAAGACTTCAGTCTTCACATACGAACCCTCATTGCTGTTTTATTGCTGATGGCATGTGACTTTATAGGCCGTGCCATGGCTCAGGCGGTTAGTCTTCGGCCTCTCACCGCGGAGGTCCGGGTTCAATCCCGGGTCGGTAAGTGTGGGATTTGTGGTGGGCAAAGTGGCACTGGGACAGGTTTTTCTCCTAGTACGTCGGTATTTCCCTGTCAATTTCATTCCACCGGTGCTCCATTAAAATGAAAAAGTAGAAAAAACCTCTTCATCTTCATCACAGGGTTGCACAATAAGCCTTAAGGCTGCGGTGCGTCCGTAGCTTCTGCTGCGGGGAACTTCAATAAAATAATATGGCGTTATAAGAGTGGGCCTTGGTTAGCCTGCATGTAGTTAAATGGGCCGATATAGTACAGGGTCTTCTGGGCCAACTTGACAGTGTGAACCTGAAATGCATATGTACCAGGTGATTAAGAACACTGTTTCCATTTATGTTCTTATGAAATAGAAGCAAATAATGTCTTACGAAGAAGAAAATTGGACTTGTGAATTACTGAATCACAAAGTGACCCGGTCTGGACTCGATGATGGGGAGAAAATATAGAGCCCCCCCCCCCCCCTGCTCGGAAGCTAACCCCGTTTCCGCGGTCATTCAGCCCCTCTCCTGTTCAATACAGTAACAGCAATACGCTGTTATGAAGAAAACCTCTAACTGCCGTAGCCAGCCAATACGTCTGTCGTCGCAAAACGTGACGCCGCTGCCCGTGTGCCGTCACTTCCCCAAATTCGATGTAAAGCAATCAGCGCAGTGAAATTAAGCCAATTTCCACACTTAGAAGAATATGTGTGCCCGAGGGGAGCTGTCGGTGCGATGATGGAGCACTCTATGTGTGTTATTCGCGTTCAGCGTGAAAAATGATGACACACTGATTGAATGATGACGGGGGTGGGTAGAAGTCATAAGCTGAGAGATAGAGCAACCCCCTGGGTGCGCTCAGTTTCTCTTTTCTCCCCATTATAGACGATTTTATCTCATCTAACAATATATGAGGAACAATTTTTTTACTCAAAGGAAGGTGATGTAGTCGCTTCTTGTGTTCACAAATGTACATTATAGGAAACTTTATATGCATGATTGAATAGCTTGAAAGATATGTAGGTCTATACAGGTGCACACGCACGTGTTTCGCAATTCAGCTTACGTTGACTCTACTATGTTTACGCAAACACTGATATGTAATTAGTATCAAATTCGGACGACCTTCTGTTGACTGACAGTACTCATTCTGTGGCAAACACCTGTCTGGATGCATGTGCAATATAGGTAAAGCTTCCCCTTTACACACTATGAAGACTTGTGAAGTAGTGGAGATGTGGCTCCACTCATTCTTAACCTCGGCACTATGTGGAGGTAATTGATTGTCTTCACCCTCCTACTGCTTTATCCCCACGGAAGTTGCACCCTGAGCCCATTTAATAGGAAGCGCTGTGGGCGCCAGAGGAGGGCTGAAAGCTTTTAGAGGGGAGGAATATTCTCCCCCACCCCGCCTGAAATCGAAACACAATATTTATGTTGTTTTACTGTGTTGGGAAATGAATTTTTAAGAATGGTATTTGTTTTATAAAATGCAAATTATAAGGACGACATAGTAAATTTTGGAACATGTCTGGGAACATACCGGCTGTGACGGACAACACTGTGCTATTGTTCGTTAAGTACGTAGGCTGCCTCCGATATACTCTATACCAGCGGTCGCCAACCATTCGGACCTCACGGACCACTAAACTCACAATTTTGAATCCCGCGGACCACTAACATGAATTTTTTTAAAAAGGTACAAACATCTATAAAATAATGATCATAAAAGTTCCATTTTATTAATATGAAATGCACTTGTTTAATTATAACAAAAGTATTAGTGTGATATTTGTTGCTGCTTGTTTGAAATAAGTTTATGGACGAATCAGAATATAATGAAACGGTATAATAAACATAAAAATTGCAAATAATGTCCAAATTTCTCCACGGACCACCAAAATTTTCTCGCGGACCATCAGTGGTCCGCGGACCACCGGTTGGCGACCGCTGCTCTATACCAAGATCCAGTACACTTATACGACTATTCTACAAAGAATTGTCTACATTTTAAATACTTGACTCCTTTAGATCGTGTATACTGAGTAAACAAGTTGCTAATTTGGTTTTATACGTTATTGCTTTGGTTGGTTCCCTGATGATGATCCCTTGGGGATCGAAACATGTAGCAATATTCAGGGTGATATTATAATATTACAATCTAAGGAACAATACTTTGCATTTTGCTGGTTGAATGTTGCGGGTTATTCTGTATCCTGTAGGTTTCCCCAACTGGAGCCACAGTGACGTCATGATGTGTGTATAAGTATACAGTAGTCCCTCCGTATCCGCGGGTGATACGTTCCAAGACCTACCGCTGATGCTCGAAACCGCGGATAGTAGCGAACCCTATATATAAAGGCGCAGAGTAAACTTTAGATCGACTAAAGTCGACGCTGGCAAATTAAAACGTAACTACTGAAATCGACCATGGTCGACTTTGGCAGTGGATGTGTTAATATTTTCGGGCCGCGGTAAACCGCGGATAACCGAAACCGCGGATACGGGGGTTCTACTGTACTCTGATATTACGTATTACTGAAAAGAAACACATGGAAATTATATTTTAAAATTCTTATAAGCGAGCTTCTTAATAAAAACACGTGACCTCGATAATTTGGAAAACTCTGTAGAGACGTCCATATTGATGCTAAGCTTGAGAGTGTAGAAATATGTACCGAGCAGTTTTGTTATCTAAGAGAAATATTTCTGGCCAAAAGTGCACTTTGCACCGCTGACATCATATGCTACTGTTCGTAACTATCTGCTAGCATAAGTAACGAAGTTATTGTCATGTTGTATGTTAGGCTGCCAGTGTTTATTGACTTTGAGACATTCTCTGGGCTTTGTGGTAACGGTTTAATAAATGTGCAGGTATTAAATAAAATTACGTTATAGTGGCAGCCAGTCACCTCCAAGCTCCCGAAACGTCGTGTTTATCAATTAGGCCATATAATATATTGACAAGAAAAAATTAATTTGTCCCTTGCTTAATTAAGCATGTATGGAAACGTAGATTTATAGCTCCACGCATTCTTAATCTTGGCACTAGATGTAGGTGTGTAGCTAGCTTCACGTCCCGGTTGCTTTACCCCTCGGGAATGAACACCCGTTACTCACTGGGTATGAGGCTGGTTGGGCCTCCAGGGAGGTTTTTGACGCTGTGGAAAGATAAATCTCTTGTCCGTGATGGGAATCGAACCCAGATACCTCTCTCCTCCAGCCCTATGCTGAGTAACTATAGTGACTGAGCTGCCCCGTCTCCGTCTCCACAACACACTTCAGACAGGGTGCAGTGACCATGACTGTACAGTGCCTTTTGTAGCAGAATGTGACCTGCTGTCGGATGCTTGTCCAGGGCAGTACGTTCGCCTCTTGTATCGATCTGCTGGTTTCGGCAGTGGGCCATCCGAGTGGTACAGGGGGGTGAAGGGAGAAACACAAGATCTGGAAGAGAGGTGTTTGTAAACAAGTGTGGGAAATGTCGGGGATTATTCGTACATTTTATGTGGGTTTAACGTGCAAAGACAACTGAAGTTCGGACCGAGGCTTACACAACGCACTGGTGTCTTTCAGAGAGACACTGCAGGGGAAAGTTAAGGTACAAAAGTTGGCTGAACTGGTACATATAGCTGCAGTTCTTCTTAGTGAACATTTAGCTTTATTAAAAATGGATTATTATGGTCGTGCGGGATTAGAAATTCTTAGGATTACATTGAGAGATGCTACAGAGACTAGACTACAGGCTAGGCGAGAGAGACTTCGGGGTTTCTGTTATCTGTAAGGAAAAATAATTTTCTCCTTATTGTCGAAAGGGGATATTACGTCCATCCGCTTGTGGCTACCGGAGTTGCTGTCCAAGGGCTAAAGACGTCAGGAGGTAAGGTCGTTGTGCACGCCGTGATATATGGGGCTGTAGATGTATAGTTCCATTCATTCTTAATCTCAGCTCTAGGAGGTAAGTTCTCAGCTTCAAGCCCCGGCCGCTTTACCCTCGATGGAAACAGCCTCTTTAAACCATTTAATAGGAGGCTGGACGGTATGGAGGAAACCTCTTGCCTTTGTCAGGAATCGAAAGACGGTTCCTCGGTTTTCCGGCCTGTAGTCCGGTCGCTGTACAGTCGACCAGCTAATGACGCCAGTACGTTAGACGCCGCTGTTCGAGAGAGAAGCAGGTAGCGCCTAGACGTGACTGTCTATATGCGAGGACACAAGACCTGAGCAGGACATGTGGCAGGGTTTACACAGTGTTCACGCGGTAATCCACGGCACCTTCCATCATGTACTTCTTGATTCATGATGATTGATGAAGTCATTAAAATAGTGGCTATTAAATTATTATTTTCCTGTAAACATTGCAGAAACACGCAATTTTTAAGGTAAAAATGACACATGTGTAGTATTTAATGCAATAAAATATCTTATTTAAATTTATTTGCTCAATAATGCTTTCAGCAGAACGCTTTTCGTAAATGTTCTACCAACACCCCGAGGTTGGTCTTCACTGTGGGGATTAAGCTGACTCCGGTTGAGACTTTCTCTTTTATTGTCAAGATTTATTATTGTTATTATTACTTTTATTTATAAAAATCTTTGAATTATATTACACTCTTTGCAGATATGATGCGTTTGCACAAATTACGAATTCCGAAATAATTATGACATTCAATAAAATACAACACTCAGGTTACAAAGAATAAAACTTACGGATTTCTGTTCACAATCCGCACCAGCTGCAAAATCGCATATTAAAAGGAATTTAAAATGTTGTCTAAGGTTTATTTTGTAGATCTGAATTGTGATCGCTTTTCCGAAGGACTTAAAAATTATCCGTATTTCAGTATTTCAATAAAGGTTAGTTACTAAAACAATAAAGTTAAACATATTTCGGGGGGGAAAAAAACTTGAATGAAATATCTTTTTAATTATAGATGTGCTATATAAACGATTATAGATACCTTAAATATATCGAATAATGTCGTTGGGCCCTAAGTACTGGCCTTAAAAGAGGTGTGACTTCACTCACAAACCAAGTGTTTTATATATCTGGATGAGTAAATATTAATTTAGGTGCGTGTCATTCCTTCTGTACAATGTCAGGTGGTGTGTGTTGTAGCTACAGTTAAAACATGTCGCCGACGAAGAATAGCTGATTACTGCGAATGTGCAAATTGCCTCTATGTAGGTAAGTGATGAATGCTGGCTAGAGGATAAAACAAGAAAGCAATATGTGTTTTTTGTTTGAAGCTGTTATTGAGAGCACTGTGCAGGAACAAGGGAGTATCCCTGGTAGGCCATTTGATTCGATCTGGAATGTACTGAACTTCAGCCTTGAAAGAGAAGGAACCTGTACAGGGTATACACAAAAGAATGGTGCGGTTTCAATAGTGTAAACTATTGAAACCGCACCATTATTTTGTGTATACTCTATATAATTAATGGTCGTATTAATGGAACGGCGATAGGGGGTGATATATAGGTGATGGACGTTTGGGTGATTGTGAATGGCATATGATATATCTGAAATATATCTATGGTAAATTTATGTTTCCGAACTTATTACAATGAGTATAATGCAGAGGAGGTTTTACTGTCATATGTAACAAAGGCTATTACGAGAGACCATGTATTCTGGGATGTGACATCCTATCGTAGACGTTTCGGAAGGACCTAGTGTCTACACCTTGAAAGGTCCCCCCAATAACGCAGCGTCGTATCTGAGAAACCACATATGAAAGCTACCAATGTTGGTGTGTGGCCCACCCAACGTCATATTTAGTGTATACCCCGGGGGGGGGGGGGGTACAAAGGTCAAGACGTGAAGCTCAAAATTCAATTCTCTTCCGTGCCGTGACTGATTTGTTTTGTGGTGAAGGGCCCCGCAGCAGAAGCTACAGACGCACCGCAGCCTTAAGGCTTATTGTGCAACCCTGTGATGAAGATGATTAGTTTTTTTTCATTTTTCCTTGTAATGGAGCACATGTGGAATGAAATTGACAGGGGAAAACCGAAGTACTCGGGGAAAAACCTGTCCCAGTGCCACTGGGATAGAAACCGGGCCCTCGCGGTGACAGGCCGGCGATTAACCGCTTGAGCCATGGCGTGGCCCATGTAGTGACTCAGTACGCCTCCAACTCTCCATACGCCTTTATGGTGTAATGCCTAATTAAGCATAGGCGCACATGTAAATTTCAATAGCAAAGATGGTTACAAATTAAGTATAACATAAAAATGGATTTTATTTTAACAGTTATAATTTATATCCACATCAAGTATGAAATTTATACCAGACTGCACGGCGTCACACCTCATAAAACCGCACTATTCTTTGTCACATCCGAACAACATATCACACTTAAGAAGTTTCTGTTAATATTTTGAGATTTTTATGGGCACTGAAGAAATGTTCAAAGGTATCCCAGACACCCCTTTTCCGTGGTGCGCCAAAAACAATTTTGCCTTGGCTGGAATTCAAACTCGCGATCACCGGAGCCGCTACTGTGACGATAAAATTACTATCCTCTGCCCACGCAGCCCGTCGCTATTTAATGTCAGTGCATTTATTTCTGGGAATTTCAACGAAGTATAGACATGTATTTTTCTATTTTAGTGTACAAGGGGAAGAGAACTCCATCCTCCACTTGACCTCTTCTGTTCGCTCCCTCCTGACCCCTTTGCCATCGTCAAGTTAAGTTCCCCACTTTTCTCTACAGCGTTCTTCCCCCTGTCTACAACGCACAGCGTTACACAGTTTTGTCTGACTTAGCGCGTCTCTTTGCCCAGTATTGGAACAGAAGCAATCTTACATTCACGTCCGTTAATTTAACGCAGTTACGGCTACCCCATTACTTAATTTTTTTTCAATGGCTCGAAAGCCCCTTGGGGGCCTAAGCCGCCGCATGTTTCGAGGCTTCACGATCACACTTTTTAGACACACCACACTCGGTAGGACTCCTCTCGACGAGTGACCAACCCGACGCAGAGACCTCTACCTGACCACACACAACACTCACAAGAGACAGACATCCATGCCACCAGAGGGATTCGAACCCACAATCCCAGCAAGCGAGCGGCCGTAGACCCACGCCTTAGATCGCGCGGCCACTGGGATCGGCATTACTTAAATTTCCCATAAGAATTTAGACGTAATTACGTAACTGAATGTAAATCTTATGCTGCGTGCGTTTGTACAGTTAACAAAGCCCTGACCATCTCAGATTATATAGCGTTGATGAGTGGGTGGTTGTTGAGTGACATTGGAAAGAATTTGGAAGTAAGCGCTTGTGACCTCATTAAATTACAGCACTCCGTCATTTCTGGAGGGACTGAAGAAGAACACTGAACACCTCAGTCATGGTATCAGATGTCCCGGTTCAGATCTGAACCTGATACCTCGACGAATAAAATGAAAAGCGTTACCACTACACCAACCTGCTCGGTACCTTCATATAAATGAGACGATGATACTAAAATGGATCTTTAAGAAAAGGGAAGTGAGTTTGTGGTTTGGAATCTTCTGGTTCGGAAAAGAGATTATTGTCGGGCTGTTGTGAACACGTTAATGAAACTTGGGCTATCATAAAGGGCGAAAAATACGTCAATTGGCTAAGCAACTCTCAGCTTATGAGGGACTATGATTTATGGCATTAGTTGTCCCATAATAAATTAAAGTACCGCGACATTTTTGTTTGTTATGATTTGCTGTCTTCTGGAAATGTCTTCAGTCTTCGTGACCGTTAAAGAGGCAACACATTGTACTTGAAAATAGGAATGCTGAGCATTGTATAGTTGATTCAGGAATATCGTGTGACCTGCTAACAGCAGTCATGCATGAGCTTACGAAAGATTTGTACAGGGCGAAAGAAAAATGCAAAGCCAAGCCTACAGAAAATGAATCTACTCCACAACGCAATAAAATATATTTTATGAACATGGGACTTGTGAAGCATTTTTTCAGAGTTAAGGCCTCCTGAAGATTAAAGACAACTCTAAAAGTGTCCAACTTGAGCTTCGATGGAGGACGCTGCACGTCTGAACAGTGACTGCCTGACTCGCTGGAAAATTCCAGGTGTCCTACGCGTCACATCAAATCCATTCTGTGTAGGTTGTTGCAAGTCCTGTAAGTCACCGACTGCTGTAGCACAAACAGCAGACTGCAGATGTGCACAGAGATGAAAATGTGAGGGATTTCAGGCTGGGGAACGAGCAGTCCATGCTGTTGGTCCACCTCGTCCTATCCGTTGTTTCGGCAACACGTTTTTCCAGAATTCCCGAAATGCAAGAAGAAAATGTGATGGAATACCATCATGCATGAACCATGAATGAATCCTAGTCTGCAGGTGCACATCTTGCAACAGCTCTGGAAGGACGTTTCGTAGGAAGTCGTGTCGAACAGCCCCAATCACACGTGGTGGAAGAAAGTAGGGCCCAAGGAGTCTGTCTTCTGCAATACGTGCATGGAAATTCAAGGTGGACACTTTGAATATTTTCTTAATCATTCGGAGGTCGTAAACCGATAACCACTTTCAGAAGGCCTACATTCATATAATGTTCAGAAGGCCTACATTCATATAATGTTCAGAAGGCCTACATTCATATAATGTTCAGAAGGCCTACATTCATATAATGTTCAGAAGGCCTACATTCATATAATATTCAGAAGGCCTAAATTCATATAATATTCAGAAGGCCTACATTCATATAATGTTCAGAAGGCCTACATTCATATAATGTTCAGAAGGCCTACATTCATATAATGTTAAGAAGGCCTACATTTATATAATGTTCAGAAGGCCTACATTCATATAATGTTCAGAAGGCCTACATTCATATAATGTTCAGAAGGCCTACATTCATATAATGTTCAGAAGGCCTACATTCATATAATGTTCAGAAGGCCTACATTCATATAATGTTCAGAAGGCCTACATTCATATAATATTCAGAAGGCCTACATTCATATAATGTTCAGAAGGCCTACATTCATATAATGTTCAGAAGGCCTACATTCATATAATGTTCAGAAGGCCTACATTCATATAATGTTCAGAAGGCCTACATTCATATAATGTTCAGAAGGCCTACATTCATATAATGTTCAGAAGGCCTACATTCATATAATATTCAGAAGGCCTACATTCATATAATATTCAGAAGGCCTACATTCATATAATGTTCAGAAGGCCTACATTCATATAATGTTCAGAAGGCCTACATTCATATAATGTTAAGAAGGCCTACATTTATATAATGTTCAGAAGGCCTACATTCATATAATGTTCAGAAGGCCTACATTCATATAATGTTCAGAAGGCCTACATTCATATAATGTTCAGAAGGCCTACATTCATATAATGTTCAGAAGGCCTACATTCATATAATGTTCAGAAGGCCTACATTCATATAATATTCAGAAGGCCTACATTCATATAATGTTCAGAAGGCCTACATTCATATAATGTTCAGAAGGCCTACATTCATATAATATTCAGAAGGCCTACATTCATATAATGTTCAGAAGGCCTACATTCATATAATGTTCAGAAGGCCTACATTAATATAATATTCAGAAGGCCTACATTCATATAATATTCAGAAGGCCTACGTTCATATAATGTTCAGAAGGCCTAAGTTCATATAATTTTCAGAAGGCCTACCTTCATATAATGTTCTTTTCTTGTATTTTGGCGTAGTTTCGTCTTCTGTAGGTTTGACCATGCATACTTCTTCTACCCTGTATTTACTTGTATATGAATTACAACAATATTTATTGTTCCTGTTTTATTCTCTACATAACCTTTACATATTTAGATTGGGCCACGAACAGGTTTGTAATATAATTTTGTCAGAATTCTTAAAATTCTTTCCTCTGCATAAAAATACACGTAGACTTTTGAATTCCACGACTCTGATCTCCTAAACACTGACTGAAACAGGAAAATATAATCAACCTGTCACTTAGTGTGAGAAATCTTATTGGCCAAACTGTTCCAACACAAATGTTTCAGACATATGAATGTCTCATTATAAGCTACTGATTCCGGTGAAGCTAATGGTCGCTAAGATAAGCACCAAATTTCTTGCCAAATGCCACGCCATATTGAAAACATCAGTTATACTTCATTATAACTAAATGTGATTATAATTAATTTACTACGTTACGCAAAATATGAAAGTTTTAAAAGTTTTACCTGTGCTTAAATAACCCCATAAGTGTATGGAGGAGTGGAATTATAACTCCACTTATTCCCAGCTCTAAGTGCGTGTCAGCAATCGTCTTCATGTCCTACCGCTATGTAGGAAGAACGTCTAGATATTTATATATCAATAATTTATTTTTAAATCCTAAAAGGCAAAGTGGTCATTGTAATATACCACCTGTTTTAACACTACAAACACTCCACATTTTTCACAAATATGTGCCTCTCAAATAACCTCGCAATAAACAGTGACTATTTTCCTATATAATATTAAATGAATTTTTATAACCTAGACGGTGTGTTTACTGCGCGGTAAGAACTGAATTTTTAAATACCCGTAATTCACGTATATTTGAACCTTCAAGTGTTTAATATTACGAAGGACTAACTGGAGGGTTGTGTGCATGCGTGATCATCTCTTGTGTCTAATCATATCACGAAACGAAGTTTGCCATCAAATATGAATTTTGTTGGTTCACATTTTAAAATTTTACTTTTAAAGCAATCTACCATTTTTTCCTCTTTTTCCGATCCACGTAATTAGGATTCAGCACACGCGTAATAACCCAGAATTCAATGCGAGCAACACATGTCCGTGTGTGGTATATCTGTCTCTGTCAGTAACATTTTTCTCTCATTTCTCCCGTCTGTGTGTTCCCCGCCCTTGATTTTTTTTTTTACTTCATGTGAATGTGTGTTGCGGGACATAAAGAATCACAGGCACGTCCGTGGGACTTGGTGGCTGGGGGGGGGGAGGGGGGGCAAAAGGTTCGCCGAGCAAGGGGTAAACTGACGCGAGACTCATGTGATCCGAATATTGAATCACGGTGACAATGCTTTTTTTTTTCTAACAGCCAAACTAGAGCCTGTTGTTGTCAGTCACAATATAACTTAAATGAATCGAAATTACAGAAGTTGAATTAACAGCGTGGCAGGTGAGAGTTGTGTTAGGCGTGACCACCTGAAGACAGAACTTTTGTGTAGAGTTTAATGAAACTCTATGCGCTGGCCTGAGGTCTCTGATATGCTTTCATGGACGGACATTGCAAAATATCTACGCCATACATAAGGAATATTATGCCTCTTTTAACACTACAAATCACAGGGTACCACGAGATTTAACGTTCAAAAGTCAGTATTTTGCTCACATAATATATTTATGTGCTTGATATAAAGGTAAAAGTGAAAAAAGTCAAAGTTGTCCCCCGTCCATGCCATGAAGGCGTATTGGGAGGGCAGAGGTATAGTTATACTCATTCTTAACCTCAGCGCAAGATCGAGGTGAGTAGTCAACATGCTTCGGCCGCTTTACCCTAGGAGAAAACCCCGTTACACACTGAAAATGAGGTTGGATGAGGTTGAGAGGAGGTCAGGACGTTTTGGAGAAGAGAAATATCTCTTCCCCCTACCCGGAATCCAAGTCCGGGTCTTCCAGCCAGTAGCCTTCTGACTATACCGACTGAACCATGCCGGTTGCTTCACGTGTTTCGTGTAATTCTCACAGTAAAAGCAAAGCAATCTCATTACAGGCCTGGACAGGGCCTTAGGGCTCCAGGAGGTTGAGGCTCCCACATTTCTAGACAATCGGCACATGAAGGTGGTAAGGTTGTCAACACCGGCAGCCTTTACCCCCCAGGACGTATTCCTGGTACTTATTTCTATTAGAGGCTGAGTCGACCCCAAGGCTATAGTGCGACAGAAAGGATTATGTCGATGAAAAATTCCAGTGACACCATCGGGAATAGAACCCGCGAACTTCCGGTTTGTGCCTCAACCAACTGCGCCACCACCGCTTGCCCCTATTTCTCACAGTAAATACTGATTATGTTTCTGAACAGCACTTCTAGACTTTTCTTTGTAGTGGACGTTTTTCAGTCAGCGCAGTACTGCTGGTTTCAGATTGAAATTTCTCTTGCCTGTTTAAACTGAAACTAAAGGTTTGCCGGAACTGCTTTTTGACGTGGTTTATGAACACGGCCATGTACATAGATTCCTTCATTTTGAATAAACCACTTGAAATTGGGACAGACTGTAGTTGAGCAGATGTTTTGGGGTCATTTCAATCAGTGTGCTGTGATGCATGACAGGGGTGCCCAAAGAGTCCATCGCGGCCGCTTTTTGTCTCTATCAAAATTTATTTGCCACCTCAGTGCGATCAGTTGTTCTTCGTTTGACAGCATTTTTTGTTTCAACATATCTCTGTGAAGAAACTTTCTCCCAGATGAAGATAATGAAATCAAGGTACCGAATTGATTAATTGTTCATTCCAACAAATGCACTACACTGTTTTAGTGTTTTCTTATCCATACATATGTTTCGGTATTTTAGTGCCATCTTCAGGGGTGTCGACGAGAGATCGTAGTCTTCAATGCATTCAATGCATCTAATATAAAGTTAAAGATACCGAAGCCGTTTGACCGACGAACATTTAAAGTACAGCCTTCACTTGTGCCTAAATGATTATGAACCCTCTTTCAGTAAGTTATCGCAAGATATGCAGTGTCATGCATCAACTTCGCAACAGGAAGGTTAATTAAAAACACCCTTTAATTACGGTAACTTGTTGTAGTTTGAAAGGAACAATTATTAATAAATTAAACAATTGTACTTTTATATACCTTTAATGTTATTACCATATTTTACATTTATTTGCCTAGTTGACCTAATATTAATGAATTATGTAATATGGTAGATCTAAGGCGTTGGTCTGCGGCCGCTCGCTTACTAGAATCGTGGGTTCGAGTCCCGCCTAGGGCATGGATGTCTGTTGTTGTGTGTTGTCAGGTAGAGGTCTCTGCGACGAGCTGATCACTCGTCCAGAGGAGTCCTACCGAGTGTGATGTGTCTGAGTGTGATCGTGAAGCCTCGAAATGAGGAGGCCTAGGCACCCGAAAAGGGGCTGTTGAGCCATAAAAAAAAAGGTAGATCGCGGAAGAGTTGTGTCTTCAGAGTAGATCACTGAGTCCAAAAGTTTTGCCACCTATGGTGTATGGCGTACTCATGCAATGCAACGTGCCCCTTGTGGTGCTTCTCTTAACCCTTCAATGCCGACCTCGGTGCACTATACGGACCTTTAATTCCTCCTATGCTGCCTGCCTCGGTGCACTTTATGGTCTTGAATACATTAAAGTTTATTAAATTTTAAAAACACCTCCTTCCTGGGCAGTATTTCGAATTTAAACCCCAGCGTCATGGGAGGGGTAATCTCTAGTGGAACAGCAACTGTACTCCCCCCCCCCCACCCCCGTTCAGAAACGCTGAAACAGTTTAAGCCACGTTCAACATTCTGAAGTTGTTTCATTTTAACTTTTTTGTTTGTTTGTTTGTAAGGACAATAGAATTTTCTTTTCTATAACTTGTTCCTCAAATCCAATTTCTTTCCTCTGGCGCGTTGTTTTGTATTCAGAATGCATTTATCTGCAGTTACAAGTAAGTAAAAGTATTTGTTCTTCACGTAACGAATGATTACAGCAGGTCAATTCGTTTTATAATGGCCATACCTGCAGTGTTATTGGTACGGGTTTGACTTAGGAAAATTCAATCACTGTCAATCTTAAATAATACCGTCTTGTGGGATGTCATGCTCTTTAGTCTGGTGGACAGGTATCGGCCTTTCATATCGCTAAAATGTCTACTTTATATCGTGGGTTCGACGCTGGTCTCTCTTACACGTTTTATTCCTTTCTCAACAAAATTAATTATGTATTATTTCCTTTCTCTTTATTATCAGTTTAGTTTCGAATAAATTTCATTGGATGTGACTGGTAAATCCAGGTTTTTACCACTACATATTGACCACAGTTTATCTATACTATTTATTATGTTTGCCGATCCCAGGGGCCACGCGGTCTAAGGCGTAGGTCTGCGGCCTTTCGCTTGCTGGGATTGTGGGTTCGAATCCTGCCGGGGTCATGGATATCTGTCTTTTGTGATTGTTGTGTGTGTTGTCAGGTAGAGGTCTCTGCGTCGGGCTGATCACTCATCCAGAGGAGTCCTACCGAGTGTGGTGTGTCTAACTGAATGTGATCGTGAAGTTTCGATAATGAGGGGGCCCTGGCCCAATAGGGGCTATTGCACGATTGGAAAAAAAAATGTTTCAAAGAAACTTGTCTCATCCAGGGTATTTGTAGCCTACTTCTTGCTCTCCCCTCAGACTCAGTCCTGTCTTTCCACCTGGTTTTTCCATTTACATTTAATCTTGTATGCGAGGGTACCAAAGTTTCTCTGTTCAGTGACAATTTTGACAGTGAGTATTTTCCTGATTGCTATTGCCTCGTCGATATGTGTCCATTTGTTCTTCATCAGCTCCTGTCTCCATATGTGTGTTTCTGGGCATTACTGTTACCTGTTGTAGGTTACTATTGTGTGTTTCTGGGCATTACTGTTACCTGTTGTAGGTTGCTGTTGTGTGTTTCTGGGCATTACTGTTACCTGTTGTAGGTTGTTGTTGTGTGTTTCTGGGCATTACTATTACCTGTTGTAGGTTGCTGTTGTGTGTTTCTGGGCATTACTGTTACCTGTTGAAGGTTGTTGTGTGTTTCTAGGCATTACTGTTACCTGTTGTAGGTTGCTGTTGTGTGTTTCTGGGTATTACTGTTACCTGTTGTAGGTTGCTATTGTGTTTTTCTGGGCATTACTCTTACCTGTTGTAGGTTGCTATTGTGTTTTTCTGGGCATTACTGTTACCTGTTGTAAGTTGCTGTTGTGTGTGTCTGGGCTTTACTGTTACTTGTTGTAGTTTGCTATTGTGTTTTTCTGGGCATTACTGTTACCTGTTGTAAGTTGCTGTTGTGTGTTTCTGGGCATTACTGTTACCTGTTGTAGGTTGCTGTTGTGTGTTTCTGGGCATTACTGTTACCTGTTGTAGGTTGCTATTGTGTTTTTCTGGGCATTATTGTTACCTGTTGTAGGTTGCTGTTGTGTGTTTCTGGGCATTACTGTTACCTGTTGTAGGTTGCTGTTGTGTGTTTCTGGGCATTATTATTACCTGTTGTAGGTTGCTGTTGTGTGTTTCTGGGCATTACTGTTACCCGTTGAAGGTTGTTGTGTGTTTCTAGGCATTACTGTTACCTGTTGTAGGTTGCTGTTGTGTGTTTCTGGGCATTACTGTTACCTGTTGTAGGTTGCTATTGTGTTTTTTTGGGCATTACTGTTACCTGTTGTAAGTTGCTGTTGTGTGTTTCTGGGCATTATTGTTACCTGTTGTAGGTTGCTGTTGTGTGTTTCTGGGCATTACTGTTACCTGTTGTAAGTGCTGTTGTGTGTTTCTGGGCATTACTGTTACCTTTGTAAGTTGCTGTTGTTACAGCTCGTATTTTTTAACCTTCATTATTATATTATTTGTAATTATTATTAAATGTTAACCAAATTGTACCATTCCTATAAACAGTGACGGAAGTGTGACTCACAATAGCGTATTTTCTTATAAAAAGAGAGACACATTTTTCAGCACTAATGTATTTCACACGTCGTATTGTATAAAATTGTCAATTGCATTTCTACTGCTGCAGCGCAAGAAATATCCAGACTTTTTCCTTTTTTATAGGAAATATCCACATTTTTATACTAAGAGAGAGACAAGTCGATGACTTGATACATTAACTTTAAGCACTGGATTTATCCAGGGCTTCAGCCGTGTTCATTATTTGGGTGTTAAAGCAAGTGGTCTGTTACTTCGCATTGGAAGTTGTCAATAGACGGCATCCATAGAAGTAATGGTGTAAGATTACGGGGGTGGAATTTTGGTACACCTGTGAATTATATGTCTCGGTGGTCTCCACACCTAGACATATTACATATACATATACTCGTACAGATTACATAGACATATACCTAGACAATTTACATTGTGAGTGTTGCATTAGAAAAACGCGGTGCTGTACTTTAAGTTCTCCAACCTTTCTTATTGAACGTTACTGTCTTCTGGGATGTGACATTGTGTCTTTGGGCCAGTGATTCCCGACGTTTCGAAAGATCCTACTGCCTTCATCTTCACGGTCAAGCAGTCCAATGAGACATAAGAATGGTCTGCTTGACCCTGAAGCTGAAGACAATACTATCCTCCGAAACGTCCGGAATTTCTCGCCCAACGACAAGGCATCACATCCCAGAAGAACGGAATCTTCAGCATGCTGTGCTGACGATCTACTGAGCGGCTATTATCGTCATATACGAGGTCTGTCCAAAAAGTATCCGACCTTGGGCCGGGAAAAAAAAGTTCTGTATCTGGGTGGTTACAATACCTAATCCCCTTCAAAGTAGGCCCCTTGTGACTCCACACACTTAGCCCAGCGGTCCTTCCATCGCTGGAAGCAATTCTGGAAGGCTTGTTTTGGAATGGTGTGCAGCTGCGCCGTCGCGTTCTGTATGATGTCCTCGCGGCTGTCAAAACGGGAGCCTTTTAGCGGTGTCTTCAATCTCGGGAACAGCCAGAAATCACAAGGAGCCATGTCAGGAGAGTAGGGAGCCTGGCGAACCTGCGAAATGCCGTGCTTAGCCAGGAAACCCTGGATCAGGTGTGATGAATGAGCTGGGGCATTGTCATGATGCAGCTGCCAGTTGCGTGCGTCCCACAGCTCCGGTCTCTTGCGCCGAACTGCATCACGAAGATGACGGAGGACTTCTTGGTAGTACTCCTTATTAACAGTTTGGCCTAGTGGTGCGTACTCATGATGCACAACACCCCGGTAATCGAAGAAAACAGTCAGTATCACCTTCACATTGCTTCGAACGTGTCGTGCTTTTTTGGGCCTCGGGGATGTTGGATGCTTCCATTGTGACGACTGGACCTTGGTTTCCGGGTCATATCCGTACACCCACGACTCGTCACCAGTGATCACAGTCTTCAGGAACTCAGGATCCCTGTTGGTGCACTCCAGCATGTCCTGCGCGACCTCAAGGCGGAGTTGTTGCTGCTCCGGCGAAAGCAGCTTGGGCACAAATTTTGCCGCCACTCTTCGCATGCCCACATCCTCAGTTAAAATCGTGTTTGCGGAACCTCTGCTGATCCCAACCTCATCAGCAATTTCCCGGACGGTCAAACGACGGTCCTCCATGATCAATGTCCGCACTTTGTCAATGACATCAGCATTTCGGCTCGTTGACGGTCTCCCGGAACGCTGGTCACTGTCCGCCGACATGCGGCCATCTTTAAAGCGGTTGAACCACTCTTTAATTGGAGTGACCCCCATTGCATCATCACCGAAAGCCTGCTGAATTTTGCGGATTGTTTCCGCTTGGGTATCCCCAAGTTTCTGACAAAACTTGATGCAGTATCGCTGCTCCAAACATTCTGTGATCTTGAGCGAAACGAGAATGCGACGAACACGTGTTACACCACTTCGCTATCTGGCAGCGACAGACGCATCCGGCGGTGTTGCGAGGCAGCAAAAAATCACGCATACGCATGAAAGTCCCTTCTACCACTACGCTCAGTTTCCCCACCCTTTCGCCATTACTTACCGCGGGAAAAAATATAGTCGGATACTTTTTGGACAGCCCTCGTATAGGGTGTTTTTTCCTGTTTGACCGATAAGCGCCGGCCCGACGCTCTAGTCAGTTTTTATTAGACTTTATAAAGCTTATTATCACTGCGATCATTTGTCTAGCTCCCGCCATCGACTGTTAAAACCTCTCGGACACGCGGCATACGATGCAACGCTGGCAGAGCGTCGGGCTGACGGTTATTGGTCAAAAAGCAAAAAGAAACACCCTATACATGAATGTTTAGTAAAGTACTTACATTTTCGATGAACGTTTCTGCTTTGATTTGCGATCTCCAGGCGAAAATGACATAATATAAATCTAAAATTTTGTAAATGCAATTTTTTCGCTCGTGGTGAGTGGTTTTTTGGTTTTGTTGCAGATATTGGGTGGCTTGTGTGCCCTTTTTGTGTTGTCACTTGTTTGATGCGGTTATTACCCAAGCCTTGTGTCGGATGGTATGTTTGTTGCATTGGTATTTTTGGTTTTTTTCCTGTTTTACTTTTTTTGTTTAGCCACATGTTCTTCCTCCTGGTTTGTGTCTGCATTGAGACACTGTTAGCAGCAATCATTTAGAAACATAGCTCACCAAAACCACGAGGGTCGCAACACAGAGGAACCTCAGCTCGAATCACTGTTTATTATCGCGTCACACGGAATACATAAATAGAGTGTGTGGCGAAATGCAGAGACCTTTTCTGTTACAGCAGAAACCACTGTGTTTGAAGGCCTAAATTATCCAGTACCATGATTATCTAATGATTGTTTGTGAGTGGTATTGACTTATTCATCTCTCTAAAATCATGGTCTGCTCTCTGAACACGCTGTGTTCTTGTATTCTGCTGTAGCGACACTGTCACCAGTGTTAGAAGAAATTTGCAGTTTGAGGTTTTCTTTTTTCCAAAATATGTTTCATGTGCTCAGTATTTGGGACTGTTGAGGTTTGAAGCTTGAGGCGACTTCGTGTGGAAGGGGACGTCTGTCTTGACTTATCAGACGCAGTAGTTTCTAAACTAATACAGCAAAATAGCCCGCAGTAAAATTGATATCATCCTTAAGAACCGCAATAGTCGATACCAAGAGGGTCTTCTGCTTTGGCGTGTTACCGAGCTACAGAGGTGATCACTTTATTTAACTTTGAACTGAGTAGAATCAAACCAGATATGGCGGACAATCCGTTGCTACAAAAAATGTATAACAGAAAATTAAGTATGATATTTTTCATAATGTTTTTAGAATCAAATTAAATATTTTCATTATAAATCGTATTAATATTCACAATAATATATTAAAAATAAAAATGTATTGTCTTTTGTTACGCCGAATGATTTTCAGTGACAGTGTGTGAAGTTCTTGTAACTGCGTTTTATCCGATAGCTTATTTAAACATAATAGATAGAGATGCATGTGTTTAACGACGCTCTTAATTGGGAATTCCGGTGTCCTGGGACGTGACGCTATTTTGTTCGGTGAAAGACGCAGCGTCACATTTCAGAAGACCAGAATCCTCTGTTACACCACTGTTAAAACTTCAAGAAGTGCTGGAAGTCTGCCCCGATGCCACTTTGTGCACCACAAATCCCACATGGCCTGGCCTTGGAGATATATAATTGTATTTTGGAAACATTTAAAATCATAAATTTGTTTTACACTTGACACTTTCCATTATTTATTTTTAATACATCATTACATAAACGTTACGCATATGCTGTCAGTGAGCGAAAATTTATTATGCTTTATGCACATAAACCGTGCTAAATTCAATGTAGTAGCTGTGGGCTTATTTAAACAGGAAGGAAATGAAATGCAGGGTCACTGATGACCATTTCACTACCACCACTTTAAATTTACCACCCCGACCTCCTTCCCGCTTCCAGTGAGCGGTATGAACACAACAAGTGACCACTGAATGCGATGGTGCGTGAACTTCGGGCAGTACCCAGTCATCCAGGCATCACCGTCGGGTTTAAATCTCACAGATATTAGAGTCACGTGTTCGGATGTTAACGGATGTAATATTCTGTCTGTGCCATACGTGTATGTGTAGGGGTGAAGAAAATTTAATGGACTGGCTGATACATGCGATATCTCACGGTATTATTCTGTCCAGTCGTAAGATTGAGAAATTCTTAGTGGCCATAAGGTCGCTTGACACTAGAAATTTAATTATATAGTACATATATTGACAAATAGAGCCAAGGTGGAGAGAAATATCCTACATACAATAAAAAGAAGGAAGGCTAACTGGATTGGTCACATCTTGCATAGGAACTGCCTACTAAAACACGTTATTGAAGGAAAGATAGAGGAGAAGATAGAAGTGAAGGGAAGACGAGGAAAAAGACGTAAGCAGCTACTGGATAACTTAAGGAAAAAGAGGATACTGTAAAATGAAAGAGGAAGCACTAGATCGCGCTCTGTAGAGATCTCGCTTTAGAAGAGGCTCTGGACCTTTCGCAAGTCAGACGATAGAATTAATGAATATTGACTATTTGAAATGTCCAAAGTGTCTTTTTTCTGCATGTCACATTGTCTAAGCCTTTCCAGAAAGCTTGGGACTGTGTCACAGAGAAGATGAGAGCCTTACTGTTGTTAAAAGTCGAGTGTAAAGTGTCTTTTGTGCCATCTTTTATGTAACCCGTAGAGACAAGCATCAACAGTTTTCAGAAAATGGCAAGGGTACTAGTTAGCTGTCTTTAAAGGAGTTAGTTAAGAGCTAAGTGGAGAAAGCGCTATACGACTATACAATACGTAATTTAAAATTTAAACTACGTTACGAAAGAGGCCTGACAAAGAGAGAAAATAACTGGTCAATAATGGTAGAATTATTAGTGTTAATACCATATTGCCGAGCCGATCCCAGTCGCCGCGCGGTCTAAGGCGTGGGTCTACGGCCGTTGCTTTCTGGGATTGTGGGTTCGAATCCCGCCTAGGGCATGGATGTCTGTCTGTTGTGAGTGTTGTGTGTTGTCAGGTAGAGGTCTGTGCGTCGAGCTGGTCCCTCATCCGGAGGAGTCCTACCGAGTGTGGTGTGTCTGAGTGTGATCGTGAAGCGTCGATAATGAGGAGGCCTATGCCCCCAAGGGACTGTTGAGCCATAGGAAAAAAAATCATATTGCCAAACACGTTATCTGGGGTTAATATATAGTCACAGATGGAGACCCGAATTAGGCCTCTCAGCGAATGGTTATAAGGTATAGAAGGGCTGTTGGTAATTACAGTAAATCTGTATTTTTCAAAGCCACGAGTTATATATGGAATAAAGTTATATGTTGGTCAAATACAAAGAAAGCATTAATGTAATTATCACGTATTTTACAGCTGTTTGCTGCTTCTGCACTCTCAGATCCGACAGGTCTACGTCAGAAGAAAAGTTTGGATTAAGTACGGAGTTCAATGTCTTAGTTAGTTGTGGTTTATTTAAATGTGCTCTTGGTAGCTCAGGATATATAGTGCCAGATGATAGGGTAATTCGTGAACAATGTGTTGGCGGGATGTGAAAGGAAGTGGGCGTGGTTTAGGTTTATGTACAGAGTGTTCCACTTAAAACCGGCCCGCTTGCACGGCGAAATCACGAAATCGGGCCCGTTTTAAGTGGAACACTCTTTACTGTCTCGCCCTGAAAAAAACCACACAATTTCAGTGAATTTTGTTTGTCTCCGGACAAAATTTTGAACTCGTGACTTCTCAAGAGTGAAGCAGGAATGTTGACTATGTGGAGTGACATGTGGTAAGGCTGTACTATCCTGCGGGCTGCTCTTGCCTGTGAGAGAGGTTTACTGACGGGGATGATGAAGGCTACTGTAAATACAAATATTTGGGGGTGACGCTTCATGCAGGCTCTCTTCCTGGTCCGAAACAGTATCAATTCGCCCTCACGTTTCCGTAGATTGTCAGCAAAAATGTTCAGTAATATTTTAAAATTTAATTAATTATGACACAAAAAAAATGAGATGTCTGGAATGTCAGGGGCACAAAGTGTTAAAAACATCCATTTATATCCGTAAATTCACATTGTATCGCTTTACTTTGATTAAAACGTAATATACTATTGTTTTACTTCCGAAATATAAATAGAATATCCAATTCTGAGGCATTCCGTTCCTCCCATGTTTGCACACGCTACATGCAGCGCTAGTCTCTTCATTACGTCGTTCAGTTTCAGGAATAGCTTGCAAAGTGGCGAGAGATGAAACGTTCGATAGAATAACGCGTTGAACGTGAGTGCCACGTTTAACAGCAGCATTGCACAAAAACAGAAACATATTAAGCCCTTTACATATATCCTTACAACACAGGCTTGTATTTTGCAGCCTAAGACATGCCTGTAGGTTCTGTTGGGAGGAACTTAAAGTAAAGACACCGATTGGAAGTGTTGGGTACAGATGGGAAAATAAAGAAAGAGGATGGGAGGGTATCGATTGGGTTCTTCTGGCATAGGATAGGCAAAAAAGGCAGAACCTCATTTCCATTAGATGCTGAGTCGATCCCAGGGCCATAGTTTGGCCGGAAAGATTAAGTCAAAGAAAAATCCAAATGACACTATCGGGAATCGAACCCGATATCTTCCGGCTTGTAGCGCAGTGCCTCAAACACTTATGGGGGGGAGTGGAGGTATATTTAAAAATTGTTAAATTTTGTACTAGATGGAGGTGGTAGCCGCCTAAACTTCCTCTCGTGTTGAATCTGTGGTCTTCTAGGTTATTACACGGCGTCGTGTGGTAATTCGTGTTACCCTCTAGCTTAGAGACTCTAATATTCTTTGGATTGTGAGGCTGGGTGAAGCCAAGAGCCGGTCTGGACGCTTTGGGCCAGGCAAAAATATGTGTCTCTGCGGAAATCGAAAAGCGATTGCCCAATCTTCCAAGTCCTTACCTGGTCACCTAGCTGTCTACAAAGTAAAACATTTTCTAAAACTACAGTGTGTCCACAAAGTCCCTTCGGGGTTTTGAAAAATTGTGGCGCGCAAACAAATTGAGCTAGCCACATGCTGTTTGCGGCAGATTACAGTAAAACTCTGGAAGTTTTTTACTGACCTCAATAGACCTCTATGTGGGCTCCCTTGGTAGCACGGAGAACGTCCAGACGATATTCGAGCTCTTGCCATGTTCTGTGGAGCATGTCCGCTGGAATAGCCGAGATCGCATTCCTGATACGGGTCTTCAGGTCATCAAGTCATCTGTTGGCGGCAAAAGAAAAAAACTTCCAGAGTTTCACTGTAATCTGCCGCAAACCGCATGTGGCTAGCTCAATTTCTTTGCGCGCCACAATTTCTCAAAACCCCGAAGGGACTTTGTGGACACACTGTATAACTCTGAGTTCAAGTACTGTAATTTATCGAATTCTTCAATACAATATTTGAAATAAAATATTTGGCTGGAAAGACACAGTTCACATCCGTATTACGCGTTTGTTTTATGTATCTTGTTTAATCTGTTTCTCACTCAGATAAATGTCACTGGGTACTCAGACAAGAAGAATGATTTTTTTACACAGCCAGCAAGAATTGGTGGAGTTCTCTGCGCTGTGTTGCTGCGAAAACTATAGCAGATGAATAGAAGCAATTCCTATCGATTGCGTGTCATTGAAACGTATTTGACCAACTCAAAAGTAACTACTAAATTTCAAAGAATTATTTATAATAGTTCGAGGGTATTATTTATGAAGACTGTGGTTGTATGGCGATGAAGCGTTTGTCTCCTATGATTTCCTGCAGTCAATGAGCAGTTATGAAAAGGCGTTTGTGGTTTGTTGATTTGGACCGGTTTAAATGGTTTATCATTAGAAGCGTGAAGATTATGTAAACGTTACTTAAAACATAGTTTCTAATGACACAGAGCCTACTGTACGAGTATATCCATTACAAAGACAAAATAATTAATTTTCACGTTATATTCACCGTGCATTGTCTTATATAATAGCTTTTATTCTAACCAACATATGCACTACACCTTGTCGTCATATATACCCCTACATATGTTTCGACTACTTATTAGTCATCATCAGGGGGATCAAAGTATACAAACACAGACTACACATCCACTATGATAGTTGGTTCACATTAAATGTTAAAATAAGATGAACTGTGTTCACTATAAAAACATGTAGCATTTTTGCTTCAGTGGTTAAAATATATAAGAGCGTTTGTATAACGCAGCCGTCAGGCGAAGCCTACAGAACACGGCACAACAACACGGCACAACAACACGGCACAACAACACGTCACAGATAAATTCACCAGCCATTTGAGAAGGAAACAAGACCAGCTGCCAATAATTTTAAATAATTTTAAACGTTTTAACCAAAAATAAAAACAAACGCACTTATATATTTTAACCACTGAAGCAAAAATGCTACATGTTTTTATAGTGAACATAGTTCATGTTATTTTAACATTGAATGTGAACCAACTATTATAGTGGATGTGTAGTCTGTGTTTATATACTTTGATCCCCTGATGATGACTAATAAGTAGTCGAAACATATGTAAGGGTATATATGACGACAGAATTGTAGTGCATGTGTTGGTTAAAATAATAGCTAAAATAATTAATTTTGTCGGTGGAGATGAACTTTTTTCTTTCTGGCAATCATACACTGGGAAGAAAGTAGAAAGAGGGTTTTGATGTTATTTATTCCGTGCATTGTACTATTGTACTATGTAATATTGTACTATTGTAATATCTTTCTTGAACTAAAACCAACAACGTGCACATATAAAGTATATACAATATTTTGTATATACTTTATATGTTCAAATGTTTTGGTTTTACTATAAGATATAGATAGAGGGTGCTTGAGAGCAGGGTGCTGGGGGTAATATTTGGATCTGAGAGGGAGGAAGTAAAATCAAGATATGTGCAGTGCCTTCAGCGGGTGGGCCCCTCTGAATGCGACACAGGACATACAGTGGGTGCATATTTCATTCATTCTGCAGTCTCTGTTACGACAGGTCCATAGGTTCTCTCCACAGTTCCCCACAGGGTGCGATCTAGTGCTTCCTCTTTCAATTTACAGTATCTTCTCTTTTCCTTAAGGTCATCCAGTAGCTGCTTACGCCTTCTTCCTCGTCTTCCCGTCACATATCCTTCCCCGGACGGTCCAGCCCGTAACGAGTCGCTATACCGACTGCGTTATCTCGGCCCACAGATATGCGAAGTGGCTTATTAATTTCAGTTTGCCCTATTTAAATTGAGTGTACAGTTTCTATAAATCTTTAAATCGTGCTACATACCTTTTCCATCTTATTCTATTTGATTTGGTCACCATAATAACATTTTACGACGTTCCTAGTTATGTAATTATCACTTTTTTACTTGTAATTCATCTTTTTCTGTGGCTTGTTTAGGGCGCTGTCAGTAAAGACGATGTTAATGTGATTGATGCAATGTGAAATGGAAATGTTTTGAAAGAAAGCGCGCTGAAACCATGTGCAATGTAATCCCGGAATTTGAAGGAAAGACGTGAGAAATGTAAGACGTGATATTTGGCGTGATGGCGCAGTTTCGAACTATGCCCATCCCAAAGACAAGCCTGGAGCCTTACCGCCACAGTAACTTCTGAAATAGGACGATCTCAACAGACAAATACGTATATGAGTGCAGTATACAAAAAAACTCCCAGTAAAAACACTAATAAATTAAACAACAAAGAACTCAACTACGACACGACAACCAAAATCCTCTATAGTACAACAGTTAAATAATTCGACGCAGACGATCTCAACAGACAAATACGTATATAAGTGCAGTATACAAAAAAACTCCCAGTAAAAACACTAATAAATTAAACAACAAAGAACTCAACTACGACACGACAACCAAAATCCTCTATAGTACAACAGTGAAATAACTCGACGAGGACGATCTCAACAGACAAATACGTATATAAGTGCAGTGTACAAAAAAACTCCCAGTAAAAAACACTAATAAATTAAACAACAAAGAACTCAACTACGACACGACAACCAAAATCCTCTATAGTACAACAGTGAAATAATTCGACGCAGACGATCTCAACAGACAAATACGTATATAAGTGCAGTGTATAAACAACTCCCAGTAAAAAACACAATAAATTAAACAACAAAGAACTCAACTACGACACGACAACCAAAATCCTCTATAGTACAACAGTTAAATAATTCGACGCAGACGATCTCAACAGACAAATACGTATATAAGTGCAGTGTACAAACAACTCCCAGTAAAAAACACAAATAAATTAAACAACAAAGAACTCAACTACGACACGACAACCAAAATCCTCTATAGTACAACAGTGAAATAATTCGACGCAGACGATCTCAACAGACAAATACGTATATAAGTGCAGTGTATAAACAACTCCCAGTAAAAAACACAAATAAATTAAACAACAAAGAACTCAACTACGACACGACAACCAAAATCCTCTATAGTACAACAGTTAAATAATTCGACGCAGACGATCTCAACAGACAAATACGTATATAAGTGCAGTGTACAAACAACTCCCAGTAAAAAACACAAATAAATTAAACAACAAAGAACTCAACTACGAACGACAACCAAAATCCTCTATAGTACAACAGTTAAATAATTCGACGCAGACGATCTCAACAGACAAATACGTATATAAGTGCAGTGTACAAACAACTCCCAGTAAAAAACACAAATAAATTAAACAACAAAGAACTCAACTACGACACGACAACCAAAATCCTCTATAGTACAACAGTGAAATAACTCGACGAGGACGATCTCAACAGACAAATACGTATATAAGTGCAGTGTACAAAACAACTCCCAGTAAAAAACACAAATAAATTAAACAACAAAGAACTCAACTACGACACGACAGCCAAAATCCTCTATAGTACAACAGTGAAATAACTCGACGCAGACGATCTCAACAGACAAATACGTATATAAGTGCAGTGTACAAAACAACTCCCTGTAAAAAACAATAATAAATTAAACAACAAAAAAATGGATAGCGCACAGTGAAGTGAAAACATAATGATATAGATACCGTGATGATGGTCATATAATGACCGAAACATATGTAGAGTAACTTTAAGTGATATTTTCATTCAATAGTGCAGTTGTTGGTTGTTAAGTGAATTGTGAAATAAGATAATTAAATGCTGTAATGTGCTTCATGTATTGGTCAAGTGCCCCTATATCTTAAACACTGGAGTCTGCAGCTAAGCTGAAAATTCTTCTGTAAGGTGCTTTTGAAATAACACCTCACTCAGAGGGACTCGGTATGTCGCGCTAATGAACTCTGCCTGCATTAAATTTTATAGCTCTTTTTTTTTTTTTTTTTTTTTTTTAAACTGAGACGACAAATGAAAATCTCTTTTAAAGTAAATTGAGCGAGAATTGCCTGTATAAAGCGCGACGGTGTTCCTGGACCGTTACTGTCGGCTCGGGCAGTGGCATTAGTTTTTGTGATGAAGCTCATCCGTTGTCATGGTGATCTGGCAATAATTTGCGTGTCTCTCGGCGGACACTGTGCATGTGCTGGTAACACTGCGTCCAACACGTCATAAGGAGACTGACACTGTGGGACACAGTCATTGAGAAGCTGACAGTCGCTTAAATACATAATAAATTACTTGAAATTTGTGCATCTCTAAGGTTTACTAACGTGTTCGAGACGAATACGTGGATTTCAAGTTATTATCACCGCGCATATTTACTAAACAGCTTATATCAAACCAACTGATGCACAATTAAAACCCACTTTTTATTGTAGCTTTTATAAAATGTTGTATAAAAAACTTATACAACTATTTTTACAACTTTTAACCATTTTAACTTAAAAACTTAAGTTTTAATGTGTTACAATTATATCAAGACAATTTTTATCACAATATAAAAACACAAGTGCTGTTTGAGCTACAAAATTATGTAATTGAAGTGTAGTAGCTTTTAAAGACAAAAATCCCCCTGACAATGGACTAAGGTTTGAAACATATGTAGGGGTACAAACATTTTATAAAAACTACAATAAAAAGTGGTTTTTAATTGTGCATCAGTTGGTTTGATATAAGCTGAATACGTGGATATTTGAGGAGAATAATGTTATACTGAAGGAATGTTTGTAATGCAGAAGTTATCTAGTCCTGAATGTGTATTTGTATGACGACATAACTTTGAATTATATGTACCTAATCAAACAGTACAACCAACAATGTACGCATTCATCGATCGCAAATGTATTCAACATCTGCTACATGTTTCGTCCTTCTCGGCCTTCTTCAAGGACACCATTTAATTTTTTTGTGTATTTTATATTAGGACATTACGTTACTTATTTACAGTCGCGGTTGCAGTGAATTATTTACAGTCCTTCGTCATTTACAGTCCTTCGTCATTTACAGTCCTTCGTCATTTACAGTCCTTCGTCATTTACAGTCCTTCGTCATTTACAGTCCTTCGTCATTTACAGTCCTTCGTCATTTACAGTGTGACGTCCCAGTTGAGTGGTTAATACTCATTTATCGTTAGTTATTAGAAAGGTCCCGGGCTCAAGTCTCGGCCTTTAGACTGGCTTTCGTGACTATATTTTCCTCTTATATTTCTTAATCGCTGATGAGAAATTCGGAGATATTATCTCAAATACATCCTCCAACACTACCTTCCAGGCTGTCTTCAGTTCGTAATTTAGTAATTATCGTAATATTCAGCAATGTAGAGCAGGGCTGTCCAGTTAGACGTGCTTCCGGATCCGTAATTTAGGAGGAAAATAAGAATAGGGCGAAGCATTAAAGATAAAGGTCATCCTAGAACAGGACATGAAGGACCAGATTGGGTAGAGGTATAGTTTCACTCTTTCTTTAACCTCGGTGCTAGATGGTGTGGGTGGTTAAGGCCACGCCTCGGCCACTTTACCCCTGGAAAAAAGATCTGGTGCCCATTGCAGAGGAGGCTGGGTGGGATCCACCGGGATTCAATCACCGGAACTTCCAACCCGTAGCAAGCTAATCGCTATACCTGCTGTACTAACCCGGCCCACCAACAGCCATGCGTTGATAAAGAAAAAATTTTTGTCCTTATTTAATATCCTTATTTTTGTTCATCCAACTACAATATGTTAGCTTATGTTAGTTGTGAGTTTCTTTAGAATACCTTAAAAAGCCGTACGCGGTCAGCCTCATGAATATGTAAGCTACATGATGGTCCTGTCATGGCTCAGGCGGTTAGTCGCCGGCCTCCCACCGCGGAGGCCCGGTTTCAATCCCGGTGTCAGTCCATATGGGATTTGTGGTGGACAAAGTGGCACTGGGACAGGTTTCTCTCCGAGTACTTCGATTTTACACTGTCAATTTCATTCCACCGGTGCTCCATTACTTGTAAAAATAAAAAAATACTGATCATCTTTGTCTTCATCTTTATAAAAGGGTTGCGCAATAAGCCTTAAGGGTAGCTTCTGCTGCGGGACCCTTCTGCACCAAAAATAAAGTATATGATTATTGTTTTTACAAGAAAATTCCTCAAGGCGCTTTGCGTCTATACCTGCTGTAGAGTCTCAGGTACTGACTGCTGTCATATTTTGTTTTCCTATGGCTCGACAGCCCCTTTTCGGGTGCCTAGGCCTCCTCATTTCGAGGTTTCACGATCACACATTAGACACATCACGCTCGGTAGGACTCCTCTGGACGAGTGACCACTGCTGCCATATATGCCATAACTAAGATAAAAATAACACAAGAGTTTTAACTTAATATATGTATTATTTATGTTTTATATTACTGCGGCACGCTTTGTCAGTGAGTTATTCGTGCTGTTAAAACTTTATTATAAATGTGAATGTCAGAATTATTTATTAATAACGTCACAGCTGCACATTCAAGTTATTTCATGGTGTGACTCTTAATTAGGCACAAGGACAAATTTAACGTCGCGTAGTCACGTACTAACTGTGACGCTTAGAGACCAGTATGACCCAGGGCCTCCAGGCTTCAAGAATTCTTAATGTTGTTTGTCCGCCGTCATTAGCACTCATTTGAGGATGGATCGACCTTTCGTAAGGACCCTACCTACACAGGACAAAATAAACATACTTATCTATGACCGAATATTTCAATTATCAATTATTAGATGATGCAAGGTTTACACGTGAAATTAGATCAGAATTTCAATAGCAAAAGCAGAATTCAACAATTCTTTTTACCAGCAAACAGGACTTAAATTTAAGGAAGAAACTAGTAAAGTGCTACATTTGGAGCGTAGCTTTGTGTGGTGCTGAAACGTGGACACTTCGGAAAGTAGATCGGAAGTATCTGGAAAGTTTTGAAATGTGGTGCTGGAGAAGAATGGAGATCAGTTGGACCGATCGTGTGAGAAATGAAGAAGTATTACACAGAGTGAAGGAGGAGAGGAATATCGTACATACAATAAAAAGAAGAAAGGCTAACTGGATTGGTCACATCTTGCGTAGAAACTGCCTTCTGAAACATGTGATTGAAGGAAAGATAGAGGGAAGGATAGAAATGACGGGAAGACGAGGAAGAATGAGTAAGCCCCTACTGGATGACCTTAAGGAGAAGGGAAGATACTGGAAATTAAAAGAGGAAGCACTAGATCGCACCCTGTGGAGAACTCGCTTTGGAAGAAGCTACGGACCTGTCGTAAGACAGACTGCACAATGAATGAAACTGTGACCGTAGTCACATGCGAACCCGCGATCCGAGTGTCCGAGGCATTTCCATTTGTCAGGCTGTTAATGGCCGGCCTTATCGCGGAGGTCTGTGTTCAGTACCGGGTCAGTCCATTTGGTGTGTGTGATGTATAATGTGGCACTGCGATATGCTTTTGTCGGAATGCTTCCCTGACAGTCCTAGACCACCAAAGCCGTATAAACACAGCAGTCGACAGTTCGTGAAATATAGATATTTCACCCTGTGTTTGAATACGCCTTAGGCTGCCTGCCATATGCACCTCTGAGAGTCAAAGGACTTGTGCTTAAAGCAACTTTTTCTTAAACCAGAAACTAATTACATGTTTCACATTATTATCACCGTGCATCTTCATGAATCAAATAAAATTAATTAGACCAACTGATGCACAAATTGAGCCACCTTTATTGTAGCGTCCTTATTAAATGTCGAAACATATGTAGGGGCATATAATAAGGACGCTACAATAAAGGTGGCTCAATTTATGCATCAGTTGGTCTAATTTAGTTTCATTTAATTACATGTTCTTTCATAATACCTTTATAATTGTCCTGAGCCGAATTTAATTGTTATTTTACTTTCACTTTACCAACTCTGAAATAAGGGATGGGGTGCAGGGGAGACATGGCGGCCTAGTACTTAAACATCCTCAACCAGTCTGGTTCATTATTTAAGAGGGATGTAAACCCAGCTGCAGGTGTCCGGGCTCACTGCAACATTACTGAAGCTAAGAAGATGTACAGAGGTAGTGGAGATGAAGCTCCATGCGTTTTTAGCCTCGGCAGTAAATAGAGTTTAGAGGTCAGCTACACTCACCGCTGTAGCCTGTCTTCTCTGGTATTTATTTTATGAGGCTTGATGAAATCACAGGGGTAGAAACTGCGGTGAAGAGAACAGTCTCTTGGCGAGACTCTGAAAGATTGTGCTTCTTGGAGGAAGGGAAACGCGAAGCTATCCCGGGCACGGCATGAAGCCGGTCGTGGGGAGTAGTACTATACCTCGGCGATACACACATTCATAATTTGGGCCATGGATGGAAGGGATTGGACGACTTTGCGCTCCGGCCGCTTTCCTCTTGAGGGAGAAACACTCACTGGACTTTGAATACAGGGCTGTTGGATCGGACACAGAGCTTGCCTGGACTTCTTTGCAGAGGAGAATAATGCATTGCCTCTGTCGGGAATCGAACCGGGGCCGCCATGCCCATCGCCCACTCGTGCTACATTCCCATTCTCATCTCATTCTTCTTTGTTTGATGATCTTGACCTTCTTAGTGAAAATTACAGATCGCTATCTTCTTCATATATTTCTTTTAATGTTGCTGTTATTAATGGCTGTCAGCTGCCCAATCAGTGCTACTGCTGTTCTCTTAGCTTCCTCTGCACAAATGTTCGACTCTGAGGACGACAAAGTCTCAAACCCAAACACAGATTTAAAGGACTGCATATCTCCGTACTTCGGTATTTATTTTTTTACATAGCAGAGAGGTTTTCTGTGAGGGAAATTCAGGAGAAAATGTGATAATGGTAAGAACTTCAGAAATTTAATTAAGCAAACACGCGATATAAATAATCTTCTTTGTGAGATTCAAAGTTCTCACAGCAGTAATTATGAAGATTGTCATCTCCTGGGAAATAAGGCCTTGTAGTGTTGTATATTATACCAACGTTAGAGAGAAATTCGCTGTTGCCATATTTACTTTAAATGCTGTCTTGTTTCATGAATATAGAGGCGAGGGGTTTCTCTAAACTCCTAATATCTATTTATCAAAGTACACTGCGTCATATTCCGTAAGACTTATCTTAATATATTCGTTATTATTTGACACCTTGAAGTAAACTTATACAGGGTATACACAAAATAATGGTGCGGTTTTAATAGTGTTCACTATTAAAACCGCACCATTCTTTTGTGTATGCCCTGTATTTCTGCATCTAGAATAGACTGCGGTGAGAAAAATTGTGGGGAAGAAATATTGTCGAATTTCAAATCAATCCCTCCCACCCTATTCGATATCATTCCAGAAAATACGAGGGGATTCGAGAAAAAAAAAAGAGGAAAAGTTTTCCAATGTTCAACATCTGCGAAGTTGTGAAATACAAGACTGAACTGTGTTCTATTATCAACAGCCGAACGTACATAATCCCAGCTAAAACCATACACATGAGCAAAGTTGTGCCTTGCTGCGTGCTCATGGGAAACAAGACGGACGTAGAAGCCAAACTCTCTTCGGTTCCAAACAACGAATAGTGGCCAAAGGGGAAAAGTTTTCTAGTTACCTTTTTAACTTTAACTTTCGTGTGGCTTCACTGGTGCGGCTAATCATTCAGCTAATATATATAATTTTGGAAAAAAAACTTTGGACCACAGCCCTGTGCCTTTTGTGAGAAGGAGCAGATAGCATGAAAGCCTTTTATTGTAAGATTTTTATTCCCCTGTATAATTTATTAGCTTTTATGTAAAGAAGCTTATAGCAGTGTGCCTGGTCAAAACCATTTTGCATACAGCAATCGGATAAAGAGGCTATTTGGCAGACGTCGTAGTAGATGGAACAATAACATTAAAATAGATTCTAACGGAAATAGGGCGGCTAATAATAGGAACTGTTGGCGGCCTATTGTGAACAATTTAATGAGCCTTTACTTTCCATGAAAGGTGGGTAATTTCTTGAAAGCTAAGCGACTGTTAGCTTCTCAAGGAGGGGTCTTCTCCTTGCCGTTAGTCACTTACGGCTGTTATGGCACTGGGGGACTCCCCGACGCCGCCACTAGCGCCGTTAACTTTTAAGTCCTGAAAGGATATATCTTAAAATATTTAGGAAATTTTAAACCTTTTCTTGAAGCGTCATGCGAAAATATTCTGTAGCTTCCGTCTTTAACTTTAGATTTTAAAATAACTAACGAATCATTGGAGCTATACACGTGAAATTTGGTACGCTGGTAGGTCATGAGCACACGTGTACTTCCATAGTACAAATATTGTTCTTAAGTCGACAGTTACAAACATGGTGACGATGCGAATCTTTGATGTTACATCAGACACGTTTAATGTGTACAGAATGTGTTAGTATGTTTAACATGAATAAGCAATATTAATACTAATATGTTGCGATCCGTGCCGTGCGGTCTAAGGCGTGGGTCTTCGGACGCTCGCTTACTGGGATTGTGGGTTCGAATCCCGCCGGTGGCATGGATGTCTGTCTGTTGTGAGTGTTGTGTGTTGTGAGGTAGAGGTCTCTGCGACGGGCTGGTCACTCCTTCAGAGGAATCCTACCGAGTGTGGTGTGTCTGAGTGTGTGATCGTGAAGCCTCGAAAATGAGGCGGCCTAGGCCCCTAAGGGGCTGTCGAGCCATGAAAAAAAATATATATGTCTAATTAAAACCATTTGCAGTAGGAAGTTAGGCTGTATGAGAACTCGCGGTTTTACATCATGGCATACCAAATTTTACTTTCACAAACAGAAACTGGGCTAAAGGGTCCTTGCAATAACATGACATAAAATATACACGTAACTTTGTCCAATGAATATCAGGCACTTTTCCTCCGAAAATAAAGCGATCTGACTACTCACTTCAGTCTAGTGCCAAGATTAAAAATGAATGGAACTATACCTCCACTTGTTTTTATTGTTTTAATTTTTTTTTTTTTAGTCGTCCTCTCCTACCTACTCCGGTTTTCCCGGTTCAGTGTCGAGGTTCTTGTAATTTCTTTTGATCACACTAACTTAGACACACCACAGTCGGTAGGACTCCTCTGGACGAGGGATCAGCCCGTCGCAGAGACCTCTACCTGACAACACACAACACTCACAACAGACAGACATCCATGCCCCCGGTGGGATTCGAACCCACATCCTAGTAAGCGAGCGGCCGAAGACCCGCGCCTTAGACCGCACGGCCACTGGGATCGGCGCTTAATTAAATAAAGGGATTTAATTTTTTTCTTATTACATAAAATGACTTTCAACAGGAAATACAAATTTAATAGAACTTTGTTGATATAACGCTCTTAGCTTTATATAGCATCCGAAATATTCATAGAGATTACAATTTTGACTTTGTTTCTGCAGTCAGCTGGACTTGATAATTATGAAGTGCAATTATGTATACTCTACTAATTAATATTCCGGAGGACACAGTCATTGCTTACTCTGCAAATTAGTCACATAATTAATAAATTATTAACTTTTCGACGACGACGACGACAAGCCGTGTACCAACGTGGCAGCATTGAGCTGTAACTTTTTCAGGTTTTCATATCGGACGCGATTTTGTCAGCCTTCTTAAGTGATTTGACACGGTGTAGCATTGCAAGTTTACACCGAAGTTTTGAAAGAATAGGCTGCTTCTTTCTTCATCTTTCAACGAATTTAATTCAAGTTGAGGTTGAAATTAATGTGAAGTTAAATTTTATGTTATTTGTACCGTACATTTATGTTATTTGTACCGTACATTTATGTTATTTGTACCGTACATTTATGTTAATTGTACCGTAGATTTATGTTATTTGTACCGTACATTTATGTTATTTGTACCGTACATTTATGTTATTTGTACCGTACATTTATGTTATTTGTACCGTACATTTATGTTATTTGTACCGTACATTTATGTCATTTGTACCGTACATTTATGTCATTTGTACCGTACATTTATGTCATTTGTACCGTACATTTATGTCATTTGTACCGTACATTTATGTCATTTGTGCCGTACATTTATGTCATTTGTACCGTACATTTATGTCATTTGTACCGTACATTTATGTCATTTGTACCGTACATTTATGTCATTTGTGCCGTACATTTATGTCATTTGTACCGTACATTTGTCATTTGTACCGTACATTTATGTTATTTGTACCGTACATTTATGTTATTTGTACCGTACATTTATGTTATTTGTACCGTACATTTATGTCATTTTTACCGTATATTTATGTTATTTGTACCGTACATTTATGTTGTTTGTACCGTACATTTATGTCATTTGTACCGTACATTTGTCATTTGTACCGTACATTTATGTTATTTGTACCGTACATTTATGTTATTTGTACCGTACATTTATGTTATTTGTACCGTACATTTATGTTATTTGTACCGTACACTTATGTTATTTTTACCGTACATTTATGTTATTTGTACCGTACATTTATGTCATTTGTACCGTACATTTATGTTATTTGTACCGTACATTTATATTATTTGTACCGTACATTTATGTTATGTGTACCGTACATTTATGTCATTTGTACCGTACATTTATGTTATTTGTACCGTACATTTGTTATTTGTACCGTACATTTATGTTATTTGTACCGTACATTTATGTTATTTGTACCGTACATTTATGTTATTTGTACCGTACATTTATGTCATTTGTACCGTACATTTATGTTATTTGTACCGTACATTTATGTTATTTGTACCGTACATTTATGTCATTTGTACCGTACATTTATGTTATTTGTACCGTACATTTATGTCATTTGTACCGTACATTTATGTTATTTGTACCGTACATTTATGTTATTTGTACCGTACATTTATGTTATTTGTACCGTACATTTATGTCATTTGTACCGTACATTTATGTTATTTGTACCGTACATTTATGTCATTTGTACCGTACATTTATGTTATTTGTACCGTACATTTATGTTATTTGTACCGTACATTTATGTCATTTGTACCGTACATTTATGTTATTTGTACCGTACATTTATGTCATTTGTACCGTACATTTATGTTATTTGTACCGTACATTTATTTCATTTGTACCGTACATTTATGTTATTTGTACCGTACATTTATGTTATTTGTACCGTACATTTATGTTATTTGTACCGTACATTTATGTTATTTGTACCGTACATTTATGTTATTTGTACCGTACATTTATGTTATTTGTACGGTACATTTATGTTATTTGTACCGTACATTTATGTCATTTGTACCGTACATTTATGTCATTTGTACCGTACATTTATGTCATTTGTACCGTACATTTATGTTATTTGTACCGTACATTTATATTATTTGTACCGTACATTTATGTTATTTGTACCGTACATTTATGTTATTTGTACCGTAAATTTATGTTATTTGTACCGTACATTTTTCTTTGTTATATAATTGTGATCCGACAAATGTACACTCTTTATTATCTGATATTTAATACAGTTTTTATTAAAATAGTCCAACATGTTTCGAACTATGTTAGTTCATCTTCAGGGACTCAATTGTTTATTACACCAGCTATATACGTATGGTACTCATTAAAATATATAAGTTAGGTATTTCATCAATATTTATTTGTATATATAGCCAACTCTCTTGCCAGTTTCTTGCACAGATTAGATGCAGGCGATAAATTTTATCCTAACTTGTATATTTTAATGAGTACCTTACGTGTATAGCTGGTGTAATAAACAATTGAGTCCTTGAAGATTAACTGTAACATAGTTCGAAACATGTTGGACTATTTGTAATAAAAACTGTATTAAATAGCAGATAATAAAGGGTGTACATTTTTGGGATCACGATTTTATATAGAGAAGTTAAATATTGAAATATTTTGTAAGATTTGGATTAGCTGAATTCTTTGGTCTAGTAGGGGAATTATTTATATTCTCTATTCGAAATAAATTCCAAACCTGGTTTAAACGCGCTCTCACTAACGAAATTTATTGCAATTACGTCATATTGGCTCTTCAGCAATTACTTTCGAATCACATGACGGTTCATTGCTCCCTTTTATGCATTCACTAGCCCTCAGGGTTTCGATTCAACGATGAACCGTGCACTAAAGCGACAGTTCAAATACGCAAAGTGTCACAGGCTCTGTCCTCACACTCTGATTTACTTTGGTTCTATTTCTGTGGCCTTACCTTTGACATTTTATGATATGAACAATTTGAACACGGCTGTAAGAGCAACAAGCAACAGTCAGCGTCTGATGCTGTGAGCTTATTTAACGATGCTCTCAGTATATCAGACTATATTCTGTAGAATTGTGTCATGATTGTTAAATAATAAATTGGAAATGATATGGTGAGCAGATGTCGTTGCCAGATTTACTTTGAATGTAGCCAGGAAAACCAGAAACAACCCAGAATATCCGATCTCCGAAATGAGATTTGAATCCGGCATTTCTGGAATACGAAACAGGAATTACGCCCATTCGCGAGGTTTGTTGGGTAATACACAAAAATTTTGAATTGAGGAAAATTTTTTATAATCTGTGAACTTCAGTCAGAAAGTTTTTAGACATATATTTAAGAAAATACAAGAATATTTAGTTTGAATCTATGAAGGGTGATATGAATGGGTCTTCAACCCGTGGCCCACCAGGTAGTGTTATGCGGCCCGCGGCCACATAATTTGTAAATTATTTACAGACATGTACATATACACTCTAAAAACTGCACAATAATATAGGATAGATGTACCACTTATTGTGACTTTTACACGTTGGCCCCCAGTCCAGTCCACAGTGACGGTTGTGGCCATTTTCCAAAAAAGGTTGGACACCCATGGTGATATGTTTAATGCAACTAACTTCGATACGACATATTCTTGACTGCTGTAAATAAATATATGGAAAGACAAGAGAGGTATTCTTTCTCTGCCAGGGATATGGTGATTTCCATCTGTAGCATCACAATACATGGCGTAGTAACTAAAATTTAAGGACGACATAACACTCAGATTAGGAAATGAAGAATATTTATATAATAAAAGAAGCTTTAGAATCTCGCCTAGAAACTCTTAATACAATATCCGCATATCTCTTTTAACAGGAGTGGCTATACCATGTGCATTAATAAGGGTACGGAGTAAGTGTAACAACACCTTTGGGTGTTCCCTATCAGGTCCGCAGGAGACTGACTGGAAATGACAGGAAAGTTACATTTCTAGGCGTATTTCCAACCCTACAGAGCATTCTTTAAAATTAAGTTTGTATGCATTAAAATATCGAGAACCAAATAAAGGATTTAAAATAAATTTGATGCTGGATATTTTCACTCTGGTTTATCTGATTTTTCGATTTTGTTTAAGACCACACAACAATAATTAGTACTTGTAAGAGGAGCTGGGTGCATTTAGAAGCTTAATATGTAGAAAGAAACAAATATTTGGACAAACATTTTAAGGAAAACATTTTTTACAATACATTTTTCATACGTGTATCAAGTTTTTATATGGGAGTGGAATAAGCACCGTAATTGTTACGATATGTATAGATTTTGTAACTTGTTTTGTATATATCACAAAACTATAATTTTGCCTGTTGTTTTGTATGGGTGTGAAACTTGGTCTCTCACACTGAGGGAGGAACATAGGCTGAGGGTTTTCGAGAATAGGGTGCTGAGGAGGATATTTGGGCCTAAGAGGGACGGGGTAACAGGGAGTGGAGAAGACTACGTAACGAGGAACTTAATGATCTGTACTCATCACCAAATATTATTCGGGTGATAAAATCTAGAAGAATGAGGTGGGCGGGGCATCTAGCACGTATGGGTGAGGGGAGAGGTGCATACAGTATTTTGGTGGGGAGACCTGAGGGAAGGAGACCACTTGGAAGACCCAGGTGTAGATGGGAGAATATTATTAAAATGGATCTTCAAGAAGTGGGATGGGAGGGTGTGGACTGGATTGATATGGCTCAGATAGGGATATGTGGCGGGCTCTTGTGAATGCGGTAATGAACCTTCGGGTACCATAAAACGCGGGGAATTTCTTGAATAGCTGACGACCTATTAGCTTCTCATGAAGGACTGTGCTGCATGGAGTTAGTTAGTTTTTATATATCAGATGAGGTACAGGATATTGCAAGGAGCGCTTTTGGAAAGTTACGATGAGGACCACAGAGCACGGTGCTCCCTAATCTTTGAAACTCAGCACAGTGTATGTGAGCAGCTGTGTGAGGCGGGTTGCGGTGACCCGCAGAATGCTGCAGGGCAATTCATGTGAGAGTGGTTGGCAGTAGACGTGTAATGCAGGGTGGCCTACATGGCATCCATCTCACCTCCCTACTCCTGCCCTACATATGACACAGGCTCACTAATCCACTGTCTGTCTTATCGGAATTCTGGAAATGTTCAACGCGTGTCTATCGCCACTCCATCCTGGAGAGATTGAGTGTCTGACTGCGACTGGAGACTACGTCATGTTCACTTTAGTTCGTTTAATACAGGGTGTTCATTTTTTCATGCAACCTTAAATTCCAGGTCTCCGTACACTTTGTATACGAGATGGAACTAATCACGGGTTAAGTAGGCTATTACGACTGCATTAGTGGGGTGGGGAAGGTTTTCTTTGGAAACCGAACATGATTTCCGCCAGGTATTGATCAGTGATATGTTTTCGTAATTTAAGGCTGTCATTACTTTATAAACAACAGTTTTCATTGTTGGTTATTATTGTAATATCAAACCAATTCGGCCGCTTTACCCCCTGAAAAAACCTGGTACCCCTGTTACAGGAGGCTGGGTGGTTCCCATAGCCGTTCTGAACGGTTTCGGAGAAAAGAAAATTTCTTTTCCAGCCGGGTTTCTAACCCCGGACAGTCCAGCCGGCTGCTAATTGCTATACCGTCGACGCTATACCGGCCCACACATGTAACATGTACTCGGAAAAAGGTAGATGTTTTCGGAACGGGTATAACGCTATCTGACCATGACAAGGCGAGCCTAACACCTGCCACGCCGTGCCGATTGCAGCTATGTGCAGTACTGTGGGAGCAGCTAGTGAATGTTTGGTTCCTACAGCACTGCTTAAAAGTGTGTCCTATCTGAATGCGTATAAGTTACACTTAAATGAGGGTAATGTTTGTGAAAGATGATTACACTCACACTCATTATCATGTTTCTGTCGAATAAATAGGACTCAGTATAAATTTGCAGGTACCGTTTATTGGACCGGAGTTTACACCACCACAAAGCATTCGGGTGGGAGTTCTGAAGGTGGCACTCTTATCGTCTAATGGAAGAGTCTTGTTCTGTGCGTGCGTGCAGACAAAACGTGGAACAACTGCGAGGATTTCTGCGTTCAGTTTCTTGTTAATATTCTTGTAAGAATTATACTTTACTGCCAAGTTTAAATTCATCGCATTTTAATGCATTATGTTATGGTTGTGTATATAACTGTACCGCGTAAAGCAAAGCGGACTGATTGATGTTTGTGTTACTACAGGGCAGAGGGTTATTGCGACTAAATATTGAAAGTCCAGTGGTTAGTATATATGCCACCAGGTTTAACATTCTCAAATTCTACCTTCTGCCCACACAGTGTATTTATGTGTTTTGTGTGGATCTCAGAACAGACAGCGATTATTTCACTGTACAACATTAACTGACTGGTTTGTATAACTGAACGGAGTGTGTTTACTGCGTGGTACGGACTGTATTTATGTGTTTTGTGTGGATCTCAGAACAAACAGCGATTATTTCACTGTACAACATTAACTGACTGGTTTGTATAACTGAGACGGAGTGTGTTTACTGCGCGGTAGGGACTGTATTTATGTGTTTTGTGTGAATCTCAGAACAAACAGCGATTATTTCACTGTACAGCATTAACTGACTGGTTTGTATAACTGAGACGGAGTGTGTTTACTGCGCGGTACGGGCTGTATTTATGTGTTTTGTGTGGATCTCAGAACAAACAGCGATTATTTCACTGTACAACATTAACTGACTGGTTTGTATAACTGAGACGGAGTGTGTTTACTGCGCGGTACGGACTGTATTTATGTGTTTTGTGTGGATCTCAGAACAAACAGCGATTATTTCACTGTACAACATTAACTGACTGGTTTGTATAACTGAGACGGAGTGTGTTTACTGCGCGGTACGGACTGTATTTATGTTTTTGTGTGGATCTCAGAACAAACAGCGATTATTTCACTGTACAACATTAACTGACTGGTTTGTATAACTGAGACGGATTGTGTTTACTGCGCGGTACGGACTGGGTCTTTAAATATAATTTAAGTTTAGTTTCGTCTTCAGAGAGGTGACATCAATTTTCAAGAGTATCTTACCAGCGGTGTTCCAGCATTCGATGTAAAATTTCTCCCTGATGATGGTGGTATATATGCCAACGAAACACGTCCTTTAACTACTTTTTATATTTGAAATTTGTGCATTATTGTTGGTACATTCTAGTTAATAATTCAATAAAATACACGGTGTAAACAACGATGTGAAATTTGATTTTCTTTGCTTAAATTTTCTGAGTGTATTGAAATATCGAGTTACTTAAGGCGAGGGGAATTTTCTCAGTACCTGGGCAAATGAGAACTCCTCAGGAGGGACTGTATTTTACAGACTTAGGGTGAGAAACTAAATGGACGGGAGGGACATGTAGCACGCATGGGAAATATGAAATACATATTAATTTTTATCTAAAAAACTAAATGACCTAGAATACGTATTAGACTTTTGCACACATTTTTTGTCAATGGCTCGACAGCCCCTTGGGGGCCAAGACCTCCTCATTATCAAGGCTTCACAATCACACTTTTAGACACACCACACTCGGTAGGACTCCTCTGGGCTAGTGATCAGCCCATCGCAGAGACCTCTACCTCACAACACACAACACTCACAAGAGACAGACATCCATGCCCACGGCGGGATTCAAACCCACAATCCCAGCAAGCGAACGGCCGCAGACCCACGCCTTAGACCGCACGGCCACTGGGATCAGACAAACAGAGCTTGAGAATATAAACTGAATTTATCTTGTTCAAGATGGGAACGACTTCAAGGCTTTAGTGAGCACGGCAATGAATATTTCTTGTATGCACGTGTTTCTTGTACCGTGATACGTACCGCACAGCATTTTGTTACTAGGTTTATTGCATAATCTATAATTACAAATCGCTGGCCTACTAGATCATATTATGCGGACGTTTCTGTAATAAGTCCCTTGATGAAAGTGGCTGTGCTTGTCGAGAGTGCATCTACTGAAGCTAACTACATATACTGGCACAAATATAAAGGCCTGGACAGGCCCTGAGGATTCCTGGAGGTAGAGGCTCAAAAATTAAGGTGGTAAGGTTGTTAAACCTACGATCCGGCCGCTTTTACCTTCCCAGGAATTATCCCTGTTAGAGGCTGAGTTGACCCCAAGGCCATAATGCGACCAATGAAAAATGCCAATGACACCATCGAGAATCGAACCCGCGACCTTTTAGCTTGTAGCGCAGTGTCTCAATCAACGCACAAATGTAACGTATTTGTATATTTCTTTACAACATTTGTTTATCATAAAATAACAAACACTTGTGATAAATTTCTTATGGCTAGTGCCTACAGTTGTTCAAATAATGCTACTTGAAAGCACGTAATTATCACCAATTTATAGAAACGTATGGAGGAGCAGACGTATAGCGTCATGTACTCTTAACCTCACTAGAGTTTGGAGTTAAATGGTCAGCGTCACGTCCTGGACGCTTTATTCCAGGCAATCATTCGACGGAAGACGTACAGGCTTCTCGTAGTCGTCAAAAGGAAAGTGGTTGCCCTGCCAGGAATTGTAACCCGAATTCTTGTTGTCTAACTCATAGTTTATTCAGCATTCTGATTCGGTTTGTCCCCCGTTGTACGTATAAACGTAACATCGAGGCGCGTTCGCGTAACTATTGTTACCGTGGAAAGGCAGGAAGCATTACATACTCTGAGTTTGTGTCTGTAGCCTTGGTTATCCAGTATGCAAAGCGCATGCGCCGTATTATATTGTCATCTGTGGCCTGTCTGGCTCTACAAAATTTTTCCACATTATCTCGTAAACGGCACGAATTTCGGAAAATTTTGCTGAACATAAGATTTGTGTTTTCATTTTTTCTACAAATTGTGTCTGAAACATTTCTCATTCTAAGAAGAACTCAGCAAGATATTATCATAAATGTACATAGGTCTTCATGTAAAGTACCGTTATTGTTGTCAGATTTTAATGAAACTTGAATTTTATTGACAGGTTTTCGAAAAAACACTCAGATGTTATATTTCATAAAAATCCTTCGAGTGGGAGCCGATTTGCTTCATGCGGACCGACAGACATACATGACGAAGCTAATAGTCGCTTTACGCAATTTTGCGACAGCGCCTAACAATATCAAAGGGTTATGAATTCCGGTTTGTTTCCGCTAGTTTGCGGAATGTGATCCGGGGAATGACAAATTTACATAAAGGGTGTTGTGGGTTGTGGTACATCCCGTGACTGAGTACATATTCTCTCCGTAATAAATTATGTCTCTTCCATTGACCATATATGCTATACAAATTTTTGAAGCATAAGAAACTGAAAGTATTTTTCTACTCAATGCTCCCCGTTTTGCGAAAGAGCCTTGCTTTTTGGAAGGTTCCCAGGCTTCTCCCATTTGTCCTTCAGGTAAGAGCAATATGTAGATGAGTATGGAACATTGGTGGAATGACACTGACAGGGGAACACCGAAGTACTCGGACAAAATACCTGCTCAATATAACGTCTTGTACCACAAATATCACATGGAATTAACCGAGATCGAACCCGGGCCTCCGCGGTGAGAGGCTGGCGACTAACCGCCTGAGCCATGGCACGGCCTTGAAGTCTGATATTAACCTGGATTTTATTTAAATATTCAGTCCGTACCGCTCAGTAAACACACTCCGTCTCAGTTATACAAACCAGTCAGTTAATGTTGTACAGTGAAATAATCGCTGTTTATTCTGAGATCCACACAAAACACATAAATACAGTCCGTACCGCGCAGTAAACACACTCCGTTTCAGTTATACAAACCAGTCAGTTAATGTTGTACAGTGAAATAATCGCTGTTTGTTCTGAGATCCACACAAAACACATAAATACAGTCCGTACCGCGCAGTAAACACACGCCGTCTCAGTTATACAAACCAGTCAGTTAATGTTGTACAGTGAAATAATCGCTGTTTGTTCTGAGATCCACACAAAACACATAAATACAGTCCGTACCGCGCAGTAAACACACTCCGTTTCAGTTATACAAACCAGTCAGTTAATGTTGTACAGTGAAATAATCGCTGTTTGTTCTGAGATCCACACAAAACACATAAATACAGTCCGTACCGCGCAGTAAACACACTCTGTCTCAGTTATACAAACCAGTCAGTTAATGTTGTACAGTGAAATAATCGCTGTTTGTTCTGAGATCCACACAAAACACATAAATACAGTCCGTACCGCTCAGTAAACACACTCCGTCTCAGTTATACAAACCAGTCAGTTAATGTTGTACAGTGAAATAATCGCTGTTTGTTCTGAGATCCACACAAAACACATAAATACAGTCCGTACCGCTCAGTAAACACACTCCTCAATTATAAACCCAGTAGGTTAATGTTGTATAGGACAAGACGGGTTGTCGTCCTCTGTTCTGAGATCTACAGAAGGCACATACACAGCCTATGGGCAGAATGCAGAACTTTTGAGTGTTAAAGCTAGTGGTAAGTATAATAACCATAAGGATTTAAAGGGATAAATTTGGTAAGGCTGTACAATACATGGGATTCTGCACACGCTGAAATGGGCCGAGAGCTTTGAATGCTTCCTGAACATGATAGAGGGAAAGGGATTGATGACAGTGATGACAGATGATCATGTCCGCATTATCACTTTCTTCCCTTCCTCTCTTCAGGCTTCTTTGTCTCTTAAACTCTTACAACAGACCTCATGTACCCTTTGACACCACACGATATAGACCCAATCATTACCACGCCCTTCGATGCGATTCATGGTCTCATGTTACATGCTTTTACATTCAGTTGCAGCCTTTGTGTCAGCCAAACAATAGAATGATATCAACCGTGAAGACTCTGCAGTAAGAAAATGTCTTTCTCCTGCCTAAATCGGTAAGGCCGGACCGGATTAACTCCATCAGTAAAATGACTTATGTTACGGGGTTGACGACTGCAAAATCGAAGTTCGATTCCGGGTGGCAACAGAGATTTTACTGTTCTGCACAAAGTCCAGACCGGAGCAATCTTATAAGGACTTACCTTATAAGTTTACGGATTCAGGGATAGCTACTAAACAAACAAACAAACCTAACTGACTGACTAACGAACTAACTAACCAACCAACAAACAAACGGACTAACTAAATAACGAACTAACCAACCAATCAACTAACTAAATAACCAACTAACCAACCAACTAACTAGCTAACAAACCAATTCAACAACTAAGTAACCAACTGGCCGACTGGGTAACTGGGTGTCTGACTGACTAACAAACTAACAAACTAACTAGCTCCACGGTACACATTCCTTCTTGAGACGCCAATGATTCGCCAGCTGCTCACAGAGTTTCCCTACGGTTTATGTATCCGCAGTGTTCATAACCGTGTTCACAAGAGCCCACAACTCGACTCTGTCCTGTGACAAATTAATCCACTCCACAACATCATATCTGAATCCTTTAAAGGCGTTTCCAATATTTAGGTTGATATCTTGTGGTTCGTGACAACGTGAAGGGTCACGTTGGAGCAACTATGTGTCGCGGTGTGCCTGAACATCTTAATATACATGGTGTCACCGCTGGTGCAACTCCAAGGGCCTTACGTGTTGATACTAACCTGTCATTTGTGACCAGGTCTTGAAAGTGGCTCTTTCTTTCAGGGGTTTCGACTAAAATTCCTTATGTGTGTATGTATGTTTGTAGGCCACGTTATTGATTCTATACGTGCTACATGTCCCACCCACTTCATCTGATCACTCTTGTATTTGTTCATATGTATGTCTGCAAATGTTACAAAATTTCCCAGCCGTCACATAATATCAATGACCATATGTAACTCCAGAATAACTACCACATATATGATACATAAACCTGCCTAAGACTTCTGTTAGGCTGTCATACAAATTTCAAGTGACATATTTGTTACGCAATCAATTGCGCCATCTTACAGTGTCATCAATGAAGCTTACTAAACACTGCAAAAATCAATTTCTATGTTATTAAAACCCTGAATTAAAAATGTAGAATATGAAATAATATGTAAACTGTAAAACTGCTGGTGAAGCTAAGGATTTCCAATTTTGGACCGAAACGCTTTTGTCACGTAGAAGTTATATAATAAGTAAATACAAGGCCGTAGTTGTTTTTTTATCGTTGCATGTTAAAAAGCCATGCCCAAAGCCCAAACACAAATTACCATATGCTTATCACCATTTTTATGAAGGCGAAAAAGGTGTGTGAATATAAAATATGTATTCTTTTAACCTTGGGGTTACGTTTATGAAAATTGAAACCTAGAGCCAAACAACGTAGAACCTAGCATCTTGTTCCCCTGATTTTTATTTAAATTACCTACAAGTTTGGCCGATGAAGATCAACCAGCTGCCGGAGAAAAGAACGTTAATCCAAGTCCAGCCGTAGTTCATCGAATGTTTTGATTACTAAATTTTTTTTCGGGGCAACGTTAAACGAAAGTTGCAGGCAAAACTGCACCCATTATTTTTCAGTGAAATGTACGTCAAATAAAATTTTGAAACTCGGGTCCTGTGTCTGCAAACGGTATCCAGAAACTGGGCGAGCGCATGTGAATAGGCTGCTGCAACATGGATTTGACCGTATTGTAGGGGAGTCAGACTTACCCTGTATAGTTAGATGCAGTGCATGGAAACAAGATGACGTAAATGACTTGTCGTCTATACGTGTTCAGACAAGGCCCAACCTCCCGACAGACAAAATTATGTTAAAAGACTTTAATTAAAATTTAGATAAATTATTAGTAATCAATTAACTGTAGGCGTTTGTAGTAACACTAAACACACAACACAAAAGAAACAACAAATAACAAAGAAAATTGGACGCATGTATAAAAGTCCGTTGTAAAAGGAATGAGCCCAGATATCGTTATAAGACGCCAATAAAAATAAATGTACTTTTAGGATTACAGATTTTGCAGTTAATAGTACATTTCCATACATGTTGTTGTATCTATGACTGATGACGACTAGCACTGAGGGCCGAATTTAAAATCCTTTTTATTATTATCTGCCTGAAAATGGCGAACATTCGCCGAAACATGTAAGAGAGATTATGTATATTCGAAACTTGTAATGTTACGTATTTTATTTGCATTTTTGTTTTATATAGAATTACAATAAAATGCATTGTGTGAATGATATTCAAGTTTTAAAATTCTTAACACGTGTTTAAGCATACAGAGATCTCATACACGTGTTATGTCACACAGGTACAAATAGTTTTTCAATTAAGTTATTTGTCATATTTAGAATTGTTAACAATTTATAACAAACGTGAATCATTCTGCACTGCCGTCAGTGCTGGCAGAAATATTTTAGTGTTAAGGTTTAAAGTATGAAAGGGAGAAACATAGTGCATATAATCGAATAGCAGCACCTTATACCGACGTCAGCCGTCGGTGTATGGCACCATCTTTATGTTTTTATGTCATTTATATGCAGCCATGTAAGACAACGTACTGATACGTCTGTGCAGACACAACCGTCACACAACCATCACACTACCATCACACAACCATCACACAACCATCACACAACCATCACACAACCATCACACAACCATCACACTACCATCACACAACCATCACACTACCATCACACACAACCATCACACAACCACATCACACAACCATCACCACTCACCCATCACCACCCAACACATACCACACAACCATCACACAACCATCACACAACCATCACACAACCATCACACCATCACACACCATCACACCATCCACAACACACCAACTCACACAACCATCACACAACCATCACACTACCATCACACAACCATCACACAACCATCACACAACCATCCACAACCATCACACAACCATCACACAACCATCACACTACCATCACACAACCATCACACTACCACATCACAACCATCACACACACACATCACACAACCATCACACAACCATCACACACCATCACACAACCATCACACTACCATCACACAACCATCACACAACCATCACACACCACACACCATCACACAACCATCACACAACCATCACACACCATCACACAACCATCACACTACCATCACACAACCATCACACAACCATCACACAACCATCACACACACACCATCAACACATACCATCACACAACCATCACACAACCATCACACAACCATCACACAACCATCACACTAACCATCCAACAACCATCACACAACCATCACACAACCATCACACTACCATCACACAACCATCACACTACCATCACACAACCATCACACAACCATCACACACATACACACATACATACCATCATCACATCAACACATCCACAACATCCAAACCATCAATACATACAACCATCACAACCTCAAAAACATCGTTTAACACATTAACATCACACTACTCTCAACACCATCACACAACCATCACTCGAACATCCTCTCATTTCCATCTCCCTCAAGAAATTTAATCCCTTCTTCGTACAGGTTTATTCTTCATTCTGCAAATTTAAACATGAACAGCACTGTGAGGCTTTCTGCTTTCTTTGCTTTTACAAGAGTTTTAAAGGAAATATGAAAGACGGGGGAAAGTATCGTATATAGGGGATGGAATATCTTGGTAGCTGAGAAGGCAAGCTTCGTAGCTAGCATGCGGGGACTCTGGTAAAAGTAACCGAACTTTCTAGAGGTAACATTTTAATATTAGTATGTCATGACGTAGTTGGAGACACTACTGTATCACGCTTTATGTAAGGAGATTAGCTTGGGCACAACACATCCAACTTCCAAAACTTGTGATACTTTTAAATAATAGACTAACTAACTAACTAACTAACTAACCAACCAACCAACAAACCAGCTAACTAACTAGCTAACTAACTGACTGACCGACTAACTAACTAACTAACTGACTGACTTACTCACTGACCGACTAACTAACTAACTAACTAACTAACTAACTAACTAACTAACTAACTAACTGACTGACTGACTAACTAAATAAATAAATAACGAACCAACAAACCAGCTAACTGACTAACTAGCTAACTAACTGACTGACCGGCCGACTAACTAACTGACTGACTGACTTACTCACTGACCGACTAACTGACTGACTAACTAACTAACTAACTAACTAACTAACTGACTGACAAATAACTAACCAACTAACTAACCAACTAACTTGGCCGTGCCATGGCTCAGGCGGTTAGTCGCCGGCCTCCCACCGCGGAGGCCCGGGTTCGATCCCGGGTCAGTCCATGTGGGATTTGTGGTGGACAAAGTGGCACTGGGACAGGTTTTCCCCCGAGTACTTCAGTTTTCCCCTGTCAATTTCATTCCACCGGTGCTCCATTACTTGAAGAAATGAAAAAACTGATCATCTTTCATCTTCATCACAGGGTTGCACAAGAAGCCTAAGGGCTGCGGTGCGTCCGTAGCTTCTGCTGCGGGAACCTTCACCAAAAAAAAACAATTAAATTCATGAAGCAGTCGTTGTTGAGTAGCTCATATTCCGTCAGATGCTCCAGAAATTCCCCATATTACATTGCCATGTTCACAACAGCCCACAGTTTGTCCCTATCCTGAGTCAGATCAAGCCACCCTATTTCTGCAGCACTCATATACAATTGACACGTTTGATTTGCTCCTGCAAATAATTTCAGTGTCTACCTGAACCAAGTAGTCACCCTGAAGAAGGAGGCAGCATGTTCCTCCTAAAATTCCTAACAAGCTTATTACCTTACGTCTTAACAACCCAAAAGACTATGACTTGCTCACGACACGCCGTGAAAGCCTGGAAAAGGCGTTTACAATTTCAAGCTGTAATTTGCATTTGCGTTAAGAATAGACATGTACTGTGTAAGTACCTTCACGTTGCAGTAGTGATGCTGCGCATGCGCTTAATTAGGCACCTCGCATTGAAAACACATGGAACAGCGGAGATTTTAGAATATCAGTAGCTATTACAGTGTCGCACCTACCCTATACATATATTTATGGCCTATTATTATTATTTATTTATTTTTATTATTGTTTGTTTGCGTTATTTTGCTGTACCTGTGTATCTGTATATTTATGTATTTGCGCTAGCTTTATAACTGGCCCTGCGCTGTTAAACCTATATGTGAATGAATAAAGTTGAACATAATTGAATGATATTTGTATCCTCTCAAGGTTTTTGCTGGACTGTTTTTACATTAATGCAAACGTGATTACAAAATATCCCTAAAGGGTTGTAAGACATCATAGTGGATCGACAGAAGGGATTTTATGTGAAAACCATAGTTAGAGATGGGAATTTTAAAATTTTCACATGCTATTTTTGTGATAATATACGATAACCGCGGTGAAACTACGCCAGTTATTGTAATTTGCGTGAAATGTAAATGATAATGGTACCTGGATATAATTGTTGCAGTGTGTTCCTACTGCAGGTGTATTACTGAGGTGTGTCGGTACACACATTATGGGAATGACTGCGGGGAGGGCGACAAGTACTGTGCAGGGGCACGGCAGAGAGACATCATTGAGAGAAGTTGGAGCATTAATCACGTCTGGACATGTCCGTGGCAATGGCTGACTGCGATCTTAGTGCAACATGCATATAAGTGACACAGCGGCTTCTGTATATTTTTACGTTTACTACGTTATATTTTGTGCTTCGTCGTTAACCCTTTAAATGAAGTGGTTACTGTATGTACCAAATGATTTAATATTTAAAGGGAAAGCACATTTTTCAGATACACTGTCTCTATGTGGTTCGTGTGAGTCTCATAAACCTGTTAGTTCCCTAAACGACTTTTAACTGTTTGGCGTTTGAAATGGAGAAAATCTCTGTTCTCTGTGAGGTACGAGTTGAATGTTTATATGTAATCCGTATAGAACTCATACTTAAATATGTTATAGTAGAGTAATTCCCTTACAATTTCTGTTTGAGGGACATTTTTCTGTGATTATTATAACAAAGTAAATATTTCTTTGTGTAATTCAGTTAGTAATAATTTAACATACACTTATTTGTATAAGAGAAGAGCTTTTTTGCTAAAATTTACGGCGGTAGCATACACGATATAACATTAGCACCGCGGAGGCCCAGGTTCAGTCCCAGACCAGTCCATCTGATGTTTGTTGTGAACACTTTGGCAAAGGGACAGACTTTCCTCCGAGTTCTCTTTCCCCTGTCAGTATCATTCCACAATCCCTTCCATACTCTTTTTTTTGTATGGCTCGATAGCCTTATATGGGCCTGGGCCTCCTCGTTTCGTCGACGCTTCACGATCACACTCAGACACACCACAGTCGGTAGGACTCCTCTGGACGAGGGACCAGCCCGTCGCAGAGACCTCTACCTGACAAACACAACACTCACAACAGACAGACATCCATGCCCCGTGGGATTTTTTTTTTTGCCTCTCCGGGGTTTTCCCCCTTTGATCCATTTTTGTACTGTTTAAATCCTTTCTTCCTTCATGTCACTTTACGTTCCATACTACCGTCCTTACAACAAACACAACACAAACATCCGTGCCCCAGGTAAGATTCGAACCCACGATTCCAGTAAGCGAGCGGCCGAAAACCCACGCCTTAGACCGCACGGCCACTGGGATCGGCCCATACTCATTACTGACGCTAAATATTCTTAGCACTTGACAGCGTCGTTAAATATCATTCTTAAATAAGATGAAGTATGAAGCCCTAAATGGATATGAGTCCTCAGTTTCAGTCCTCAGTCGCATAAGTCTCCGGTAGTCATTGTCTAGGAGCTGCGTGGGCCTCAGGGCCAGTCTGTAAGCTATGGGGTAAAGAAAGTGCTTGGTGATGGAGATCGAACCCTGATCCCTCAATCTTCGTGCTCGTAATTAGTAACTATTAGCATAAACAGTTAAAATATCTCGTTATTGATCTTGTTAATGAGTTTAAAGCAATCCCATTACAGGCCTGGACAGGCCGTGAGGTTTCCAGGAGGTTGAGGCTCCCAGATTTCTAGACAATCGGCACATAAAAGTGGTAAGGTTGTCAGCCCTACGCACCGGCCGCCTTTACCCCCCCCCCCCCCCCCAGGAAATACTCCTGTATTCATTTATGTTAGAAGCTGAGTCGACTTGTTAACGAGGTAGGCCTGTTAAAATGTGTAAGCCAGGTCACAAGTATTCTTTTTAAAGACGTACTAGATTAAATAATTTTGATCTGGGATAGCAATGTTTAATATAATTTAGTAAAAAAAGCAGAAAAGAAAATGATAATTTTGAAGACAATTGTAATAACGTTGCTCTATGTCCTGTCATGCAAGGTGGGTTAATCAGCTGAGCGAGTGAGCTTAAGACTCAATGATTGTTTCTTAATTGCAGAAATTTGTTGACAGGAAAATGCTTCATAATTAGAATATACCGGCAGTTTCAAAATTAGAATCGGAAATAGGCTATAACCCGTCTAAGGTTTGTCATGGTATTACTTAGTCCCTACAGCCAAATATCTGCATAGTATCTCAAATCAGGCCACGACAATTTCGTAACTTATCCTTTACAATTAATAACCCCATAATTTGACAGTAAATATTGTGAGAAATGATAGATTTTTATTTATTTGCATTAGTCCTGCACCTGTAATAGAAGGTTTTTGCAGAACACAGGTACCTTAAATATATACCTATTTACATCGATCTACTCTCTCATTTTATTTTATACTCACACTACTGTACTGCTAACGTGACTGTACCATTACATTCTTTCATTTTTTTCCCGGTATTATTTCACTTTCTCATTCGACATCTATGCAACCTCCCATAAGACCCTGTGTCTTGCTGGCCATTTTCCCATTTTCATCTCATTTTAAATGAACATTTTCCGAAACTTCTTACCTCTGTTACTTTCGTATTTGAAGGCATAATTGAAGAAATCATAAATAAAGAAACGTCACAAGTCATCTTTTATTCTCTAAATCTTGAATATTCGAGAGGGGTTATATTGTCTGGAATAAGACGCCGAGTAATTTGGTACTTAGGAAAATCGCTTTTCCTCAATCCTACTCTTTTTATTCTTATCTACTTCAAGTCTTTTTAAGGATTCCAATGTGCTTCAAGTTGCAATAATCCATTGGTACTGTTGTTCTTCCCTCCATATCCCCCCCCCCTATGGCTCGACAGCCCTATATGGGCCTGGGCCTCCTCGTTTCGTCGAGGTTTCACGATCACACACATTTGAGACACACCACAGTCGGTAAGACTCCTCTGGACGAGTGACCAGCCCGTCGCAGAGACCTCTACCTGACAACACACAACACTCACAAGAGACAGACATCCATGCCCCCGGCAGGATTCGAACCCGCAATTCCAGTAAGCGAGCGGCCGAAGACCCACGCCTTAGACCGCACGGCCACTGCTTCCCTCCATAGCACTGATCGATTATTTTCAGCGCATCTTACTTCTTGTCCTGAAGACAAAGACAGATTTTGCCTCCATAACGTTTTTACTTTTCTGTCAAAGTACACGGCGTCACATGCAAGACACTCCTCCTAGCCAACACTGTGACGCTCTCAATGTCGCGATATTTATTACGAAGAGACGTTACTGAAGTCCGCGGCGGTTGGTACACTCTTGCTGTGCAGAATAAGCAGACAGTATGGACGCAGCCAGGCGCTCCTGTCTTCCTACAGCCAGGCATGATTAATAGCACTCTGAAGCTCTACTGACGTGAATTATCTTCGTCTCTGTCGCAACTCCTGGATCATCGCTGCATCGTCTTCCCTAACCTAAATCTATCCTTAGTACAGGCTTCTCTTTTTTTTTCCTCCCGCCTTCTCTTTTTTATTTTGCTTTCATTTGTGTCGTCTTTTTTATGTAGCCATGGCGATTAGCACGAATTTTACTCCAGTCCTTGATGCAGCGAAGCAATGTTGGTGACGGAATTTGCAGAACCCAGAAATAATTGACACTAGTGACAGAAGAAAAGTGAATTAGTATATAGAAGTATAGGGATTTCATAAAAATGTTACCGAGAAAGACAATTTATTTATTCAGCTTTGTTTCAGGAATATTAAGGTTTATCCTAATGAGGAACTAATGCTGTGTTTTCAAGTTTTCTTATTACATTTGTAAATATAAAACAGCGGTAAAATCATTATTAGATAAGCTCGCACGGCTCTCAATTTTGCTTAGTGTAAATTAGGGAATTAGTGTCAAGACTGGGTAACCTGTAGTCTAACGGTGTTACTACCGAGCGTTATAAATATTGGCTCTTTACTTCGTAAGTTTGTAACTTGAAAATTCACAGACATGTGAACACGACAAAGACATTTTTATTACAGAAGAAAAAAATAAGCAGAAACACGTGTGGCCTAATAATTGTTAATTTAAATATGCCAACTGGAACATATATAAGGCAAAGGTCGTCTATAGATAATAATATAGAAATCTGTTATACTGTCTCAGAGAGAACACTGCATCAATACACAGATCAGGCTGCTAATGATGATAGGGACACTAACACTGCTTTTTTCCTGAGAATCAAATCACTATAATTCATAAAAGAACATAAATACATTGTGTGGTACGTACAGTAACTTTTGTATCTCACAGATTTGGTTTTTAATTGGCGTGCTGCTGATTGCATGAATATGGGTTTGCACGCCACTGATATTATCTATGTCAGTACTGTAAATCGCTACAATGTACATTGAACAAAATGTGGCAACAGCTAGCTCTCTGTGTATGGAGATACAGTCACGCATTCACACACCGATAAGCTAGAATACCAACATGTAAAATGCTATCTGTCTGTAGCAAAAATATTCACAACGACTTTGAGCATCATTTTGCATGACCGACATTGAAATATGTACAGCACTGTATGTAACTTAGGTCCTGGATTATTTAACCCAATAACGGTGCGTCTATGGAAGATGAAATACACCAATATTTTGCTAACCGCAGTTTTTTTAATGTGGAGAAGGGCCCCGCAGCAGATGTTACGGACGCACAGCAGCCTTGAGGCTTATTGTACAACCCTGTGATGAAGATGAAGAGAAAGGTGATCAATTTTGTTTTCACTTTCCCAAGTAATGAAGCACAGGAGGAATTAAATTGACAGGGGAAACCCGAAATACTAGGGGAAAAACCTGTCCCAGTGCCACTTTGTCCACCACAAATCCCAATGGAATGACCCGGAATCGAACCCGGCCTCCGCGGTGGAGGCCGTCGACTAACCGCCTGAGCCATGGCACGGCCCGACCGCAGGAGTTACCTTTTTCATGTGCGGTTTAAAAGTCAGTAAACTTTGTGCAGAATTTGAGTCTTACTGTTACAGATATATCGGCTTACTTCTAAAAGTAACTAAAACCAGATTTGGCGACGCCATGGCTAAAGTAGGTGGTTAGGTCTCACAGCGGAGGTCCGGTTTCAATTCCCGCCAGTTATTTTGCCTATTATGGTAGACAAAGTGGCACTGGGACAGTTTTCTCTACGTGAACGCCAGATCTTTGCCAAACGTTACGGCGGTAGCATAGGCGATATAACATTAGCAACGCGAGACCCAGGTTCAGTCCCAGACCAGTCCATCATCGATGTTCGTTGTGAACATTTTGGCATAGGGACAGGTTTTCCTACGAGTTCTGTTTCCCTGTCAGTATCATTCCACCAATGCTCCATCTCATTCATACATCTACCACCAAGCTGTATAATGTTTTCCCAGTACTTCAGTTTCCCCTGTCAGTATCATTCCACCAATGCTCCATACTCATTCATACATCTACCACCAACGCTGTATAATGTTTCTCTCCCAGTACTTCAGTTTCCCCTGTCAGTATCATTCCACCAATGCTCCATACTCATTCATACATCTACCACCAACGCTGTATAATGTTTCTCTCCCAGTACTTCAGTTTCCCCTGTCAGTATCATTCCACCAATGCTCCATACTCATTCATTCATCTACCACCAACGCTGTATAATGTTTCTCTCCCAGTACTTCAGTTTCCCCTGTCAGTATCATTCCACCAATGCTCCATACTCATTCATCATCTACCACCAACGCTGTATAATGTTTCTCTCCCAGTACTTCAGTTTCCCCTGTCAGTATCATTCCACCAATGCTCCATACTCATTCATACACCTACCACCAACGCTGTATAATGTTTCTCTCCCAGTACTTCAGTTTCCCCTGTCAGTATCATTCCACCAATGCTCCATACTCATTCATACATCTACCACCAACGCTGTATAATGTTTCTCTCCCAGTACTTCAGTTTCCCCTGTCAGTATCATTCCACCAATGCTCCATACTCATTCATACATCTACCACCAACGCTGTATAATGTTTCTCTCCCAGTACTTCAGTTTCCCCTGTCAGTATCATTCCACCAATGCTCCATACTCATTCATACATCTACCACAACGCTGTATAATGTTCTCCCAGTACTTCAGTTCCCCTGTCAGTATCATTCCACCAATGCTCCAATCATTCATACACACAACCGTAAAATCTCCAATTTGTCGTGTCGTATAAATACTAATGGTACCAAATTCGACAACCAAACGCAATGTTGTGTCTAGACTAAAATTTGCTGATATAGTTCAGAATTGTAATCAGGTATGCAAACTACAATGCTTAATAATGTTCTACAGTACTTCATTCCCCGGTATGCAAATGCTCCATAATCCATAGCTAATTTCTCCAGATATCCTGAGATACAATGCAATATAAGTGAAACGTTCGAAGTGCTTCAAGGAACTAAGGGTCTAAACCGTGAAACTTAAAAATGACACCAGACAATACTTGTTGACCTGTGTATACAGAATTTTCTGATAATTATTTATCGACTTGTTGTTGTTAGGTTTCTACCGAGGACGAGATTATTTTCGTTTTAAAGGTACTTATTCATTATCTTTAGTTTGACAAGTTACACGCAAGGGTTTTTCCGTTTGATAACTTAAAACAATTACACAGGGACAGTTTTTTCCTTGTCCTTCTGTTTTTGTTCGTCAGCTATCACTCTCCGAATACGCCGTCTTCACATCCATCTACTGTCGTAACAATACCTGATGCGTTACGTCATCCACCCACACAGTGTTGCTGTACTCGTCAGGGCAGTAGATAAGGCACACAAAGGCATGTTATGTATATGTATATATATATATATATATATATACTTGGAAAAAGTTATGGAGAAAGTAAAAAACCCATATTACGCTTTTCTTAAAAAGTAAAATTACACCAAATTGAACCAAATTATACCAAGAATTTACCTGATATTAGTTACAAAATTTAATTGGAATTATTTATAAATTGGAATTAATATTTGTGACGTGTTTTAAAACTTAAACTTCACAAATTTGAAATTCTCACGGATGTGAAAAGAAACATTGATTTATGGGATATGATGCCTTGTTAAGACGATCGCAGTGCCCGCGCGGTCTAAGGCGTCGGTCTACGGACGCTCGCTTACTAGGATTGTGGGTTCGAATCCCACCGGGGGCATGGATGTCTGTCTGTTGTGAGTGTTGTGTGTTGTCAGGTAGAGGTCTCTGCGTCGGGCTGGTCACTCGTCTAGAGGAGTCCTACCGAGTGTGGTGTGTCTGAGTGTGATCGTGAAGCCTCGATAATGAGGAGGCTAGGCCCCCAAGGGGCTGTCGAGCCATGGAAAAAAAATGCCTTGTTAGTTTGGTAGACAATTACCATATTTTCGGAGGTACAAGCTGCCTACATCTTCAGGATAGAGAAGTGACGTCAGTGCCGACGAGACGGGGAGGGGGGAAGGGAATCCGGCACAAAATACCGGGGCCCGGAGCCGGAGCCTATATATGCTTATGTTTTTGTCTTTCTCGATGGTATCATTATTTGTCGATTGTACAAATTAACCTTTTCAGTTTAAGCCCAAGTCCCTCTGCAACTGAGAGACTTCCCAAATTAGTGTAAAGATTTATAGCCAGTCCGCCCTTGCTGGGGTGCTAGAAAGCATTTTTTTTTTACCTGGGCCCGAATCCGCTCTCGGTAGCCTCAGTGACGTACCTTGAAGCTGGAGACAACAGCTACTTTGTTACCATTCTGTCACCATATAGAGGAAGGCGGGAATTTTTGAACATTCTGATATCAATATCTTCAACCTGTTTATATGTTAAATTGTATAATACGGAGACATGAATCAAAATTTGTAGGATATGGGAAGCAATTTAGTTTTGGAATTCATGTTTCAACTTGCCAAGCAATGGTTGCAGTTGTATCGTTCCACAAACTTAACGCACCGTTAGGCAACCCCTCTTACGCCTCTGCACTGTGGGTGTCATAATTATAGGCTGACGCTAATTGTAAAGGAAAGCGGCCATAAACTCCAATTCATACCTCGCCCTCCGCTCTGGCTTTAGGTAAAGTAAGGTGGTGGTGGTGGTGGTGCCTTGGTGGTTGGTCGTCTGTTTACGGTGGAAATAGGAAAAGCAAATGGAGGGGGTTGAAATTAAAGGGTTGCGTGTGTGGAAATGTATTATTTAAATGATAGTGAATAAATAATACTCGTTTTTTAGCATCTACGAAGAAGTAGGCCTGTAAGTTTGCAGTTAATAGCGGATTGCTGTGAGGTTTGTAAGTCCGTTGTGCGTGTGGAGAGACTGCTTGCTTTGTATGATGACAGGCGTGATTTTATTTGAACTCTTCAAGTGTTGATGTAAAGGTAGTTGTGTTGTTTATAACACAATCAAGACAAAATCCTTCCAACCACAACTAAATTCCATTTACTAAACACAATTACACGTTTCGACCTATTTCAGATCATCTTCATGTACACAATTTTTGTTTAAATCATTGTTTATAACAGAATCAAGACAAAATCCGTCTAAACACAACTAAATTCCATTTATTAAACACAATTACACGTTTCGACCTATTTCAGATCATCTTCATGTACACAATTTTTGTTTAAATTATTGTTTATAACAGAATCAAGACAAAATCCGTCCAAACACAACTAAATTCCGTTTACTAAACACAATTACACGTTTCGACCTATTTCAGATCATCTTCATGTACACAATTTTTGTTTAAATCATTGTTTATAACAGAATCAAGACAAAATCCGTCCAAACACAACTAAATTCCGTTTACTAAACACAATTACACGTTTCGACCTATTTCAGATCATCTTCATGTACACAATTTTTGTTTAAATCATTGTTTATAACAGAATCAAGACAAAATCCGTCTAAACACAACTAAATTCCATTTACTAAACACAATTACACGTTTCGACCTATTTCAGATCATCTTCATGTACACAATTTTTGTTTAAATTATTGTTTATAACAGAATCAAGACAAAATCCGTCTGACCACAACTAAATTCCATTTACTAAACACAATTACACGTTTCGACCTATTTCAGATCATCTTCATGTACACAATTTTTGTTTAAATCATTGTTTATAACAGAATCAAGACAAAATCCGTCTGAACAAAACTAAATTCCATTTACTAAACACAATTACACGTTTCGACCTATTTCAGATCATCTTCATGTACACAATTTTTGTTTAAATCATATTGATGAAGGAATATAAGGAACATAATATAAGGACTATATGCCTTCCTCAGTATGTTTTAAAACAAGAATTTTGAACCTGATGGTGACAAGAAAAAGGTCGAAACCTCTAGTTCTGTTAAGCAATAGGAATTTAGTTGTGTTTCGACGAATTTTGACTTGATTTATGTCACCTGCTTAAATATTTCAACTTAATTCATCGCTTATATAATGACGCCTTAAACTGAGGTTTTGACCTAATGCTATATGATATTGTGTACTTTTGTGCATGGGTACCAACGTAACGGAATGAACTTGTGCAGCCTTCTTTAGCTGAAGTAACTAAAGAAAACAACCGGAATATTCCTGGTTTATTTAATGACACCTCTAGTTAAAATTAGGATATTCTGGGAGTGACACCGTGGAGTTTGGTATGTAGGTAATACAAATTCTAAGTAATTTGCTGCCTCTTCAACTGAAAGTTTTGAAGAAATATTTCAGTTATATTCTTGTTCTATTAACGAGGCTTTGAATTAAGTTGATATGTTTATTAAGAGATACACTCTGAAGATGGAATTAGTGGGTTTCTACGAAACTACACTACAACTGCGTCACATCCTAGATGATTGTAACCCCAAGTCTAACTCAATCTTATATTTGTTGAGATTAAATAACTTGCAAGTGTTAGACGATGAAAGAAAAATGAATTTGAAAGTATGGTGAAAGGAAGCACTCAAGACCTAATATGAGGCATTCGTACGGAATTTGCCTAAAGGGATTTAAGATATCCACAAAAACTTTTAATCAGAAATTCCGTTTTGCGGACTGATATTTGAAACTTTACCTTCAGGACAGGAAGTTTCAGTAGGCCTGTTACCCCCTAGCGTTCCGTGTTTGGTAACAGCCATTGCTCCTATGGTAAGTCGCCAGGAAACCAATAAGATGTGTTATCTACAGTAATGTCTCCGAAATTGACATCACATTTAGTTTTGACTTGACAATATGCAAGTGTCTGTTCGTTAATACAGGAATATATTCTATTAACTCTTCCAGAAGAATAGACTTTTTTGGTGCGATAATTTATATCTGAAGGCAGAGTAAATATTTTCCTCCAAAATACTCTTACCCCACTAAAGACACCGGGGCACGCGGTGGCGCAGTTGGTTGAGGCACTGCGCTACAAACCGGAACGTCGCGGTTTCGATTCCCGATGGTATCACTGGAATTTTTCACTGACATAATCGTTTCGGTCGCACTATGGCCCTGGGGTCGACTCAGCCTCTAACAGAAATGAGTACCGGGAATCTTTCCTGGGGGTAAAGGCGGCCGGTGCGTAGGGCTGACAACCTTACCACCTTCATGTGCCGATTGTCTAAAAACCTGGGAGCCTCGACCTCCTGGAGCCCTAAGGGCCTGTCCAGGCCTGTATGGGATTGCTTTACCTTTACCACTAAAGACACCAAACCAGAAAACCATATTTTTAAGGGGTCATTGTGATTAAGTGTTGTCTTTACGCCCTTCATTTGATGCACCATATATTCTGGAATCATTATCAGTAGTGTGTCAAACGTTTTACCATTTCTAACTTGGTGATGAAAATAACAAGACGGCAATGTAAGTATAGACGTAACATTGAGGAGCTTTCGTGTAACCACTTTAACCGTGGAAGTGACACCATCGGCATTTTTTTTTCTGTCTGGGGGTTTTTCCCCTTTGATCCATTTTGTACTGTTTAAATCCTTTTCGTCTTTCATGTCACTTTACGTTCCATGCTACCGTCCATACAACAAACACAACACAAACATCCATGCCCCCGGTGGGATTCGAACCAACGATCCTAGTAAACGAGCGGCCGCAGACCCACGCCTTAGACCGCACGGCCACTGGATCGGCACTTTCGAACCCGCGACCTTCCGGCTTGTAGCACAGTGCCTCAACCAACTGCGCCACCGCGTTCCCGCTATTTATGTGCATATATTTACATATATTTATTGTTCACGTGCTATATACCACTCATAATTCACCGTCACTACCCAGTATCATATAGGTGGTCGCCTTTCTGTGTCTTTATCGTTGTCAATATTTTTCCTTACGCTGTTACTATCTCCTCGTGCGTTGTACATAACCTTTCCTACAATTTTAAAACCTACGCCCGCCCAAGTGATTAGGCTGCCATTAAGGCGAAGTAAGGTACGACAAAACATGTTGTACAAGGCTTGGGCTGAGAACGACCTTGTAGATACTGTCAAGATACAGTTTGCCTTGTCAGTGCGCTGAAAGAATATGGAAACGCCGGCATATATCTCTGTTAATTCTTAATATGGACACTAGGTGGAGTTGAGTGGTCAACTTCACGTCCCGACCGGTTTAGTTCCGGGTAAAAGGCCTCGGGTAGCCACTGATTAGGACGCTGGGTGATTCCCAGATCCGGTCTGGACGTTTAGGTGGAGAAAATATCTCTTGCTCGTTCTGGGAATCGAACCTCGTTTCCTCTGTCTTCCAGCTTGTAGCCTAGTTACTATACTGTCTGTGATATTCCGGCTCTTCTCGTACATATTCTTCTATTTATTTTGTACATTGCATATACTGTACGTTAATTTAACTCCGTATTCTGTGACGATGCATGTGTACAACCCCAGTCCAGTGCACCCAATAGAATTTCTTTCACAGTTCTTTATTTTACTTGATGACAAAATCAGAACTACCAACATACACATTGTGTATTCTTTAGTTAAGACCAAATAATGTGAAAAGACAGCAATATACAGGGTGTGTACCACAGTAACACACCTTCGTCACAAAGCTTTAAACTTCACGCGATTTACTGTCTCTAGCGAGGGTCTCAGTTCAGTGGGCAACACTTCATTTCTGCTTGGGAAGTTCAGGTTTAACAACTCGTACCGGAAGACGAGGAAGAAGGCGTAAGCAGATACTGGATGACCTTAAGGAAAAGAGAAGATACTGGAAATTGAAAGAGGAAGCACTAGATCGCACTCTGTGGAGAACTCGCTTTGGAAGGGGCTACGGGCCTGTTGTAAGACAGACTACAGAATGTGAATGAATGACCGGAAATGATGTATCCTAAATGATGTATCCTAAATGAAGTCTGTCGTGGTTTCCTTCAGTCCCTCCGACAAATAATGAGTTAGTATTTACTATTACGCCAGGCGTACTTCGTTCCTTTCCTTTCCAAATCAGTACTCGTTCATCTGTCAAACATTCGACAATACAGGGTCTGAGCTCCTGGAAATACCCTGAAATAAATAAATAAGTAAATTCTTATCTATCAATAAAATAATATCTGTTTGCGTCCGTTTGTGGCAGCCATAACGTATCTGGAAATAAAGATAGGAGCTTGACATTTTGGCGGTAGTATTAGCATTACTACGGTACGTGCCACGTCAAATGTAATCAAAATAATTCCTCCGGATTGGAACGTATTTGCCTGTATCCTTCGCGTAATACACTAAGTGCCGGGTTCCAGGAGAAAGAGTAGAGCACTGATCATATAATACAATATAGCACAACCAATGGCAGCACTCTAATAGATGACATTGACTTTCGGTTTGCTCTAAGAACGAATCAACAGCCGATGAAAGACTCCGTGGAGTAGCGCGTGGCAGTAATAATCGAGAAAAATTTACTTCAGTCGATAGTAGAACATAGCTTTTCCAGATGGAAGCGCTCCAGTGTATGAGATTAACGCTTGGTGTGTATAAAGGATGGAGAAGCGGTGGATAAAAGAGGCCATGGGGAGGGGTGGCGATAATAACAGACAGTAATTAATGTTAACCGATAATAAACCACAGTGACCGATAGTAATGTACAAAATCGATAATAATCATAGCACACAGAAATGCCAGAACTGTGACATCTGAGGTAACACTTGGTTTGGTGAAGAACTGACGTCAGATATTGCTTTGTTTGGGTCGCAAGTGACAGTTCTTCGGTGCAGTAGCGCGTGAAGCCAAGTATAATCAAAATCCGTCCACAGGAAAGGAGTCAGATCATCGAGTTTCTTAACTAACTCCATGGAACAGAGTCCTTCGTTAAGAAGCTAACAGGTCGTCAGTTAGTCAAGAAATTCTCAGCGTTTTATGGAACCCGAAGGTCATTACCGCATTCACAACAGCCCGCAATCTGTCCCTATCCTGAGCCATATCATTCCAGTCCATGCCCTCCATCCCATTTCTTGAACATCAATTTTAACATTATCCTCCCATCTACGCCTGGGTCTTCCAAGTGGTCTCCTTCCCTCAGGTCTTCCCACCAAAATCCTGTATGCACCTCTCCCCTCCCCCATACGTGCTACATGCCCGCCCACCTCATTCTTCTAGATTTGACACTCGAATATTTGGTGATGAGTACAGATCATTAAGTTCCTCGTTATGTAGTCTTCTCCACTCCCCTGTTACCTCGTCCCTCTTAGGCCCAAATATCCTCTTCAGCACCCTATTCTCGAACACCCTCAGCCTATGTTCCTCCCTAGTGTAAGAGACCAAGTTTCACACCCATACAAAACAACAGGCAAAATTATAGTTCTGTATATCTTAATTTTTGTATTTTTGGATAGTAAACTGGAAGACAGAAGATCATCGGATTTCTACCCCGTGGAAATATGAGAGTCACAATCTTCTTGTGAGTAATCGACAGTTTTTTACCTTTGTTACCACTGCTGCGCTGTCCTCTGTGAGGTACGAACTAAGGCTCAATAACTGTTAGCATTGCGCATTTAATACGATGGACAAGTTGTGCTCTCTGTGGAGCAAGTTGCCCTGTTTCCGTACATACTAACAGCCATGATTTGTTAAGTTGTTTTATGACGTTTCTGGTATGGGGTTGGAGTGGAGGTTTCTGGTCCTCTGGGAGGTTACGTTGTGTAAGTGATGGCAACTTATCCCGAAGTTTCGGAGAAACGTAGCGCCTACATTTGTAAGGGTTCCTGTGACCCACGTCTTATATATTCAAGTACCTACCAACTCTTATAAACGCAGGCGTTACGTTTCTTCGAAACTTCGGTATATGTTAAATTACTCGCTATACAAACTAACATCCCAGAAGGCCGTGCCATGGTTCAGGCCGACCTCCCACCGCGGAGGCCTGGGTTCGATCCCGGGTCAGTCCACGTGGGATATGTGGTGGACAAAGTGGCACTGGGACAGGTTTTTCACCGAGTACTTCGGTTTACCCTGACAATTTCATTCCACCAGTGCTCCATTATTTGGAAAAATGAAAAAATTGATCACCTTTCTCTTCATCTTCATCAGAAGGGTTGCACAATAAGCCTCAAGGCTGCGATGCGTCCGTAGATTCTGCTGCGGGGCCCTTCAGCACCAAAAAGTCCCGTCCCAGAAGACCTAAATCTTCAAGATATTAATTGTTTAAAAAGAGTTCTTCTGACTGAGGAAAGAGCAGGAACGTTGTCAGTGCCAATAGAAATTTGTTATGTGTTGATAATACAGAAAGACTCTTCTTTCCTCCATGGAAAATTCTGTTTATGTTTCCTTCGGTTGTCATTTAAGTAAAACATTATGGATCACCTTGATACAGTCTGTCACCTTAGGCCTGCTTTTTCAACAGGAGCGACATTTATGTGCAAGTCGGTCTCAGAATGACGTCTTTGCCATAAAAATTTACCCAATAAGTCGCTTTGAAATATGGTTAACGAAAGAAAAATGTTAGCACCTATAAATTGTACAGTTGACGCCGTAACTATCGATCCTCTCGTGAAAATACCAGGTTTTGACAAAGCTGTAGAAGTCTGTAGATACATTGATGGATGACAATGATGATAACGATGACAATGATGATAATGATGACAATGATGATAATGATGACAATGATGATAATGATGACAATGATGATAATGATGACAATGATGATATAATTCTGTAAATTATCTTGATGAATTCTTAAATTTTTTGGAAAAATTATTGTGCTGCATCTCACATTATGACTTAATAGTGGTACACCAATAATGAGTTTAAGAAATTCGTGTTCCACGGGCTCTTAGTAATGGTAATGTTTTGGTAGTGAGACGACTGTATCATTTCGTCATGGAAGTTACCATTATTATTGGCCGTACCGCCGGATATAACGTGTTCGGGACAAGGATGTGTGCAATACCTTCGGACTATGCATTACAATTTGAAAGGATTCAATTTCCAGTGAGAATTATTTAAACATGAATGACAGTAAACTTTAAGAGCAGTCATGGAACATGGAACATTTTCGGACTTTACCTACGGAATATGTCTTCTCCACTTGGACTGCTGAGTGTGGGTTATGCAGAATGAAAATGTATAAAGAAGTGTTTAATTTAGCTGAAGATGGGAAAAAGCTAAGTTGTGTATGAGGAAGAATTACGAACTTCTTTGTGCGTTTAGTAATAAAAATATTTAAATTGTTTGATGTTTTATATTTATTTTTAAATGCATGTGAATTGCAGCGCTGAAAAACATGAAGAAATTAGAAAGAAAAGGGAATCTAAGGGTGCCTCGTGTATACTGTATTGGACCAGCTTTTTAATAAGTTACTCAGACACCAAATTTATTCCCAGACAGTGTATTTATGTATTTCCTATTGGCCGTACAATAAAAACGTTGGGAATTTTCGCAGAACGTAATACTTCAGGCGCATTCTCTCTGTTATTTTCCCTATACTGTACCTTAGAAAGGAATGAAAGTACATAATCATTGATAGTTGTGTTTAGATCTGTAACTATTTTTTTCTGCTTTTGCAAAAAAAAACACAAAACTTTGTTGGAGTTGCTATTTTTAAATCGTCAACTGTTACTTCGGCCTCAGTCAATACGTCACAGAGAACACAGTCTGTCACACATGCGAAGAACAGGACTTCACCTGCAGTGCCTGTTGTTTCTTATATTTTAATGGAAATCGATTTTTTTTTCTACAGGTTTCAATGCAAACCTCCCATATACTGTTCCACGAAAAGCCGTCCAATGGAAGCCGAATTATTCCATTGGGACGGACGAACGGACAAGTTAATATTATGAAGCTAATAGGGATGGAGAAGAATGCAGAAGATCAGTTGGACCGATCGTGTGAGAAATGAAGAAGTATTACACAGAGTCAAGGAGGAGAGGAATATCGTACATACAATAAAAAGAAGAAAGGCTAACTGGATTGGTCACATCTTGCGTAGAAACTGCCTTCTGAATCACGTGATTAAAGGATAGATAAAGGGAAGAGAGAAATGACGGGAAGACGACGGAGAAGACTTAAGCAGCTACTGGATGACCTTAAGGAAAAGAGAAGATACTGGAAATTGAAAGAGGAAGCACTAGATCGCACTGTGTGGGGAACTCGCTTTGGAAGAGGCTACGGACCTGTCGGAAGACAGACTGCAGAATGAATGAATAGTTGATGTTCACGGTTATTGCGAAATCGACTAAAAATTGATCATTCTGAAGCGATATAAGAACTGAATGTGATGTGTCTATGGCTCACATTCAGTGTTTATTGGCGTTCAGAACACATTTATTAAACTTAAATAGAAACATTTTCATTGAATTCGGTTTCAGTTTTATATGTAAATCGCAGCTGAGTTATTACTAAGAAAAAAACGTATATTTCAATGACGTCAGCATTTAAGCACACAGGAATGGCTACACATTGAAGGCTTTATCAAAGGATTATAATCTTTGTATTTATGCAAAGAACGTGAGTTGTTTTTTCTGTTTAAAACTACAAAAAACACGTAGCCACATGACAAAAATTACGATTCAAGCGATTTTAAAGCCACTTCATGTAGAGAGAATTAAACCACTGCAGGTAATTTTGTGGAGCAGAATTAGCAGCGCAGGGTTAAAGCCGCGTGTCTTGGGTTCCGGCCTCTCACATGAGAGATATAAACAATATAACGTTAAATCTTGCAGAGTTTAGCACCGGTCATGTGGAATGAGTGTCGTTAAATGTTTGTTTTGTTTGTTCTTGTGGCTGGCCTTCATTATATTATGAAGATAATATTGGAGAGTGCATTACGTAATCAAAGCGGAAATTTATGTTCGTGTCTAGAAAGCATCAGAATTATTCGAGCGAAAAAAAATGTCGGTATTTTAAACTGTGCCTCTGTGCACCTAACCATGAAAATATATTGGCGAGCAGATGTGTAGCTCCATTCATTCTTAATAGCTCCAGTAGATGGAGGTAGGTGGTCGTCGGCCACGGCAGCTTGACGCTTAGCGACACGGCACCCATTCTCCCTATAACAGGCCATGAAGGCCCAGAGGGGGAGTAGAGGTACAGATATACTCTTTCTTTAACCTCGGCGCTAGATGGGGGTGGGTGGTCAACGCCATGCCCCGGTGCCCATCGTACAGGAGGCTGGGTGGGCCCCGGTGTGGACGGCAGCGGAAAATCTCGCCCCTACAGGGATTCGATCCCCGGACCGTCCAGTTCGTAGCGTCGGAAACAGCACCCGATACCCGTAGAATAGGGGTGGAATGGTGTTTAGAACTGGTCTTGACGTTTGGGGGGGGGGGGAAAGAATTTTGGCTGCCAGGTATCGAACCTGAATCCTCGGTAGTTCAACGGCTACACTAATCGCATTACCGACTGAGCCATCCAAGCTCCTGGTACTGTGAATTGAATTCATATTCGTTAAGGAATTGTATTTCTGTACAAAGCTTCTTCATATATTCTACTCTGCGTCTCACTTAAAAATCTTTCGGCCATTAAATGTGGCCATTATCAGAGAGCTTATATATGATTATAGGGCAGTTACATAATCATACAGTACTACATAATCATACAGTACTACATAATCATACAGTACTACATAATCATACAGTACTACATAATCATACAGTACTATAATCATACAGTACTACATAATCATACAGTACTACATAATCATACAGTACTACATAATCATACAGTACTATATATATTCTGATAAAATAACCATGATATACCAGATTTTTTGTGTTGCGTAAGATAAAGTTTAAATTAATGTAGAATAGTATGGGCTTAAACAACAATTCTTAGGAAGACACCATCTTCTCACGGTGTTATGACTATCTGTTGTTGGATGTTTTCAGTCATTAAGTATTGTAGTACCTGCATTCTAAATGCACTGTTTTACACACTATATTTATTGCGTCTGCGTTGTTCCTATGACGCAATAAATATGTACCTAATACAATTCATCTTTATGTAAGCCTACTAATATTTTAACTGTCTGGTGTTTTGAATGGATTTTGATTTTGGTCCTCACGCTTAAGGATCGACCGAATGGCTAACAATTCCTCACAATTAAAAATGACTAAAAGCTAAACAGGGCTTTCTAAGGATGAGATTGGCGTGGCGTGTGGCACGCATGGGAAGAAGATAAATAGCTGCAGGCTTTGGGTAGTGAATCTTGAAGGAAATAGACGGCTTGAAAAACCAAGGCGTAGATAAAATTATAATATTAAAATGGATTTAATAAATAGGATAGGAGTGCGTAAAGTGAATTAATCTGCTTCTGGACAGGGGTAACTGGCAGGATTTTGTGAATACGGTAACGAACCTTTGGTTTCTACAAAAAAGTTATTTTTTTGACAGTTAGGCACTGCACTCTCGTGACGTACGTGTCAGCAGACACTTGTCTTCAGCATACTGTGGCATTCAGCACAGTGTTCTCTGTGACGTCACATGTCAGCGTCAAATACGGCATGGCTGAAGTAGCCATCTGAGGAATTGAGTGTTGTCAGCGTTATATCCCATCGCGTTACATTAGATTTGCATTAGACGCGCCCTTGAAACATTGCTAATACTCGCATTAATCTGCTGTTTCAGTCCTGAGCTAAAATAGCATAACTGAGCGGTTCTCCATAACCCTCCGGGCGAATAGCGTGTGGCTTTGATTCCCAGCAGACTTTAGTATAGTTATCCGGTGCTGTGCCTCCGAACTACGATAGAGCTTCATGAAATTAGTCACTCGGTATTTACTATTCCCCAGACATCTTTCTAAAGTATTCGTCTGTCATGGTGAATGCCAATTTTGCACACTTACATAATCTGACCACACCGACTGGGCTCGTTCTTGTAAAGCCAATAACTGCACAGCTATCCAAGAAATCTTTCTTCTACTTGTGGAAGCCCAAAGTTCATTAGCGTGTGTAGAAGAGCAGAAAGCAAGCTGTGTTCTTAACCCTTCTAAGCCAGAGTGTTTGTTTTCTGCACCACATGCTAAAATGTTAATAAATTCCGCATTTTGCCCCCACAGTGTAATTACGTGTATATTTATCACTCTCAGAATGGACAGCAAATTTTTACCTTAAACTGCATTAAAGGTAGGTCATTGTAACTGAGACGTGGTGTTTGTGTGAGTTAGAAAATGCATTTTTTTATGTTATTTGGATGAGATTTATACTTGAAGGCATTATAATATAATAACCATGGCTCGACAGCCCTATATGGGCCTGGACCTCCTCTTTCCGAGGTTACGTGGCAGTTCGGAGACCAGCCGACTGGCCGCGCTGTTCAACTCAATCCTGATGTGACCGCCAGAGCCATCTGGCAGGCAGTCAGGAGACTTAGGTGAGAAATGGCTGTTAAATTTTGCTTACGAAACATTTCTATTCATGCCTGTAAGGTTCTTTTACATGCCGTAAATCTACGACATGGGACCGACGGCTTTACTTCCCCTTCGAAGGAAGTGGTGCTCCGGATTTTTATCACCCTTAAAAATCCATCGACCTCGGTCGGGATCGAACCAGTGGCGAGCACGCTAACCACTAGTCCACCGAGGCTTGAAGACATTAAGTTGGGGAATAATTCCTTGACATCAAAGTTTTATTTACTCTTACAACAAAGTAACATACGTAACATCTGTCCATGTGTCTGTCCTGAAGAAGGAAGGTGTAGGCTTCTGCGAAACGTTTTTGGTACCTACCTATCAAACTACACGGCGTCACATCCATCAGGACCGCAGGTAAAACACTAAAACTCTTATTTTTCCTACACTTAGAATTCCTTTAAAACCCCCCATATATATAGCGAGGCTTACAAAGTACGCTGTTATCCGTATTACTGACATTATTAATTGGCATCAGATTTTGTGTATTATACAGGGCGTTTCTTTAATCTTTTCTCCGAGCACGGCAGCTTTACTGCGTAGAAAGCCTGCATCCTCCGGAACATTTCGTGACATCTGCGGCTCTCGGGGACACAATAAAATAAAAACACTGTGCGTGAAATTTTTAAAATTTTGCCTCAAAATTTGCTCTGTCACCAGATATACAATTTTTATCAGCCAATGTTTCATGCGAAATTCTTCGCTAAATTTATGACTATTTTAAATGAAAAAATTTAATAGTTTTTGAATAGTATGATAATATAGAAGATGACAATATTAGGGGGTTAGTTTGGGAGGGTGGGAGGTGTTAGTTAACTGTGTTAGGATGCACTGGGACAGGTTTTTCCCCGAGTACTTCTGTTTTCTCCTGTCAATTTCATTCCACCGGTGCTCCATTGTAAGGAAAAATAAAAAAAACTAATCATCTTCATCACAGGGTTGCACAATAAGCCTCAAGGCTGCGGTGCGTCCGTAGCTTCTGCTGCGGGGCCCTCCACAAAAAAAACTCTCTGTTAGGATCCTTTTAGCGGCGGTCTCAATATATTAACAGCACTCAATCTACGGCTTCTAATTCCACATTTTTAGTTACAATGTTTCACATACAAATTTCCTATTTATTTCGTTATTACACTCTTGTACGTACAATTAACTGACAGGCGGGCAGAGCAGCGTGAGCGCTCTGCGCTTGTTTTCGGAAGGTACCGGGTTTGACAATTCGCTGCCACACGAGCTAATTTGGCTCAATGTTCAAATCTCTTGGCATGTAACAACGTGTCGATAGGTAAATAATTTCAGACGTCTCGACGGTTTGTACTGCTTTCGCCTTCAGGGTCAGACAGTCCCGAAGAAGAAGGCGTCACGATTCTACAAGACGTCGGTTACTACTTACCAGCCGACGGCGTCACATCACAGTCGGATCGAGTCTTCAGCAACACCGCTGTGAGCACCTCAGATCTCATGTAATTTGACTGATATGTTCATAGTATTAATACAGTCCAACCAGGCACATTTCTTAACAGCATTTGATGAGGTCGCCCATGATAAGTCGGTCCCTGTCACCACGATAAGTTGGTCCCTATCACCACGATAAGTCGGTCCCTGTCACCTCGATAAGTCGGTCCCTGTCACCACGATAAGTCGGTCCCTGTCACCACGATAAGTAGGTCCCTGTCACCGCGATAAGTCGGTCCCTGTCACCACGATAAGTCGGTTTCTGTCACCACGATAAGTCGGTTTCTGTCACCACGATAAGTCGGTCCCTGTCACCACGATAAGTCGGTCTCTGTCACCACGATAAGTCGGTCCCTGTCACCATGATAAGTCGGTCCCTGTCACCATGATAAGTGGGTCCCTGTCACCATGATAAGTCGGTCCCTGTCACCACGATAATTCGGTCCCTGTCACCACGGCATGGCGCGTCCTCATTTTGCAGATGGAGGAACGGCCTGTGGATATGGAGGGTAGCTGCGAATACATTGAATAAGCAGTCGCGGACAGCCGACAAGGGGTAGCCCTCCAGCTTGGAGGTTGGGCGAGGTGCTAACAACTCCTCACCGTAAATAATTACCATGTTACGAAACACTATACAAAGCCTCGGACCTGGACTGATTCTTTGTAGGGACAGGTGGCGGGCTCTTGTGAGTGCGGTAATGAACCTTCGGGTTCCATAAAACGCGGGGAATTTCTTGACTAGCTGACGACCTGCTAGCTTCTCAAGAAGGACTCTGCTACATGGAGTTAGTTGGTTAGTTAGTTAGTTGATTAGGTCGCTGCAGACTGGTTCTGTGTCCTTTCTAAGACATTATTCACCTTTCTTCCTATCATTAGAAGTTGTCTAGGTGAGACATTGACAGCGTTGAAAAGACGCAGTAAACACACAAACAAACAAACAAACAAACAAACAGGCATCAAGATATGAATAAAACAGGCCAGTGCGTTGTGTTACGTAACTGTGAGTTGCACTATGGGGACAGCGCTGTTCGGTGCGGCGACCGGAACACCTTGAAATCGATCTGCATGTTCATTTTGGAAGGACAAACGCGTGACACAAGAGGACTCCCCTGGGGGGGGGGACATAAAGCAATATTGCGTATCGTCTTCCAGTCAAATATTTGAAATTTTTTGGTTTCGAGCGATGCAACTCGGATCCTTAAAGTAATTCTTGGCGTTGTGTTCTTCTCTCCTTTGTTCCTGTATTATTCAGTCATTGTTCTTTTATTTTGGAATTGATTTAAAATATTTGGCATTTTTAGGATTCCAGGCAAAGCAGTCTTCCTGGAGAGCGTGAAGTGGGAACATGAGAAGCCTAGCCTTCCTCTCTTGATGTCAACAGAATGAAGTTTTTAAACGTAAAAGTGGACCAAGTACAAGAAAACAGATTCACGTGTGTTTTATATTAAGGGTATTCTTCGCTGACCTCTTTTCGAGGATACATGTGACAGGATTAGAAATTTATTATCCTTATTACTGTGTAAATTGTTCAAGCTACGGGTTTTGAATCAGTATACTAACGGGTCTTCGGTTGGGAGACAGAACTTCGATTCTTGGTTGAAGCAAGTGCTTTCATTTTGGTTACTACAACCAGAAGCCCAGAAACGTCATTTCCGAAGATTATCGGCGAATTTTCCCTTTAATTAAATCGGACGGACTTGTGACTAGCTTAAAAAGTATTGTTGCTCTCTCTCTATTCCACCGTCCCCTTCTTAGCATTCTGTTAAATTAAGCACAGACAAATTTATGCTTTCATATTGGCTCCTCTTACTACTACTACTAGTAATACTACTATTACTGAGGGTAAATTCGTCCCTTCCACAACATGAGCGCATAAAGGGGGAGTAGACGTATAGCTCCATTCGTTCTTAACCTCATAGGTAGATGGAAGTGTGGGTCAGTTTCACGTCCAAGCCGCTTTACCCCCGGCAAATAACCCTGGAACCCATTAAGTAAGAGGATTTATATTCTGACTTGTGTTATTGACATTATTATTATTATAGTTCTAAAATGGTTAGATATGGATGAGGCTAACACGGTAATAATAATAATAATATTATTATTATTATAGTTATTCCACTGGTCTTCTCTACTACGGGGGCACGCGGTGGCGCAGTTAGTTGAGGCACTGCGCTACAAACCGGAACGTCGCGGGTTCGATTCCCGATGGTGCCATTGGAATTTTTCCTTGATATAATCGTTTCGGTCGCACTATAGCCCTGGGGTCGACTCAGCCTCTAACAGAAATGAGTACCAGGAATATTTCCTGGGTGGTCAAGGCGGCCGGTGCGTAGGGCTGACAACCTTACCACCTTCATGTGCCGATTGTCTAGAAATCTGGGAGCCTTAACCTCCTGGAACCCTAAGGGTCTGTCTAGGACTGTAATGGGGTTGCCTTTTGCTTCTCTGCTACGGTGGCCGTCGCTAACATGCTTAACCAAAGCCTCACTGCCCTCACATTACCGCCACGCCTACTGTCCCACGTCCAGCCAGTCGTCATGCTAAACACCTGTGCCATTGTGAGAAAATTCCCCAACGACGAAGTCCACCTATCTGATGAACAGGCTGATAACCCTAATCATGTCACTTTACCAAGTCCCCGGCTTTACAAACTCATTTCAATATTCCCTGATGCAACCCCCAAGCAGGTACTTGCTTCAAAGCCTGTACTTTGGGAGCTTGACAACACAGGGCATAGCCTGAGACAATCCCTAATAATAATAATAATAATAATAATAATAATAATAATAATGTTCTTTTTATTAATGTGCTGAGTTAAAAGCAAGATGACTAATTACAGAAAGAGCACAATGTACAGACATAAATGATAATGGACTATAAGAAACACAGAAGAAAAAACACAAAAAACGAAAGAATATTTAAGTAATTAATTAGAGCACTTTGTAATGTGAAAATCTAGATAATATGAACTGTCACTGAGTGTGATAGACACTTTCTGTCTGAAAACATCAGAATCACTGAACTATACGCAGTGCCTCACCTGCTGGAGTGAACGTTTTAAAGACTGAGCTAAATGAAACAGAGGAAAGTCTCGGAGGTTCCGAGTGCGAATTACAACTCCATTAATGTTCGTGGAAGATTGACAAGATTCAGAACTCAAAAAACATAAATATCTGTAACAATAATACAGTTCTAGCTCAGGTCTGTATCTGTATTAATGAGTAAAAAGCATGTAATAAATGCTAAGTACAGAGTCGCGATGAACTGTAACAAATGCTGGGCTGGGATGTTAGCAGGCTGTACAGCCCTGTGGACAGACAGAGAAGTCTTCAGACGTGAGAAGCAAGTCAAGCAGGCGCTAAGAATGCCTCAGGGAAGACGGAGCGGGCAGTGGGATTTTGGGTGGCCGGGCAGCCCGAAAAATCTTGCACCTTTAGCGAAAAATAAAGCATCAGGAACATTAAAGAGGAGGAACGCTGTCGGTCGCGGTGCCAGATGTGAAATTTTTCGGTGCTATCATCAGGGTAAGGTGTGCGTGTGTGATTGTGTGTTTGAGTGAGGGCAGCAATAGGCAGGATAGCGATATTTAATGCTGGATCTTCAGCATATTTCGCACTTTTGCTGTGTTGTATCCCCGAAATTTCGGAGATACAAAACTGGTGTCAGATTGTGGTGTGAAGGAGGCCGCAGCTTGAACCTACTACGGGTAGTGAAGGAGGCCGCAGCTTGAACCTACTACGAGTAGTGAAGGAGGCCGCAGCTTGAACCTACTACGGGTGTGAAGGAGGCCGCAGCTTGAACCTACTACTGGTGTGAAGGAGGCCGCAGCTTGAAGCTAGCAGCGGAGCCGCGAAACGTGACGCCGTACTTATCGCAGGCAGCGCCGTATCGAGAACCAGCCGGAGAGCAGTCAAGCAGAGCAGTGGCGGGGCCACAGCTAGCCGAGCGAGGTTGCAATTGGTGGAGATACGAAGGGAGTAGGTGCCGAGGTGCCAAGACGAGGGTAGCGAGAATCTACGTGGGTGCACCACTGCATAATCAAAAAGGGGTGAGTCTTTACTCAACTAACCATGTCTTCGAACCTGCCAGTTCAAATTCCCGATCCTGCCGTTGATCCAGTCTGTATAAGTTGCTGCGAGGCCTTCCCGGCCTATTTTCTGTAAACACGGCCTATTGTAATTAAAGTGCCTGGAACCTGGTATGAGTTTATTTCAAGCATCCATCACGACCTATACGAACCTTATTCCGGTGGAGCAACATCCACGATACGCCCCACCGGCCTTCTCCGAAATTTCGGGGATACAACAGCTGTAACCAGGAAGGGGTTAGTATATTTCGCTACGGACTGCACGGTTTGGGGTTCGAAATTTAGTGGGAGGGAGGGAAATATATTTTATCTTCTCCTCACCCGTCCAGAACTGCCCTGAGGACCACCCAGCCTCCTGTACAATAGGTACCGGGCTCTTTCCCGGAGGTAAAGCGGTCGGATCGTGGTGATCACCACCCACCCCCATCTAGCAACGGGGTTAACAATCGGTAGACGCGTACATCTACTCTCCCTCTATGCCTGAATGGCAAATTATGAGAAGATATCCACATGTATTTTCATTTCCGTTACTTTAATAAGGTTTGTTTAAGAGCTCGCGAGTTATTAGCCCACGAACCCCGAGTGCCTTGGTGGGGCTGCCACCTTGAGGCCCAGGCACTGGCCTTTACACTGATGTTCGTGTTTATAAGGAAGGAAGAGCATTTCCTATCTTCTTTAATAGTGTACACTTCGGATATCCCGCCGGTATTCGGTCGTCATTGACTGCTTGTGATAACAGGGAACACCATGAGAAGGTTGAGTTTGACATTTGGCTGAGAGAGGCTGTTTTGCGCGTCATCAGCTCTTGTCCCCCACATGTGTTTTAACTAGGTATAATATTCTCTCTAATTTACTCTTATGGGGTGAAAAAGGGTAGAGTGTTTGAGAGCGATAGAAACGTATTACAATGTACCGTGAGGTTTGAGGCTTTACGTCTGTGAAGGTTACTGCCTTCTGGCATGAGAATATGAAACGTCTGGTATACATGTTTCCTTGGCGCAACAGCCCGCAATGAGCCAGGGCCTCCTCAGTATCGAGGCTTCACGACCACACTCAGACACACCACACTTAGTAGGACTCCTCTGGACGGGTGATCAGCTCGTCGCAGAGACCTCTACCTGACAACACACAACACTCACAACAGACAGACATCCATGCGTCCGGCGGGATTCGAACCCACAATCCCAGCAAGCGAGCGGCCGTAGACCCACGCATTAGACAGTACGGCAATTGAGATCAGGCTGATAGACATGTGCTGATTTATGTCTTGAGAATTGGTAGACAGCAGCTAAATCCGAAACTTCGGTTATTACGCCCTTTCGGCTAACAATTTCGAACAGCGACTATTAGCCTCGTCATGTCTGTCTGTCTTATTGTCCGCGTGGTATTAGGGAAATCCCCTCAGGGCGGAGTTTCGTTACGTTTGATATTTGGAATGTTCACTAAAATTTGTCGACACGTTTCGTTTCTTTCCAAGTCGGACAAAACTAACGGATAATTTACACGAAGATTTACTTAAGTTTACGAAGTATCGCTGTGACTGTCTTTATAACAGAGAGCCTGTGTTCTCCGTGAGGTGTCAGCTAAGTCTGAAAAAAAGCATCGATCTTTTAGATGTATCGATTATACATCTCCATCCTTACGATATCTCGATAATGATCGATGGTAAATCTGTTGCTAACGTACTTTTAAATCTTTCAGCGTATCGTAAAGTACTCGGTGTTTTTGTGGTAAGTATTGATTTAACATCTAGGAAGAATAAGAAAGCGAAGGAACCAGAAGGGTGACACTCTGCAAATAATTTCTAATTTTTAGAATATATAATATAATTCTGACCAATATTTTGAACACCTTTCTCAAATGTCCCATACTTCTCTCAACGCGGTCTTGCTTTTAGAATTAATTTAGTGTTCAAAATGTTAAAAGTGTAACGTTTGTTTAAGTGTTTGCGCTTCGTTTCAATAATTTTCTACATTCTTTCTTCTTCGGTGATAAAAATTGTGGAACATCTTTGTGACACGGATTGTGCCTTCAATATGATTATCGACAAACGAAATGCATACAAATCGTTGGGAAACTCTACTTAAAACTCGGAACTTTCTGAACCTGTAGCAACCGAAGTTTTCTTTTTCTGTGCCCCACAGAAATTGAAATGTTCGCTTAAAGATTCTTTTGAATTTGCAAGTAAAGTATCAGCCGTCGTAGCAGATTAATGCTGCGCAGACGAACCAAAGCCTTCAGTAGACGGAAGAGTGAAAGGGAGCGCCCATGGGTTCAGGGGGCCGTGGCATTACGTGTCGGAGGAATCAATTGACCTCTTCGGGACATAAGTGGCGTAAGTGTCGAGTAGTTTTTTCTCTGTTTAGGAAATATTTTGATTCTCTACACATTGGTGAGCTTACATGTGACAGCATGAACAACCGAACTGAGGCAAAGTAATGCAAATTCAAATAAGAATATTGTACTTTGTGGTGTGTCTCCACGCACAGTAATTTGGTAAATTGTACCTATGTTTCGGATGAACCTGCTGACTCCATCTTCAGTTTTGAATATTCATTCATTAACCTTGAAAATGGAAGCAGCAAGTTTTTCTAATAATTCTGTAACGAGCTATCAGGTTACACAGTATATAGTCCAGAAGTCATTAATGTTCATTGCCAGTCAATGGGAATTTCACTTCTCTCCAAGTCGGACATTTTGACCCTTATCCAATCAAATAACCGTTATCTTGGATCAATATTTTAGGGTGGGATTATCAAATTATAGAACTGTAAATATTTGAGATCCGTTCGGATGGCCGTGCGGTCTAAGGTGTGGGTCTGCGGTCGTTTGATTTCTGGGATCGCTGGCTCGAATTTTCGTCCCTTGTGTTTGTTGTGTGTTGTGTAGGTAGCGGCCTCTGCGACTAGCTGATCACTCGTTCAGAATAGTCCTACCGGTTGTGTGTCTCTAAATGTGTGTGATTTAGGCCCGATATTGACGGTAACACCACAGGAAAACTTATTTAATTAGCTTATTATCTCATTATAATGAATAAGCCACAGGATTTATGACCGCAGCTTGGATTTTGGCAGGTGCAGACATATCTCTTTCCCTCGCTTGGACCAAACCGGCACCAACAGTCTCGTATCCAGTGGATACCCGAGGACTCTTCCCCTCTCGCATACAAAGCCTAGGGTTTGAAGCTGACAGTTTCCCTCCAGATAGTACAGAGCCAAAAAATGCGTGGATCTATAGTTACATTTCTCCATAAGCTTTCGTGGCTTATTGCATGATTGAGTACCGTAACAAATGTACCTTTACTCCCCTTTTGTCATTTTGATTAACAAAATCCGCTCTCATGTCGTGAAATTCAGAATGGATTGCGTTATGGTTTACTGTTCTGTTGTTAGTGATTTTATGTGTACTGAGCTGAATGTCCGTAGCGCTTCTTCAAATTTAACAGGCGAATCTGATATTATTTCTTTTCCAATAGCGCAATAGCCCCTAGTGGGCCATGGCCTCCTCATTATTGAGGCTTCACGATCACAGTCAGACACACCGCACTCGGTAGGACTCCTCTGCAAGGGTGATCAGTCGACACAGAGACCTCTACCTGACAACACACAAAACTCACAAAAGACAGACATCCATGTCCCCGTCGGGATTCGAACCCACAATTTCAGCAAGCGAACTGCCGAAGATCCACTCCTTAGACCGCGCAGCCACTGGGATCGGCAATCTGATATGAATAACATATGAAAATGTGGGTCGTACCACACAGAGAACACAACACGTCACTTATGACCTCACTTCAACTTATATTGGTAAGAACAACTGCTCATGTTTAATCTGACAACCAACTCATGATAACGAGTGTTCAGTTTCTTAACGTAAATTTTTTACTACCATGTAGATAGCACGTTTTAAAATTTCATTTCAGCTGGATACATTTAAATTTTCTCCTTTTGATAAGCAAGCTTAATTTCCAAAAAAGGTCTCCAGACGACTATAGGTATTCTACGAGCTAGTAGTCCGATGGTGTCACTGGAATTTTTCATTGACATAATCGTTTCGGTCGCACTATGGCCCTGGGGTCGACTCAGCCTCTAATAGAAATGAGTACCAGGAGTATTTCCTGGGTGGTAAAGGCGGCCGGTGCGTAGGGCTGACAACCTTACCACCTTCATGTGCCGATTGTCTATAAATCTAGGAGCCTCAACCTCCTGGAACCCTAAGGGCCTGCCCAGGCCTGTAATGGGATTGCTTTACCTTCACAAGCTCGTGGAACTGGAAGCTTGTTTTTCAAGTAAGTAAGAAGGATGACGTAATTGGAGTGACTTAGGTCTGTCTTACATGTCTCGCTGTAGACGTTTATGTAATACGGTTATGTCAATACTTGTTGTGGTGGCAGTGACAGTAATGGCCACGTGTTGTTATTTACAGATTATACTAAGAAGTTAACGTGAAACTCAGGCTACTTTGAATTGAATTGGAGGATAGTTAGTGAAAGATTAATAGGAAGGAACGTGGCTGAGAACTATCATAACTAATTGAAGCACTATCCAGGAATTTTCGTGGACGGACTGAGAAAAAAGAAGCAAGCCTCAGTCAGGTTAGTCGGTGTTGCAGCTGAGATTCGAACTGGACCTTACAAATACGAGTGACAAGCATCACTGATTGAGCCATCTATATCAGTATGACATAGCTGTAATGACGTCAGTAGTGGTAAATTTTGCTATTAATGGTACAATAATAATCAGCCATAATTATACACAAAAAAATTACTGTATTTCAATACATTTATTTTTTAAGTTTTTATGTCTTCTGACATGTGTCGCCCTGCAGACTGGTATAAGGGGAAATGGAGGCATTAGATTACATCGAAATTTCTACCAGAGTACACGGCGTCATATCTCAGAAGATAAGAATTCTCACAGCCATTGCCATGATAGCGTCAAATGTCGCACATTTAAAGTCCTCTGGCAGGAGTTGCATGCTACAAGCCTTGGAACTGGATACTCCATGGACCAGAGTCATTTTAGAAACTAACAACCCCCAAGCTGGTCAATAATTTCTCCTATTATTTTGAAACCTCCATTACCGTGTTCCCAAGATCTGTCCTGCCCCACATCAATATAATCCAGAGAGATAATTTTCTCATCGTTATGACAATCTGCCCTCAGGATAGGGACAGGTGGCTGGCTCATGTGGGTGCGGTAATGAACCTTCGGGTTCCATAAAACGCGAGGAATTTCTTGACTAGCTGACGACCTGTTAGCTTCTCAAGAAGGACTGTGCTCCATGGAGTTAGTTAGTTAGTTATGACAATCTGCCCTCAGGATAGGGACAGGTGGCTGGCTCATGTGGGTGCGGTAATGAACCTTCGGGTTCCATAAAACGCGGGGAATTTCTTGACTAGCTGACGACCTGTTAGCTTCTCAAGAAGGACTCTGCTCCATGGAGTTAGTTAGTTAGTTAGTTAGTTAAGACAATCTGCCCTCAGGATAGGGACAGGTGGCTGGCTCTTGTGAGTGCGGTAATGAACCTTCGGGTTCCATAAAACGCGGGGAATTTCTTGACTAGCTGACGACCTGTTAGCTTCTCAAGAAGGACTGTGCTCCATGGAGTTAGTTAGTTAGTTAGTTATGACAATCTGCCCTCAGGATAGGGACAGGTGGCTGGCTCATGTGAGTGCGGTAATGAACCTTCGGGTTCCATAAAACGCGGGGAATTTCTTGACTAGCTGACGACCTGTTAGCTTCTCAAGAAGGACTGTGCTCCATGGAGTTAGTTAGTTAGTTAGTTATGACAATCTGCCCTCAGGATAGGGACAGGTGGCTGGCTCTTGTGAGTGCGGTAATGAACCTTCGGGTTCCATAAAACGCGGGGAATTTCTTGACTAGCTGACGACCTGTTAGCTTCTCAAGAAGGACTGTGCTCCATGGAGTTAGTTAGTTAGTTAGTTATGACAATCTGCCCTCAGGATAGGGACAGGTGGCTGGCTCTTGTGAGTGCGGTAATGAACCTTCGGGTTCCATAAAACGCGGGGAATTTCTTGACTAGCTGACGACCTGCTAGCTTCTCAAGAAGGACTGTGCTCCATGGAGTTAGTTAGTTATGACAATCTTCACGTCTTGCAGCTGTATATAACATCAGATATTTGTGAACATCCTGTAGCCCTCGTAACGGTGATTATAACAGAACAGAACTGGCATCGTTACACATCGGTGATTGGCTGCTTAATTAAATGCTACATTGTTTAGTGCTTAAAAGTTTGACGTCATTAGTCTTCAATTAAAATAATACAACGTTACACAAAGCTACTGAAACTGAAACGTAGTTTAAATATTGACATGTCAGTTCAAATAATGTGTCTGGTGCAGATAGATGGTGGCAACAGCAAGGTAATTGCTTGTTTGACGGACCGATACGACATTTGCGTCGGACTGTACTGTACAACGTGTTCTGTTGCATTTATCCTTGTTGTGTCACCATGAGTAGTAACAGTTTTATTAACATTTTTTTTTTCAATGGCTCGACAGCCCCTTGGGGGCCTACGCCGCCTCATTTTTCGAGGCTTCACTATCACACTCAGACACACCACACTCGGTAGGACTCCTCTGGACGAGTGATCAGCCCGTCACAAAGACCTCTACCTGACAACACACAACACTCACAAGAGACAGATATCCATGACCCTGGCTGGATTCGAACCCGCATTCCCAGCAAGCGAGCGGCTGTAGACCCACGCCTTGGACCGCGCGGCCACTGGGATCGGATTTTGTAAACATTACTCTTTGAAAATGAACTTAAAATTTTTGTGGGTGAAAGTATGTGCGTATGGGAGCGGTCTGAAATGAATTCTGTCAGACGTTGAGCGTGACGTTCTCATCTGTGGGTAAAGAACAAGAAAAATTATTAAAATACAGAGTTTTCTCTGAGGTGTAAATTACATATATGTATATATTTAATTCGTACCATTTGGTTTTATATAATGTATATACGAGTATACATTACAGCTTAGTCCTTGCTGCATGTTCCGGTCTCGAAATGTCTGTACTCCACAATTGTCTAAGTATGCTTTGATAATTGTTATTATTATTATTATTATTATTATTATTAAAATATGCATTTGTGACAATTGTTGATTACATTTAGGAGTCTTATGTTAAATATTGTACATTACCTGAGGTGGGCTATGCTTAATCTGCGACGTGTCGAGAACTGGTTGAAGTATCGACTGGTTGTCATTACGCTGACATATTTATTATTATTATTATTATTATTATTATTATTATTTCTACTCACTTCAATTTAGTGCCGAGGCTAATTATGACTGAATATATACTGCTACTCCCTCTATATGCCTACGTGGCGTAGACAGGGAGAGCTTTACACTTTACCTACAATAATTCAATTCAATTCAATTCTGGTTTATTAATGTGCCGAGTCAACAGCCATAATAATAATAATAATAATAATACGTTCAATTAAATATGTATTTGTTAAAGTGCTGGCCCAACAGCACAAGTGCCAGTTATAAAGCCAGCACAAGAACACAAAAACCGTACAAAAACACAAAAACGGAATACTAAACACATCAAGCAAAAACAATATGGCAGGAATAGGAAAATAGCAGTAAAGGAAGTACTGGGACAAGAACCCTAAACCCTGAAAAACATAGATAAGTTTATTTAAAAACGCTGCAGATTAGCGCAGAATCTGTTTTAATGAAGTAATGGTTTGCTAAAGATATCGACGTCAGTGCACAAGCGGTTAGCAGCCGAAACACATCTAGCAGACGGAGAGTTGTTACAGGTAGCAGTGAACAGGGAGGAGTTTATTATTATTATTATTATTTACTGCAATTGGGTTTTCACCCTGTGGCAGTAGTCCTTACACTAGTACACACAATACAAATGTTTTCACCCGGTGGCAGTAGTCCTTACACTAGTACACACAATACAAATGTTTTCACCCGGTGGCAGTAGTCCTTACACTAGTACACACAATACAAATGTTTTCACCCTGTGGCAGTAGTCCTTACACTAGTACACACAATACAAATGTTTTCACCCGGTGGCAGTAGTCCTTACACTAGTACACACAATACAAATGTTTTCACCCGGTGGCAGTAGTCCTTACACTAGTACACACAATACAAATGTTTTCACCCGGTGGCAGTAGTCCTTACACTAGTACACACAATACAAATGTTTTCACCCGGTGGCAGTAGTCCTTACACTAGTACACACAATACAAATGTTTTCACCCGGTGGCAGTAGTCCTTACACTAGTACACACAATACAAATGTTTTCACCCTGTGGCAGTAGTCCTTACACTAGTACACACAATACAAATGTTTTCACCCTGTGGCAGTAGTCCTTACACTAGTACACACAATACAAATGTTTTCACCCGGTGGCAGTAGTCCTTACACTAGTACACACAATACAAATGTTTTCACCCTGTGGCAGTAGTCCTTACACTAGTACACACAATACAAATGTTTTCACCCGGTGGCAGTAGTCCTTACACTAGTACACACAATACAAATGTTTTCACCCGGTGGCAGTAGTCCTTACACTAGTACACACAATACAAATGTTTTCACCCGGTGGCAGTAGTCCTTACACTAGTACACACAATACAAATGTTTTCACCCTGTGGCAGTAGTCCTTACACTAGTACACACAATACAAATGTTTTCACCCGGTGGCAGTAGTCCTTACACTAGTACACACAATACAAATGTTTTCACCCGGTGGCAGTAGTCCTTACACTAGTACACACAATACAAATGTTTTCACCCGGTGGCAGTAGTCCTTACACTAGTACACACAATACAAATGTTTACCGGTGGCGTAGTCCTTAACTAGTACACACATACAATGTTTTCACCCGGTGCAGTAGTCCTTACACTAGTACACACAATACAAATGTTTTCACCCGGTGGCAGTAGTCCTTACACTAGTACACACAATACAAATGTTTTCACCCGGTGGCAGTAGTCCTTACACTAGTACACACAATACAAATGTTTTCACCCGTGGCAGTAGTCCTTACACTAGTACACACAATACAAATGTTTTCACCGGTGGCAGTAGTCCTTAACTAGTACACACAATACAAATGTTTTCACCCGTGGCAGTAGTCCTTACACTAGTACACACAATACAAATGTTTTCACCGGTGGCAGTAGTCCTTACACTAGTACACACAATACAAATGTTTTCACCCGGTGGCAGTAGTCCTTACACTAGTACACACAATACAAATGTTTTCACCCGTGGCAGTAGTCCTTACACTAGTACACACAATACAAATGTTTTCACCCGGTGGCAGTAGTCCTTACACTAGTACACACAATACAAATGTTTTCACCCGTGGCAGTAGTCCTTACACTAGTACACACAATACAAATGTTTTCACCCGGTGGCAGTAGTCCTTACACTAGTACACACAATACAAATGTTTTCACCCGTGGCAGTAGTCCTTACACTAGTACACACAATACAAATGTTTTCACCCTGTGGCAGTAGTCCTTACACTAGTACACACAATACAAATGTTTTCACCCGGTGGCAGTAGTCCTTACACTAGTACACACAATACAAATGTTTTCACCCGTGGCAGTAGTCCTTACACTAGTACACACAATACAAATGTTTTCACCGGTGGCAGTAGTCCTTACACTAGTACACACAATACAAATGTTTTCACCGGTGGCAGTAGTCCTTACACTAGTACACACAATACAAATGTTTTCACCCGTGGCAGTGTCCTTACACTAGTACACACAATACAAATGTTTTCACCCGGTGGCAGTAGTCCTTACACTAGTACACACAATACAAATGTTTTCACCCGGTGGCAGTAGTCCTTACACTAGTACACACAATACAAATGTTTTCACCGGTGGCAGTAGTCCTTACACTAGTACACACAATACAAATGTTTTCACCCGGTGGCAGTAGTCCTTACACTAGTACACACAATACAAATGTTTTCACCCGGTGGCAGTAGTCCTTACACTAGTACACACAATACAAATGTTTTCACCCGGTGGCAGTAGTCCTTACACTAGTACACACAATACAAATGTTTTCACCGGTGGCAGTAGTCCTTACACTAGTACACACAATACAAATGTTTTCACCCGGTGGCAGTAGTCCTTACACTAGTACACACAATACAAATGTTTTCACCCGGTGGCAGTAGTCCTTACACTAGTACACACAATACAAATGTTTTCACCGGTGGCAGTAGTCCTTACACTAGTACACACAATACAAATGTTTTCACCGGTGGCAGTAGTCCTTACACTAGTACACACAATACAAATGTTTTCACCCGGTGGCAGTAGTCCTTACACTAGTACACACAATACAATCATCATAGTCCTTATCAATAAACAATACAAGTTCAGGTGGCAAGCTATACACTTTAACACTAGTATCACACACAATTACAAATGTTTTCACACCCGGTGGCAAGTTAATAACAGTCAGTACCTTAAATCACACTACAGTAACAACACACATACAAAATGGACATATAAATATACATAAAAATAACAATACAAAACAAACTATACACAATTACAAAACAAAATACATACAGTAAATACAAGTACATACATTAGAACATCGTACACACATTACAAAAACATCCTTACCTTAAAAAAGCATCACTCCTTACCAAAGCATCCATACCTTACAAAAACATCCACACCTTACAAAAAACACCATACACATACAAAAATAAAATACATACAGTAAATACAAGTACACACATTAGAACACCATACACACATTACAAAAACATCCACACCTTACAAAAGCATCCACTCCTTACAAAAACACCCATACACATACAAAAAGAAATACATACAGTAAATACAAGTACACACATTAGAACACCATACACACATTACAAAAACATCCACACCTTACAAAAACATCCACACCTTACAAAAACACCCATACACATACAAAAAGAAATACATACAGTAAATACAAGTACACATATTAGAATACAAGTACACATATTAGAATACAAGTACACATATTAGAATACAAGTACACATATTAGAATACAAGTACACATATTAGAATACAAGTACACATATTAGAATACAAGTACACATAATAGAATACAAGTACACATATTAGAATACAAGTACACATATTAGAATACAAGTACACATATTCTGAAATTACGAGGAAGAACTCGGATAGCAATAATAAATGAAAGAGACGGAAAACATTTTAAAGCTAAATAAACAGAAACGAAAAATAATGCATCAAGATGAAGTCTTCTGTCGTGCAGGGTATAAAGCTGCAACTTCGGCCCGTCTTCACCTTACTCTTCCTACCACTGGGATGGACGCTGTTAATTAATTATGACAGGTGGAGTGTGTGAGGTATCGAGGTGCACGTCGTAGCTCAGTGATGTTAGGGGCATGAGGTTCCTTTTCAGAGCCTTACGGCAGTTCGGATGAGAGTGCTGAACTGCGCATGTGCAACTGTTGTTGAAACTGCTGACAGGTTGGCTGTCAAATTGGCTGTCTGCCTTGTCGTAAGTACGTGTACTGTTGCCGTACAGTCTGGCCAACGAGCGACCGACTGATAGAAGATGGTAAATTGAAGGTGACTGCAAAAGCTGGATAACCTTTGTTGACGTGTAACAGGATACCGGCCTGGGACCTAACAAACAAACTGACTAACTGACTGACTGACTGACTGACTGGCCAACTAATTAGCTAAACAACAAACTAACCAATAAAGAACTAATGAACCAACTAATTAAGTAATTAATAATTAACTGACTGCCTATCTAAGTAACTAACTGACAGAACGACAGACCGACAAACTGACTGACTAACTATTAAATGACCAACCAGCTCACTGAACTAAGCAACAAACAAACAAACAAATTAACTAACCAACCACCCAACTAACTAACCAACCAACCAACAAACTAACCAACTAATGGACTAACTAACCAACTAATTAAATAATTAATAATTAACTGACTACCTATCTAAGTAACTAACTGACAGACCGACCGACTGAATGACTAATGACAGATAGACGATGACTAATAACTGACAGACCGACGACTGACTAAACTAACTGACAGACCGACCGACTGACTAACTAACTGACAGACCGACTGACTGATCAACTGACTGACTAACCAACAAATTAACTAACTAACTAACTAACTAATCAATAATCCATGGAACAGAGCCCATCTTCGAAAGCTGACAGTTCTACAGCTATTCAAGGCGTTCCCCGCATTTTTTTGCAACCCTTAGTTTCATCACCACGCTCACAACAGCCCGCCACTTCTGCTGTCCTGAGCCAGATCAATCCAGATGACGCCTTCCCAGTCGACGTCTGTGAGATCTATTTAAGGCCGCCCTCGGTCTTAGTGACCAGAAATATTAGAGCGCAGGCCCCTCTCCGCTCACATCACCTATTTTGTGTTCCAAAAAGTGACGTTTCTGCAAATATATCTCAGAAAGAAAGACAGTCGTCTGTCTTTGTCTGACCAATGCTTATTAGGTGACAAAATGTAATCTCATTGCTTAAGAAATCTGAGATCAAGAGTCCGAGTCGACTCTTGACCCGTGAGGATGGGACCGATACGTTATCCCGAAACGTCGTAAACAATTACCACACGACGCCGCGTAATACCCCAGAAGACCGCAGATTTCATCAACATCGCGGCGGAAGCCTGAAATCAAGGTTCACTGCTTAAATTTGATTTAAAATTTAAAATTAATTATTTACAATCGGCTGCAGCCAGGGTAGTTGGAACGTCCGACAGGACTTCGTGTCACAAGGTCATTAACACAAAGTACTCCAAATTTAGGATCAATTAATATTGTCAAAAGTGAATTTTTTGTTCTTCTGAGCGTAAAGTCCAGCGACCCGATTTCATGGGACGAATTCCCTTGTAAGCCGAGTATTTTTAGGAAGAGGGTTAGGTAAGTGATAAGTGAAGTGAAGTGAAGGGTATAGAGGGTGGGGAAAAATATCTATTAATACAGTGAAGTGAAGTGAAGTGAAGTGAAGTTAAGGGAGGCAAAATGGGGAATGCCGTGATGTGTATATAAGCGTAGTGAAGTGATGGTGCAGTTGAAATGTGTGTGTATCATTTTTTGAAAACATGGAATTTTATTTTTGTATAGTGTTTGACTCATTGCTTGGTATACGAAATTACTTTTAACTCTGATTCTTTTACGTTAGGTTTTAGGTTAGGCTTAGCAACTCTTTCTTTTTGCAGTATGTGTGTTTTGTTGTTTTTGTATTATTTAGTTTGTGGGGTTGTTTTTTGTAATGTGCGTTTGTTTTGTTTGTATTGTGTGTGGGATGTTTTTGTAAGGTGTGGATGTTTTTGTTAAGGAGTGGCTGTTTTTGTAATGTGTGTACGGTGTTCTAATGTGTGTACTTGTATTTACTGTATGTATTGTTTTGTAATTGTGTATAGTTTGTATTGTATTGTTACTTTTATGTATATTTATATGTCCATTTGTATTGTGTGTACTAGTGTAAGGACTACTGCCAAAAACCGGGTGAAAACCCAATTGCAGTAAGTAATAATAATAATAATAATTAATAATAATAATAATAACATGGGTATCAAAACTCGACAGAAGCAAGTGAAATGTGAGGGGTTGCGGGGTTAGTTTAAAATTAGGGTGCAGTCGTGATCATCAAATATTTTACGTCGTGAGAAAGATGAAGTGTGTCTACAACGTTTTGGAATGGAAAATATCAGCTGAGAGACGAAGACGTGGGTAGGAAGATAATATTAAAATGGCTATTAAGTATGGTATGAAGATTTGAACTGCTTTTAGCAGGATCTGGTGTCTGTCTTAGGCATAGGAAACACACGGAGAACCGAAGAGATGCAAAATGTACATATGTCAGTCATGCTCTCAGTTTGCGTTGCAGAATCAATTCCTATGCTTGTGAGCAATGGTTGCTGATGCAACCGCAGGTTTCACAAAATCTCTTTTTTTTTCCTATTTTCCTTCCTACATCTTAACCAAATCTATCAGTTTCTTTCCTCTATCTTCATATGTCTTGCAAATGGCGACCCATTGTCGAGATATCGTACTGATTTATTTAGGTTTTGAATTTGATTGATTGATAGACAAATTATATTTAACTGAAAAAATCATGCCAGTGCAAGGTCATGTTTTTCATATGAGGCATCTATGAGCCCCAATCATTGAGAACACTTGTTTTGTGGAATTTTTATGTCTCCAGGCTACATACAAAATGTCATTATATGTATTTGTAAGACGGTCTTATTCTTGTTTACAACAGCGTGTGTATATTTTAGGTGGAAGCCAACACTTCACAGTAAATCTTTCCTGAAGAAATACGTAATAAGTGGAAAGACTGAAGGGCACACTGCAAGGAGCATAATTTCCTTACGTTCGGGATACTTCGGAAGTGAGAGCCGAATTATGACGATTGGGCCAGACCGGAAGCAGACTTTCAGTTCCGATCCGTGCGTGCAAGAGTGTTACTGGAGCGAAACAGGAATTCTCTTGTAATTTCAAGTTATCTGGTGCTGGTGTTGTGTTTTAGTGTCATAAACAGTGAAATAATGTACCTTGAGTTGTGTTAGAACGGTCGGATTTATAAAACCTACGTAACGTGAAGCAGATGCAATGTGATACGAACTTTTTACAGAAATCAGCGGGATGAGTCACACTGCTACGCCACATGCAGTAGCCGCAGCTGTAATGGCTTGCAGGTACGTACGTGACGAAGAATGAAGGGGTTTAGAATATAGGCGAAGATATTCCGAAAGATAAGTTTATAGTTTCTGTTAATATACACATAATCAGTGTCAAATATAAGGATATGAGCCAGTTGGTTGTCCCATTGAAAGAATGATTTGTATAGAAATGGGCGCTTAGCTTACGTGATGCACAGCAGTTAGCAATAATACACGTAATACGAGGGACGTTTAGCATACGTGATGCACATCAGTTAGCAATAATACACGTAATACGAGGGGCATTTAGCATACGTGATGCACAGCAGTTAGCAATAAGGTACGTAATACGAGGGACATTTAGCATACGTGATGCACAGCAATTAGCAATAAGGCACGTAATACGAGGGACATTTAGCATACGTGATGCACAGCAGTTAGCAATAAGACACGTAATACGAGGGACATTTAGCATACGTGATGCACAGCAGTTAGCAATAAGACACGTAATACGAGGGACGTTTAGCATACGTGATGCACATCAGTTAGCAATAAGGTACGTAATACGAGGGACGTTTAGCATACGTGATGCACAGCAATTAACAATAAGGCACGTAATACGAGGGACATTTAGCATACGTGATGCACAGCAGTTAGCAATAAGGTACGTAATACGAGGGACGTTTAGCATACGTGATGCACAGCAATTAACAATAAGGCACGTAATACGAGGGACATTTAGCATACGTGATGCACATCAGTTAGCAATAAGGCACGTAATACGAGGGACATTTAGCATACGTGATGCACAGCAGTTAGCAACAAGGCACGTAATACGAGGGACATTTAGCATACGTGATGTACAGCAGTTAGCAATAAGGCACGTAATACGAGGGACATTTAGCATACGTGATGCACAGCAGTTAGCAATAATGCACGTAATACAAGGGACATTTAGCATACGTGATGCACAGCAGTTAGCAATAATGCACGTAATACAAGGGACATTTAGCATACGTGATGCACAGCAGTTAGCAATAAGGCACGTAATACAAGGGACATTTAGCATACGTGATGCACAGCAGTTAGCAATAATGCACGTAATACAAGGGACATTTAGCATACGTGATGCACAGCAGTTAGCAATAATGCACGTAATACAAGGGACATTTAGCATACGTGATGCACAGCAGTTAGCAATAATGCACGTAATACAAGGGACATTTAGCATTAAAAGTACTAATGTTATACCAACGTTCGACATTTAATAAACAGGGGTGAATGAAGCGATCCAGGGCAGGGCAGTCAAATTGTTAGGATTGATAACATGTGTGACGTAGGTGAGTCAGCGAACACACTTGTGTAATAAAATGTAAACTAATACCGAAATAAAACCCAAGATAACCGTTGTGTAAGCTTATAATTTTGCACTGACTATAGTCAACATTATATTTGTGAAGTACTACATTCGAGATGGGGAATATGTGGGGTAAAATATGGATGATACAGAAATAAATGTGTTGCTGAAACATAATGATGTCAAGGAGGACTGCTTGATGAAATAGTAATGTGGGTATGGATGTTATGGGGTTTTGGGATGTGAGGCTTTTGTAGATGGAACTGGCTGTTCGGAGGAATGTGCTGCCCGCTTCTTGACAGAACAGGCTAATTCAAAATCGTGAGAAGGTAGGTTCCAACTAAACGTCTGCTGTCACCTACCAACTTGCATATTGTCATGCCAAAGAAGATAGTAACACTCAAGATTACAGATTTCCACAAAGGTTCTTTAATAATTCTGTTCTTCTAGGATGTTACGCTGTGTCGCTGGGTTAGTGTTTTCCGACGTTTCGAATGAATGCAGTGCCTTTATCTTCCAGAGGTGTAAGAGCCCTTCACATTTACCAGAGGGCCTGATCATAAACATCGTAATATTGGTTATGAAGGTAGTTTGCTAGAACTGGCAGTGGCTGGTGGAAGTGTTCAGTGGCGGGCTCTGTTAATCCGGGCGTTGAGCGTCGGTTTACTGTTCCTGTATAGGCAACTTCTGTTTAACATAGACCACAATAAACTTTATAAAATAATCGTTGTCCATTACAACGGCTACACCTGGGATTGGTTCTTCTCCGAGCTTTATCAATTGTCCAGTACTCCGAACAGCAAAGTGCTTCGGAGACGGAATCTGTTTCCATCCTCAGAAAAAATATAGGTAGACAGAGTCAAACTGGTCAGTAGGTCTGTAATTGTGTTGGTTTGTGGCTTCACGAAGCTGGCTATAATTTACGTGCATAAACGTAAAAGTGACCCCGTAACATATCAATGAAAGCACAGACGGGGGAGTAGAGGTATAGCTCCACTCATACGTAACCTTGGCACTAGATTGGGTGGGGGTCAAGCCCACGCCCCGGCCTCTTTATCGCCGGGAAGGGACCCCGGTACCCATTGTACAGGAGGTTGGATGGGGCCCAGAAACCATCTGGATTGGTGTGGGGAAGAGAAAATCTGTTTGCCCCCCACCGGGATTCGAACACCGAACCGTCCAGCCCGTACGCATTCCCGGCCCCCCTAGAAGTTAACTGAGTAAATGGGAAATTGTTTGAAAGGCAGTCTTCATGACCTGATACACAAATACTGACCCGAAATTTGAGTGGGGGGGGGGGGGGGGGACTGCGGTAAGCCACGAAAAGTCTCAGTCAAGATAGGCTACTTTTTGACCAAGATCTTGCTAAGCTCACAGGGTCAGTGATTTTCCGTTTGGCGTGTAATTAAGATTAGCCCACTGTACAGGCATCAGGCACCAGGCATCAGGCACAACCTCTCCAACTTCTGATTTGAAGACAGAAACTGATCAAATTTCCGAAGCTTTGTGTTCTGTTGTGTTGAAAACAAAATCTATGTTTTATTTCTCCCTACCCACTCTTTGTTCGAGAAGCAGTAGTATGCAGCAAGTCGTGTTAAAGTTACGCACAGGATCACACACAGGCCTCCGTACAGTCTGACACTAGCTGTCTCTGTCAGTCCAAACTCAGTATGTACCTTCCCTCGCTTTTAACCGAGGAAGGGAACAGGTGTGCATTCAGAACCGCTGTGCTGGTTTTTGAATAATAGCTGATTGTCGAGTTATAAACCCACTCACGGTAACGCAAAAACGCAAGGTAAAGGTAAAGCAATCCCATTACAGGCCTGGACAGGCCCTGAGGGTTCCAGCAGGTTGAGGCTTCCAGATTTCTAGACAATCTGCACATGAAGGTGGTAATGTTGTCAGCCCTAAACACCGGCCGCCTTTACCTCCCCAGGAAATATTCCTGGTACTCATTTCTGTTAGAGGTTAAGTTGACCCCAGGACCATAGGGCGACAGAAAGGATTATGTCAATAAAAAATTCCAATGACACCATCGGGAATCGAACCCGCGAACTTCCGACTTGTAGCGCAGTGTCTGAACCAACTGCGCCATATAAAACAAATTTTAATCTGATAGGCCTATATTATATTACACATTTCTAATTCAATATATCATATATAATTATTTTCGGTGGATAATATCAGTGATTTATATATCGCTATAAACTACGTAGGCCGATCCAAGTGGCAGTGCGGTCTAAGGCGTGGGTCTACGGCCGCTCGCTTGCTGGGATTGCGGGTTCGAATGCCATCTAGGGCATGGATGTCTGTCTCTTGTGAGTGTTGTGTGTTGTCAGGTAGAGGTCTGTGTGACGGGCTGATCACTCGTCCAGAGGAGTCCTACCGAGTGTGGTGTGTCTAAAGTGTGTGACCATGAAACCTCGACGAAACGAGGAGGCCAGGCCCAGGCCCATATAGGGCTGTCGAGCCATACAAAAAAATAAATAATAAATTAATTAGTTTTAAATCCAAATGGATAATTTTTTATTTGTGCCACTATTGCTTTCAGTGAGAATGTTTAAAATTATCGTTAGCCATAATATTTTATTTCTTGTCGATTTATTTAGCAAAGTTTCTGTAGCTCAGATGATAAGGTTATCATCTAATGATAAAAATATACTGAGTATTAAATTGTAAAAGAGGGTAAAGCAGATTGTGACGTAATTTGATGTAGTTAATAGACAAGCATTTAGCTGGACTGACGGGGGAAACGATAGAGAAATTTGAGTCAGGATAGCCAGTACGTAGATCGATATGTTGACTGGCAAGATGAGTGCCAACGAATTGTCGGCAATTTTGTGCAGTGGAATGAGGTCCTCGAGGCTAATGATAGCAACTGCTCTAGACTTTGCTTTGGAATGAAGTTTAATTTACGTTTCATTTAATATCCGAAACAAATTATTGGGCCCGAGGGTTGTGTTTTGTGATGAAACTGCTGGTCGATGAGGGTAAAGTGGATAAGATTTTGAAACGGCTACTGCTTTCTGCGGCCAAAGACCGATTAGTCTGTTGATGAGTGTTACAAAAATTTTTATTGCCTCCACTGTCAGTTGTCGGGGTACGCGGTGGCGCAGTTGGTTGAGGCACTGCGCTACAAACCGGAAGGTCGCGGGTTCTATTCCCGATGGTGTCATTGGAATTTTTCATTCACATAATCCTTTCGGTCGCACTATGGCCCTGGGGTCGACTCAGCCTCTAACAGAAATGAGTACCAGGAATATCTCCTGGGGGATAAAGGCGGCCGGTGCGTAGGGCTGACATCCTTACCACCTTCATGTGCCGATTGTCTAGAAATCTGGGAGCCTCAACCTCCTGGAACCCTAAGGGACTGTCCAGGCCTGTAATGGGATTGCTTTACCTTTACCTCTTACCTTACCACTGTCAGTTGTCACCTCACATTTTCCCCGTTTATCAAGTATTTTGTTGTTACAAATTTGAAGATAAGTTGATTAGTTTAAGCACAAAGTCATGAAGATGTATGGCGAGAGTGTAGTGAAACCTTCTGCTATTCTGCACTTAGGCACTCGATGTCGATATGTGTCCATTTCGGCCACTACTCTATATAGGGCATACACAAAAGAATGGTGCGGTTTCAAAGGAGAATAAAATTGATACCGCACCATTCTTTTGTGTATACCCTGTATATTCGTTTCTCTACGGCAAGTCACTTTGTGACTGATATATCTCGGCCATTTGACTGAAATTTGCAGAATTACTGCATTTGTTGAGAAGATCTACTGTTATCAAAACGTGATACGTTTAGGTATGAAGTGACTATCTTCAGATTTGAAGGGCGGAAGCGAATAATGTGGCAAGCAGTGACGGACAGATATTGTGGTCTGGTGCCCGCGGCTTGAATGTTGGCAATAGGGTTAATAAATTATAATGTAAAGTGCTATTCAATTACAAGGCTGTCATGGATCTTTCGTATTTCTGTGAACGGTCTACGAGAAGCTTGAACGAAGCTGTGTGAATTAAACTGGCTTAGAATTACGATTATTTTCAATGATTATGGAAGCAGATTTTTTTTATGATATTGTAGATACATGGCGCTATTTTTGAGATTTCAGATTTTCATTAGTTTATATCTCAATTATCTGACCAGTTAACAGAGTCCATTGTGTAATGTTGTGGTAGAGGAATTCTTAGTGACTTGTCTGGTCAGTTATTTGTTCTGTGCCTTTTATGAAACCTAAAGGTCAGTTACGAGTTTTGTCTGCAACCCGCAAATAATCCCTGGCTCGAACCATTTGAATAAAGTCTACATGTTGTATTCTGTATTTTTAATATCGATTTTGAGTTAGTCGTATTTGTATAGTCTTCCAAGTATATACTTCCCTGCAGTTTTAGACAATAATTTTAAAACTATTTTAGCTGTATAGGCTTAAATATTATATATTTACCAAACCAAAATATTTCGCGAGTTTTCTCTCTTTATTATTTTCAATTTGTATAAGGAATTATAAGCAGTTGGGACGTGAAGCATACTTGAATCGCCATTAAGGCCTGTATGCAAAGACGAATCTGCCAGTGGGGTGAATTAAATATCATATTGCAAAGGCGTAGGGAAATTGCAGCGTAACTATACGCATTTTTAACTTTGGCAGTGTTAGATTTGAGAGGTACTCCTCTAGTGGATGTGAGACTTCAAGTTTTTACGACGGCGAGAATTAGGATTATATTGAATGTGACTCCGTGTTGTTTGGTGGATAGGTTCCGATATTTTCGAAGCACCTGCTACTCTTCTCATCTAAAAATGAATGCAATAGGATTTTTGCACTTCCTTAGGTCCTTCCCCCAAGCAGTGTACAGAGCCAATAAACATGCATGGGTGGATCAAAAATTCAAATAATGTGTATTTGAAAATAAATCTAAAGGGAGAAAGAAATTAGGAGCTGTGGGCTTAGGAGGAGGACACTATTAGAAAATAGTTTGTTAGGTAATAGACTAGATTTTTGGCGCATTATATGGTTGAATGGCGGCCTAATGTGAAAACATTTAAAAAAATCTAAGGGTTGTGAAATACAAGAATGTGTTGATCAATTAAACAACTGTTAGGTCATAAATAAGGTCTATTGTTACGTAGATTTCGTTCCTAAATCAGCTTCAGCATCGCCGTTTCGATTGAGATTAGACAGCGTATCTTTTGTGATTAGACACTACAGGAGCATCACAGTTATCATCTTGCTCCCTGTAATGTTGGCGCATGCGCTCTCCAGACCCAGTGTGTAGATGAATGTATCTGTAGTTCGATCTTTTCGCCACTATGAGCGTGCTGTCGCAAGCGCCTTGATTTTGACCGACTCAGTTGCATCCAGCCGCCCGTCGACTACAGAAAGAGGATTCCGACGACGTCCAGTGAACTCGCGTCGCGTACTTCTGTTTCTGTCTGCAGCAGATAATTGCAAAGGACGTTAACCCACGAACATTATGTCTGTCCAAGCCCTCTATTCGCCATAACCACAACAAACAGCTGTGTTGGACAGTGAGGTTTGGCCAAAACGAGAAAGGACGGAGTGGTACATTGTAATCTGATGTAGTCATACGAATTGCGTCCGTTACGTTCAACAATTACTGTTGTTTCAAATTTTCCGTCACTAGAAGAAAGAGAAAGTGATAATAGACTCTGATTAAGAAAGCCGTGATATAAAACTTAGAAACAAGTAGACATAAAACTTATCCAGTGTTTCCGTTTTGTGTATCTCGTACTGTAAAGTGTTTTTCGTAGAATTTTATATAACTATATACAGAAGGTGAACAGAATAATTTGTAAAATATATCGCTCGTAGGCGTTTCATGAAAAGCTCTGGATGTGTCAATTGCTTTATATTGTGGAATTTAATTCTAAATAAGAAAATTTGTAGGCCTAAACATTAATTCAAGACAAGTAATTTTGAATGTGAAATATTGATGTTGAAATGACAATTAAGATCGAAGTACCAAAATTTCAAACGCTCATTCTGTTTCGCCACTGGGCTTGCCATTAGCGGACAGGTAAACCGGAAAGTGACGTAATTTAATGTAGATGTAATTCGAATGTTTGAAGACATTTGGTGAAAGTTCTGTTGTCAGACACAACAGGCGTTAGTTTATCTGGTCACTCCCGTTTCTCTATGAGGAGTTATTCGTGACGAATATTTGGAAGTGCTACTGTGAAAAGTATATTGGTGTGGAACAGTGACTACAGTAATTTAAAATTTTCAAACTCGGGAACTGTCTTCTCTTGCAGGTAATTACAACTGTGTGCTTCTTCATACTGAAAGAAATCATTTTCGAATCTTCTAGTGTTCACGTTGCTACAGGCAGAAAGGTAGGACGAATATGCATGCACCAGGGGTGCACAAATGTCGGGCGACCTGACGCCCGGGGGACTAAACTTTTCACGGTTTTTTAAATATTTTTGGCCCCTCAGCATGGAACTTGCACCCTGGAACCTAGAATTTTGAAGTGGTTCCTAGAGTTTTGGAAAATTTGTGTACTCCTGGCTTACATTATTTTATTTTTAATTTGTATATTATATTACGCTTAACACAAAATGTATTTGCAATGGTGGAGTATAGTGCTAATCATCTGTTAAGATAATATATTCTGCAGTGTGCAGCTATATGGTATACCAGACTACAGGCGTCACATTCCAGAATGCTGCAATATCTGTAGTTACCAGCGTCAGGACGCCTGTCATTATATTCTGTAGGTTAAATTTCTGGAATTGGCTAAATACGAAAATCACCGTCTAATGTTATGTGACGTCGTGTAGTCTGTTAGAAATTTACCGACGTTTCGGAGAGGTTTGCTGCCTCCATCTTCAGGTAGAGACTACACTGCGGCATGTCGCAGGGACTGGAACCTTCGTAGTTACCACCGCGAGAGTCGCAAATCTCACAGTAGGGGATGTGTTTGTGTTTTGTTAGTTTTTTTAAAGGAATTCGGAACAGGATTTAGAGAGACGTGTAGGTCCGTGGCGCTTTGTTCAAATGGACATAGCAGCTACTTTCAGCAATCGTAATTTGTTGTTCTAATGCATGTACTTTGAACGTTACATGAACCCGAAGTAGTTCACCACGTCGTTGCAAAAATTTGATGACGCTTTTACTGAAGCTATTTAAAAAAATTGTGCGAGTATTATGCCAGATGATACAAAGTAGTTTCAAGGAAGAAGAAATTTAGTGGAAGCTGACAGTTGCACATCTATTCAAGATCGGTTAAACATGTTACGCTAATCTTTATATTATATATACCGTGAATTCTAATAATTATTTTATTCCAGCAAATGCACTACACTATTTTAGTGTTTTCTTGTCCCTACATATGTTTCGGCACTCATTGTGCCATCCTCAGGGGTGTCGTCGTTAAGATAAGTGATATTCAGTGATAGTGAATTTATGTTGCGAAAGTGAATTGGATGCATTTGAAAACTGTGAAATCTCGACGACACCCTGAAGATGGCACTATAAGTGCCGAAACATATGTAGGGACAAGAAAACACTAAAATAGTGTAGTGCATTTGTTGGAATAAATAATTAATTAATGTCATGTTGAATTTTATTCTTGGAAATAGATCGTTTTATGCATTAACCAATATGTAGTTGTCGCTTTATAAGACTAACTGTACAGAAGGCGATTACTTTTGACAATCTTTTAGCAGCCAAGCTGCTAAAGAACGGAAAGTTACCGCCGCTGCTGCAGTTATTAGAAATAAGTATTTTATCTAATAACTGACATTTATTTTCGTGCGTATCAAATAGAAATAACTGATAATAGAAATAGCTGAGTTCTTGTTGGGAAACTGATAATCCTTTATCAAGTCAAATTCCCTGCATTTTATGTAACCAAACGGCCCATTACCGTGTTCACAAAAGCCGGTTACTTGTCCCTGTACGGAGCCAGATAAATCCATCACATGACGTCGCATGCTAATTCTTAAGATTCATTTGAATATTATTCCACCCAAGCCTAGGTCTTCAAAGTGATTTTTTTCCGTTTAGATTTAACCAATAAAAGTCTCTTTGTATATTTCTTCTCCCCACGTGTGCCACGTGCTCCATTCATCGTATCATCCTTTTACAAACATTTTAGGCTTGAAATTAGTAAGATTGTTTCACAAATTCGTAATTTTGACGTGATAATTTGACAGCACACATCTGCTTAATCCTTCAGATTATGCTACACATTAAAGCGGTTTCCTAACCTCTGCACTTGATAAAGTTTTTCGTTAAATAAGTGACTAACTAATGAAGACGAATGGATTAATATAAACCGTAAATTAACAGGTTTGTGTATCAATTCAAGAATACAAATTCCAAGATAAATATTTATTTATATGGAGATAACTAACTCCATGGAGCGGAGTACTTTCTAAGAAGCTAACAGGTCCTCAGCTAGTCAAGAAATTCACCGCATTTTATGCAAATCGAAAGTTCATCCTTCATATCCGAAGCCAGAGCAATCCAATCCATTCCTCCGCATCCCACGTCTTGAGGATAAATTTTAATGTTATCCTTATTTGTATGAAGATATGGATTATGAAGGTAAATGAAAGCACCTGAAGAAATACTGTGACCCTTTGAAGTCTAAAATTCGTCTAAACGATACCTTGTGTAAACATTCTGTTTATGTTACAGAGGAAATAAAGTACGTTTCCATTGCAAGGAACGGGGAGTAAAGGTGTATAGGGAAGTAATTACTTTTTATGCCGATAACATTATGAAACGCATAAATGTACTGTATGGTGAAAATGCACGTATTATTTAATGCTAAAGCAGGGGGTATATAGAGTAACAGGTATGGTTGTGGGGTTAACCTAGGCATTAGAGACACATTGCAGCTGTCTTAAAGCATCTGCTTCATTATTAATTAACCCTTTAAAGTCTAAGATTGAACGGAATTATATTTAAATGTTCAGTTCGTACCGCGCAGTAAACACACTCCGTCTCAGTTATACAAACCGGTCAGTTAATGTTGTACAGTGAAATAATCGCTGTTTGTTCTGAGATCCACACAAAACACATAAATACATTTCGTACCGCGCAGTAAACACACTCCGTCTCAGTTATACAAACCGGTCAGTTAATGCTGTACAGTGAAATAATCGCTGTTTGTTCTGAGATCCACACAAAACACATAAATACAGTTCGTACCGCGCAGTAAACACACTCCGTCTCAGTTATACAAACCAGTCAGTTAATGTTGTACAGTGAAATAATCGCTGTTTGTTCTGAGATCCACACAAAACACATAAATACAGTTCGTACCGCGCAGTAAACACACTCCGTCTCAGTTATACAAACCAGTCAGTTAATGTTGTACAGTGAAATAATCGCTGTTTGTTCTGAGATCCACACAAAACACATAAATACAGTCCGTAACGCGCAGTAAAACACACTCCGTCTCAGTTTATACAAACCAGTCAGTTAATGTTGTACAGTGAAATAATCGCTGTTTGTTCTGAGATCCACACAAAACACATAAATACAGTTCGTACCGCGCAGTAAACACACTCCGTCTCAGTTATACAAACCAGTCAGTTATGTTGTACAGTGAATAATCGCTGTTTGTTCTGAGATCCACACAAAACACATAAATACAGTCCGTATCGCGCTGTAAACCTACCGTCTCAAGTTATACAAACAGTCATGTTAAGTTGTACAGTGAAATAATCGCTGTTTGTTCTGAGATCCACATTATAACACATATAAATATCGTTCGTACGCGCAGTAAACACACTCCGTCTCAGTTATACAAACCGTCAGTTAATGTTGTACAGTGAAATAATCGCTGTTTGTTCTGAGATCCACACAAAACACATAAATACAGTTCGTACCGCGCAGTAAACACACTCCGTCTCAGTTATACAAACAGTCAGTTAATGTTGTACAGTGAAATAATCGCTGTTTGTTCTGGATCCACACAAAACACAAAATACATTCGTACGCGCAGTAAACACACTCCGTCTCAGTTATACAAACAGTCAGTTAATGTTGTACAGTGAAATAATCGCTGTTTGTTCTGAGATCCACACAAAACACATAAATACAGTTCGTACCGCGCAGTAAACACACTCCGTCTCAGTTATACAAACCGTCAGTTAATTGTGTACAGTGAAATAATCGTGTTTGTTCTGAGATCCACACAAAAACATAAATACAGTCGTAACGCGCAGTAAACACACTCCGTCTCATTATACAAACCGTCAGTTAATGTTGTACAGTGAAATAATCGCTGTTGTTCTGAGATCCACACAAAACACATAAATACGTCGAAACGCGCAGTAAACACACTCCGTCTCAGTTATACAAACCGTCAGTTAATGTGTCAGTGAAATAATCGTGTTTGTTCTGAGATCCACACAAAACACATAAATACAGTCCGTAACGCGCAGTAAACACACTCCGTCTCAGTTATACAAACAGTATATTGTACATAAATAATCGTGTTGTTTGAATCACCAAAACACTATACGTCAGGAACACATCCTTATTATACAATCAGTTATTGCATGAAATCGTTGTTCAATCCAACAAACAAATAATCGTACGCGCAGTAACACTCTCTCATTATACAAACGTCAGTTAATGTGACAGTGAATATCCTGTTTGTCTGAGTCCAACAAAATAAACTGTCGCGCAGTAACACACTCCGTCTCATTATACACGTCTTAATGTGTACGTGATAATCGCTGTTTGTTGAGTCCCAAACATAAAACGTGTAGGAGTAAAACACGTATTATACAACGTAGTTAATGTGTAAGTGAAAATCGCTGTTGTTTAATCCACCAAACAATAATACGTGTACGGCAGTAAACACACTCCGTCTCAGTTTAAAACCAGTCAGTTAATGTGTACAGTGAAATAATCGCTGTTTGTTCTGAGATCCACAAAACACATAATACAGTCCGTACGCGCAGTAAACACCTCCGTCTCAGTTATACAACCGTCATTAATGTTGTACATGAAATATCGCTGTTTTTCTGAGATCCACACAAACAATAAACAGTCGTACGCGCAGTAACAACTCGTCTCAGTTTAAACCAGTCAGTTAATGTGTACAGTGAAATAATCGCTGTTTGTTCTAGTCACACAACACATAAATCATCGTACCGCGCAGTAAACACACTCCGTTCGTTTACAAACGTCTTAATGTGTACAGTGAATATCGCTGTTTGTTCTGAGATCCACAAAACACTAAATAGTCGTAACGCGCAGTAAACACATCCGCTCAGTTATCAAACGCAGTATGTTGTACAGTGAAATAATCGCTTTTGTTCTGAGATCACACAAAACACATAAATACAGTCGTACGCGCAGTAAACACTCGTCTCAGTTATACAACCGTCAGTTAATGTTGTACAGTGAAATAATCGCTGTTTGTTCTGAGATCACACAAAACACATAAATACGTTGTACCGCGCAGTAAACACACTCCGTCTAGTTATACAAACATCAGTTAATGTGTACAGTGAAATAATCGCTGTTTGTTCTGAGATCCACACAAACACATAAATACAGTCGTACGCGCAGTAACACACTCCGTCTCAGTTATACAACAGTCAGTTAATGTTGTACAGTGAAATAATCGCTGTTTGTCTGAGATCCACACAAAACACATAAATACAGTTCGTACGCGCAGTAAACACACTCCGTCTCAGTTTACAAACGTCAGTTAATGTGTACAGTGAAATAATCGCTGTTTGTTCTGAGATCCACACAAAACACATAAATACAGTCCGTACGCGCAGTAAACACACTCCGTCTCATTATACAACCGTCAGTTAATGTTGTACAGTGAAATAATCGCTGTTTGTTCTGAGATCCACACAAAAACATAAATACAGTCGTACCGCGCAGTAAACACACTCCGTCTCAGTTATACAAACCGTCAGTTAATGTTGTACAGTGAAATAATCGCTGTTTGTTCTGAGATCCACACAAAACACATAAATACAGTTCGTACCGCGCAGTAAACACACTCCGTCTCAGTTATACAAACCAGTCAGTTAATGTTGTACAGTGAAATAATCGCTGTTTGTTCTGAGATCACACACAAACACATAAATACAGTCCGTAACGCGCAGTAAACACACTCCGTCTCAGTTATACAAACAGTCAGTTAATGTTGTACAGTGAAATAATCGCTGTTTGTTCTGAGATCCACACAAAACACATAAATACAGTCCGTAACGCGCAGTAAACACACTCCGTCTCAGTTATACAAACCAGTCAGTTAATGTTGTACAGTGAAATAATCGCTGTTTGTTCTGAGATCCACACAAAACACATAAATACAGTTCGTACCGCGCAGTAAACACACTCCGTCTCAGTTATACAAACCAGTCAGTTAATGTTGTACAGTGAAATAATCGCTGTTTGTTCTGAGATCCACACAAAACACATAAATACAGTCCGTAACGCGCAGTAAACACACTCCGTCTCAATTATACAAACCAGTCAGTTAATGTTGTACAGTGAAATAATCGCTGTTTGTTCTGAGATCCACACAAAACACATAAATACGGTTCGTACCGCGCAGTAAACACACTCCGTCTCAGTTATACAAATCAGTCAGTTAATGCTGTACAGTGAAATAATCGCTGTTTGTTCTGAGATCCACACAAAACACATAAATACAGTCCGTAACGCGCAGTAAACACACTCCGTCTCAGTTATACAAACCAGTCAGTTAATGTTGTACAGTGAAATAATCGCTGTTTGTTCTGAGATCCACACAAAACACATAAATACAGTTCGTACCGCGCAGTAAACACACTCCGTCTCAGTTATACAAACCAGTCAGTTAATGTTGTACAGTGAAATAATCGCTGTTTGTTCTGAGATCCACACAAAACACATAAATACAGTTCGTACCGCGCAGTAAACACACTCCGTCTCAGTTATACAAACCGGTCAGTTAATGTTGTACAGTGAAATAATCGCTGTTTGTTCTGAGATCCACACAAAACACATAAATACAGTCCGTACCGCGCAGTAAACACACTCCGTCTCAGTTATACAAACCAGTCAGTTAATGTTGTACAGTGAAATAATCGCTGTTTGTTCTGAGATCCACACAAAACACATAAATACAGTTCGTACCGCGCAGTAAACACACTCCGTCTCAGTTATACAAACCGGTCAGTTAATGTTGTACAGTGAAATAATCGCTGTTTGTTCTGAGATCCACACAAAACACATAAATACAGTTCGTACCGCGCAGTAAACACACTCCGTCTCAGTTATACAAACCGGTCAGTTAATGTTGTACAGTGAAATAATCGCTGTTTGTTCTGAGATCCACACAAAACACATAAATACAGTCCGTACCGCGCAGTAAACACACTCCGTCTCAGTTATACAAACCAGTCAGTTAATGCTGTACAGTGAAATAATCGCTGTTTGTTCTGAAATCCACACAAAACATAAATACACTGTGTGGGCAGAACGTAGAATTGTTGAATGTAAAACGTAGTGGTACATATAGTGACCACTGGGCTTTAAAGTGTTAATATACATTGTACATAAATACAGTCCGTACCGCGCAGTAAACACACTCCGTCTCAGTTATACAAACCAGTCAGTTAATGCTGTACAGTGAAATAATCGCTGTTTGTTCTGAGATCCACACAAAACCCATAAATACACTGTGTGGGCCGAACGTAGAATTTTTGAACGTTAAACTTTGTGGTACATATAATAACCACTGGGCTTTTAAAGGATTAATATCGATAGATTGATATTTTACGAAAGAATTTGGTTGGAAATTCTGTATCTTTCTGAGAAGTTCTGGTTTAAAATTTTGGCGCCAAGGTGTTATAATATGTTGCAATTTCGTCATATTTCTCAGCATCTCCATAGAATTTCCATTTAGTATGTCCTACTGGATGATGGCCATTTTTTTTCGGATTCCTTCCGATTAGTTATGCACTAAGTATCTTACCATTCTGAGCTATTGGCTACGTCATTAACTGAACAAAGAAGAGGTGAGTACATGCGTCAGAAAATTAGACACATATAGCGATGTGGTTAGTGTCTAAACCACTTCTGCATATTATACTTACAGTTGCTAAAGATGTGATGATTTGCCTACGCAGTATTTCTGAAGAAACTATAAGTTTTCTGTGAGGTAGGATCGTTATTTTCAGCCCTTTATATCCTAATGGTTACTTCTACACTTACAGCCAGGTTTAACACTCAAACCTCTGAATTATGTCCCCCACATTGTAAGTGTCTCTTCGGCAATATTCTTACAAAAACTAGCGAGTATTTAAATATACTGGAAATGCTCTTTCTAATGGAGGAACATTGCGTTGTCTGTAATATACGATCAGAATGTGTAGTTAATTGTAATCATGGCTCAGACGGTTTATCCTTCGCCTTTCATTGCTGAGGCCCGGGTTCGATTCCAGGTGAGATACGTAGTTGACGAAGTAGCAGTGAAACAGATGTTTCTTTGATTACTTCATTTTTTTTCCCTTTCAGAGTATTTCGACTCATATTCCGTACTCATCTTCGTCTTAATATTACTCTTATCAGAAGGTTAATCGGGGTAACTTTCAAACAAAGCAGTACCCTTTGGGATATGTTGTAACTCTGGACAGAGAAATACTTTCACATTGGTTGAGTCTTGAGAGGATTAAATGTCACTGAGATAAAATTCAGGCTTCAAAGATTTACTAGTCAAATAACGCAGGGATTATTTCTTTATCTAGGGAATTACCAGGAGCGCAGTCTCTGTAGTTAGATTACTATGTGAGCGGAGGAATTATGTAGATAGCCTCTGTGAATGTGACCGACCGCATTTGGAAGTTCCTCTGATTAAGGGCTCAAGCCTTTTCGCTTCTAAGAAACTTATGGGCTATTAAGAGGAATTGGAACTTACATACTTTTCATAACGTCGCATATTCTCTAATACTGTTAGAAGACAATCTTCAGAAGGCAGTTTCAATTTAATGGGCCATGTAATTTTGTTTCCTGTTACTCCTTCTTTAACGTTAATCCCTATTACAATTAAAGAAATCGGTAAAACCGCTGATTACAATCTGGCTATACAAAAGGACAAAGAGTGTTTTTATCATTGCGGTTTGTGGGCAGAAACTCATTTGTTCGATGTTAGTAATCAGTAATTTGGACTTGACCATTTTGCCATGTGTCAGACAGTTGAATTCACGAACGTAAAGTCCAGTGATGTTGTAATGAGGCCTTCTGGGTTATGATGTTGTGCTTTTGGGTTTATAGTTTCCGACGTTTCGAAGGAACATCATCTTCAGTGTCAAATAGTCCAAGTACATTGGACTGTTTGACCCTGAAGATGATGTTCCTTCGAAACGTCGCAAACAACTCAATCAACGACATGGAGTTACATTCCAGAAGACTTGAATCTTGAAGAGTCCCCTCTGTGAGATCCTAAAATGCTGTACGTTATAATGTGCTGTCTGGCGAGGTCTGTCACATGGTAAGTGGTAAGTATGGAGCATTAATGGAATGTTAATAACAGTGAATAATAAAGTATTCTTAGGGCCGTGCCATGGCTCAGGCGGTTAGTCGCCGGCCTCTCACCACGGAGGCCCGGGTTCGATCCCAGGTCAAGTCCATGTGAGATTTGTGGTGGACAAAGTGGCACTGGGACAGGTTTTTGTCCGAGTTGTCGGTTTTCCCCTGTCGATTTCATTCCACTGGTGCTCCATTAATTGTAAAAATTGGTAAAAAACTGCTCATCCTCATCTTCATCTTCATCACAGGGGTTGCACAATAAGCCTTAAGGCTGCGGTGCGTCTGTAGCATCAGCTGCGGGGCCCCCTCACAAAAAAAAAAAAGTATTCTTATGAGAAACTCTTGTTGTAGAAATATTATTTTTTTCTATGCCTCGACAGCCCCTTGGGGGCCAGAGCCTCCTCATTATGGAGGCTTCACGATCACACACATTAGACACACCACACTCGGTAGGACTCCTCTGGACGAGTGATCAGCCAGACGCAGAGACCTCTACCTGACAACACACAACACTCACAACAGACAGACATCCATGCCCCCGGTGAGATTCGAACCCACAATCCCAGCAAGCGAACGGCCGCAGACCCACGCCTTAGACCGCGCGGCCACTGGGATCGGCTGTCTAAGTATTGCTCGCCTTAAATTGCATGTGGTCTGCTTTAGGATTGATCCCTGGTCTATGCGGCGAGAAACCTGAGCCTGATGTAGCTTTAACATGTAGCATGCATGTAAGGATGAAAAATATACAAATACTGTGATAGGAAAACATGAAGTTTAGATCTAAGCGTAGATGGGAGTATAATATTGAAACTGACCTGGATGTATCTGACTCAGAATAGGGACCAGTGATGTGCTGTTGTTAAAACGGTAATGAACATTAAGATGGAAAATGCCTTGACTAGCTGATCGAATGTTACTGAATACTGAAGGCGGATGGTAGCTTCTCCCACTTTACCTACCTTTATCCGTACTAGTGTGATGTTCTGTGCCCCACCCCACCCCCAGTCATCCCCACCAACTGTCTTCAGGACACAGTACACCAATAACTTTGATGGCGTTACTCATAACTTATGAATTGAACTGTGTAGAACTGTGTAGAACTGTGTAGAACTGTGTAGAACTGTGTAGAACTGTGTAGCTACTTTGGCCTGACGTCATGTGTATCAGCTTTACGTCTTAGCCTGTCTCACTTCAATTGGACTGTGAGGGAACAGAGATCACGATAGGGGTGAAATGCTTGTGTGTCTGACTGACTAGCTGACTGACTGACTGACTGACTGACTGACTGACTAGCGTGAGATAAGTCTCGTTTCCAGTTAGGTAATAGAATTTCGGAGTAAGAAGAAGCCACTGTCTTGTTTCACGAAATAAAAAGAATACTGCAAGGGCTGCAGTGTTGGTAACCATGTAACTTAATAAAACTGTGAAGTTGATCGTGAAGTGGGGGTCAGGAGGTAGCAATCCAGGTCACGTAGTCGCCGTATTTATTATATTGCCAGGTGCCTGTTGCGGGCCTTAGCAGCTGTGCGATACCTGATACCTGATACCTGGCGATATCCACCAAGCGAATGTGCTGCCTGATCTGGAGTGCCTCCGCATTGTCCTGATGTAACTGTTACTGGTCTTTGGGGACAATCTAACCGAGTTCTTAGGCCTCTAATAACACGATCTATGTTCCTTACTACTACTGCTACTACTACTACTGATACTACTGCTGCTAATACTACTACTGATACTGCTACTACTAATGCTACTGATACTACTGATACTGATACTACTACTGCTACTGCTACTAATGCTGATACTATTGATACTGATACCACTACCGATACTACTACTACTACTACTACTACTACTACTACTACTACATACTAACTACTACTGCTACTACTACTACTGTACCAAGAAATGTCACTCAAACACAACACCAGCTTTTTAAGAACCCAATTACAGCTACACATTTATGCACATATTAGTCCATTCTCAAGCCGAGATCCATATGTGATAATACGTAGCTGTCCATTTGTTCTTTATACAAACTTGAGGATGGCTTGCCGAAACGTGTAGCAGCAATTAGGGTTTTAATAACAAACTGTTTTGTTTGACGGATATTTGTTGGTCTGTTTGTATACCTAACGCAACGGGATGGATCATATGAAATTACTATTACCACTCTACTGCTAATAATGCCTTACTACTACTACTACTACTACTACTACTACTACTACTACTACTAACTACTACTACTCTACTACTACTACTGCTACTACTACTACTACTAACTACTACTACTACTACTACTGCTACTACTACTACTACTACTACTACTACTACTACTACTACTACTACTAACTACTACTACTACTACTACATACTACTACTACTACTACTACTACTACTACCACTACTACTACTACTACTCTACTACTACTCTACTACTACACTGCTACTCTACTACTACTACTACTACTACTACTGCTACTACTACTACTACTACTACTACACTACTACTACTGCTACTCTACTACTACTACTGCTACTACTACTACTACTGCTACTACTACTACTGCTACTACTACTACTACTGCTACATATACTACTACTACTACTACTACTACTCTACTACTACTACTACTACTACTACTACTACTACTACTACTGCTACTACTACTACTACTCTACTACTACTACTACTACTACTACTACTACTCTACTGCTACTACTACTGCTACTACTACTACTACTACTACTGCTACTACTACTCTGCTACTACTACTACTACTACTACTAATACTACTTACTACTACTGTACTACTACTACTACTACTACTGCTACTACTACTACTACTGCTGCTACTACTACTACTACTACTACTGCTACTACTACTACTACTACTGCTACTACTGACTACTACTACTACTGCTACTACTACTACTACTGCACTACTACTACTACTACTACTACTACTACTATACTACTACTACTACTACTACTACTGACTACTACTACTACTACTACTACTACATACTACTGCTACTACTGCTACTACTACTACTACTGATACTACTACTACTACTACTACTACTACTACTACTACTACTGCTACTACACTACTACTACTACTACTACTACTGCTACTACTACTAACTTCTTCCAACGTTACTGTTGGTTGCATATAATAGTGCAGTGCTTGTTATTCAGACAAACGTTTGCGTCTTTGTTCCTGTCGCGTTATTTCGTGCTGTGACACCGTACCTACTGTAGATACATGTGTTAGGAAATAGTAAGACTAAAAGTTGAACGCACACACACACACACAGAGCTTATTTTGCGGCAAATTTAGAGTGTCTTACCACACAATAAAGTGTGTGACGAAGTTAAACGAAAGGTTGAAGTGACGTAACTCTCATCCGATGTCAGCATAATTTGAAACGTGAAGGTGAAGTCACTTGACACCACACGAGCCTTACAAGTTTAAATGCGGTGAAATTAATGCTGACTCTCAGAAGGATATTGGTAATTCTGTGAGCTTAGTGTTGTGCATTTTGTGTTATGTATTGTGTTTTGCATTATTCTAGCAACAAATAGCGATTATTTCCCTATACAGCATTGAACGACTGGTCTTTATAGCGGAAAAAACATTGTTATGAAGTGAATATTTTATATAAAACGTAGATTCATTTTAGTATTCAAAGGGTTGAGAAAAGCAGTTACTGTTGTGACGACAACTAAGTGTCTTTGTTACTGTATTCATGCCGAAACATGACGCAGTATCAGAGGGGATAACACTTTCAAATCAAAAGATTGAGTCAACAAAATGCACTGTATTTTTTCCAGATATTTTATATTATAATGTTACGTTGAACGCTGCTACATGTTTCGATCCTCTGTGGGATCATCATCAGGGAATGACATTAAAGTAATACTTCACAAAGCCGAACTAACAATCCATGTATACATGGAGCTGTAGGTACTGTGTTATGAAGTTGTAGGAAAGTGTAGGAAAGATGTAGAATGTGTTATGGAAAGATGTAGGAATGTGTTATGGAAAGATGTAGGAATGTGTTATGAAAGATGTAGGAATGTGTTATGAAAAGATGTAGGAATGTGTTATGGAAAGATGTAGGTACTGTGTTATGGAAAGATGTAGGAATGTGTTATGGAAAATGTAGGAATGTGTTATGGAAAGATGTAGGTACTGTGTTATGGAAAGATATAGGAATGTGTTATGGAAAGATGTAGGAATGTGTTATGGAAAGATGTAGGAATGTGTTATGGAAAGATGTAGGAATGTGTTATGGAAAGATGTAGGTACTGTGTTATAGAAAGATGTAGAAATGTGTTATGGAAAGATGTAGGAATGTGTTATGGAAAGATGTAGGTACTGTGTTATGGAAAGATGTAGGAATGTGTTATGGAAAGATGTAAGAATGTGTTATGGAAAGATGTAGGAATGTGTTATGTGGTATTGTAATGTAATATCTTAGAGACAATATTATGTATTTTGTTGGTCTGAGTGTTGCGAAAATACACACTGTTGAGCAGTTTCAAGTTTTACAAGTAATGGAGCACCAGTGGAATGAAATTGACAGGGAAAACCGACAACTCGGAGAAAAACCCGTCCCAGTGCCACTTTGTCCACCACAAATGTCACATGGACTTGACCTGGGATCAAACCCCGGGCCTCCGTGGTGAGAGGCCGGCGACTAACCGCCTGAGCCATGGCACGGCCAATCAGGTTATTTTGAAAGAAATTTGAACAAAACCAGTTTTGGCAAAAATTAACAACTGTAACAATAAATGGACACATGTTCGTAGACTGGACAGATCCAGGTTCCTGTAGGCTAATACGAAGTATCAACCGGCAGAAAAAAGAGAAATAGGGCGCCAATTAGAGAGGCTTTGGATTGTTATATTGAGAACGGAACGGGCCAGGAAATCGTGTAGATGATGAATTACAGTGAGGAAAAAAATGATCGTTCTGGTGTTGTGTAGGCCAGTCTGTTACACTTTGAAGTATAAATTTCATGTAAATATGATTTAAACTTTCTGTTTCAACTTTCAGTGAAATTTAAGCCCCTCAAGCTCTTTAGTGAAGTAACAGCTGTTTATTCTGAGTATCATACAAAACACATGAATAAAGTACATGGGCAAATTGTAAGCTCCTTAGCGTTAAAGCAGGTGGTACATGTAGTTACCAATACTCTGTAAAGCTTTAAATTTTCTGTAGATGAAAGACTTATTCTTTAGCAACTTTGGCGACATTTCAAACAGCTATAAACTACAGGCGAATGTAAGACGTTTCCTGCTATGTCTGCTTTAATGTGGCGTGACTCACGAATGGCACGGCAGATGTCTCTCGTACAAGACTGAAACCAACACAGAGAAATGACTGTAATTAGTAGGCCCAGTGTTTCTAGGAGTAATGCCTGAGTGCCTTTATTGCAACGCAGCTAACTGCTGTGTCTCAGGTAGGAATTTAATTGTAACCCTGAGGCCTATTGACTTTTTCTGCCTCGTAAATTTGAGCGGAGGACGAAGATATTTCCAGGTTCAGTTACTATCTCCGTGCAACGGAGTTCTTTTCGAAAAGCTTATAGTTGCTACATTGTTACAGTGTTCGCAAGAGCTTGCCGCTGAGTACCGTTCAGACAGTTTCCTTTTATTTATTAGACATCCATTTTAATAAGAAGGTAAATTTCTCCCTAGAACAGGCCATGAAGGGGAGTGGAGGTTTAGCTGTACTCTTTCTTTAACCCTGGCAATAGATGGGGGTGGGTGGTCAACTCCACGCCCTGGCCGCTTTACCCCCGGGATAGAGATGCGGTACCCATTGTATAGGAGACTGGGTGGGCCCCAGGGGCCGATCTGGAAGGGTGTGAAAAATCTCCCCCCCACCGGGATTCGATCACCGGACCGTCCAGCCCGTAGCGAGTCGCTATACCGACTACGCCAGCGGTCGCCAACCATTCGGACCTCACGGACCACTAAACTCACAATTTTGAATCCCGCGGACCACTAACATGAATTTTTTTAAAAAGGTACAAACATCTATAAAATAATGATCATAAAAGTTCCATTTTATTAATATGGAATGCACTTGTTTAATTGTAACAAAATTATTAGTGTGATATTAATATATAAATAAATATAGTGAATATAATGAAACAGTATAATAAACATAAAAATTACAAATAATGTCCAAATTTCTCCTTGGACCACCAAAATTTTCTCGCGGACCATCAGTGGTCCGCGGACCACCGGTTGGCGACCGCTGGACTACGCTATCCTGGCCAACCACCCATTTTAATATTATTCGCAATTGTAGCCCGGGATAGCGTAGTTGGTGTAGCGACTGCCTACTGGCTGGACGGTCTTGCGATCGAATTCCGGTGGGGTCGAGGTTTTCCGCACCCTTCCAGATCGGCACTGAGGCCCATCCAACCTCCTGTAGAATGGGTACCGGGCTCTTTCTCAGAGCTATGGTGGCCGGGGCGTGGCGTTGACCACCCATCCAGTTCTAGCGCCGAGGTTAAAGAATGAGTAGAATTATACCTTTATTCCCCTTCTGTGTTTTCCTGGCAGGTTACGGGGAGACTTTTACCTTTTTCATGTACCTGATTTGTAGGTCTAAGACAGTGGCTCTTAACCTTGTTGTGCCATGGGCCCCTTTTTGGGTCTGGTAAAACCTACGGACCCCTTTTTAAAAAAAATCTATATAAATGCATTAAACAGAGATAGTTAGATTTATTGAAGTTAACAAACTTTTTGGAGTCTAGAGGCCATAAACCACTTTGTTCCCTACATTCATTATTGAATAAAAGGCTAAAATTTCAGATGGAACTTAGTGAAAATAAAGTTGTAATTTTTTTCCCATCCACGTTTACGGACCTTCTGAAATCTATCAATGGACCCCAGGTTAAGAACGGCTGGTCTAAGAATTTTTCAAAGTTTCCCCTTTCCTTCAGGGTTTCCGACCGAAATTCTGCACGCATTTTTTATTTTTTACCCCTTCCACAAAAACATATCCTTATTTAATCACCATAATAACATTTAGCCACCCCACCTTCCTTCCACTTCCCCTCCCTTAGTTCTAAATATTTTCTTCCGCCTCCTGTTCTTGAACACCCTCAGTCTACGAACTTTATTTTAACATCACCGTGCATTTTTGAACATTAATACTGTTTTACACCAACCAAATGCACTTATTTACTTAAATAACACTAAAATATTCTTTAAAATATTAGATAAAAACCCCTACATATGTTTCGGCTTATCGATAAGCCATCTTCAGGGGGTGTTCACAACTGCTTGTTTATAAAAACACGTACACATATTGGTCCTCTGTCTACTTTCCCTTCTTAGGGTCAGAAATCAAGTATCATGCCGCCATACCCAAAACAGGCAAATTGTAATTTAGTTTTTTAAAAAAATTCTTTGATCTTTCTGCATTCGCTGCAAGGTTAAGTGTTATGAACCAAAGTATAGCAAGGGTTGCCCGACGTAATCTGATATTAATTCCTTCATGAAGAAATTCATCCTCTCACTGTCATGTGTAAAGTTCTGAAATTCGCCAAGAGTAAACTGTTTTGCGAATTATCCTTAGATTGTTACTTTAAATTTCAGTGGTTAATTTGTTCACCACCAGGTTTAACGTCATAGAACTCATTATATTATTACTATTACAATAAACAGTGATTATTTCCCTACACATTATGAACTGATTTTTTTTATATTGGAGATTTTGAGGTACGAGATATATTATGTACAAATCATTTGGACGAAAATGGGACTTCAAAGCTCGAATGACTCTTGTTTCTCTTTTGACTGTCGAAAATTCAGTAGTTTAATTGCTAGCAAAGAGATCTCACAGATGCGATCAAAGTGGAATGAAGCTTTTAAGTCAAGTAAAACACCAAGTCTTTAATTTTCCCTCTACGTGTTTGCGTGAATAGAGTGAAATAGGCACATAAATCACCGGGCTGTCCCGAATTGCATCTGTATAATGCAAATTGTCTAATTATAGGAGCATTTCAACTGTCAGTTCAACTCTACCAAATCGAAATTATATCGGAAAACATTGGATCACCTGTATGGACACCATAATACTATGGTTTTTGATTATATATATATAATTTCCACCGTTTTGACTAGTGACTGATCCCGTTGAAACCAAAATTATCACACAAAGTGTGGTTCTTTTACGTATAAAATATGAAACTGTAGCTTAGGGGGGGGGGGGGGGGGGGAATACGCTCTGAAATTTCAGCAGGAAAATTCGACATTTCCCATCTGTAACTATGGATTCCGTAGACAACCTTTCCACTTAGTCACTCTTAACATTGTAAAGATTGAATGACATTTTAATGTAATGATTTTACTGCGCGTGCTCGCCATGTTCCATCAACTGTGCCGTAAGTAATTATTAAGTCAGATTACGTAAGAATTTTATGAGTTGCCATCAAACAGTTAGGCCTATGGATCCTGAAAGATGTCTCTGAATAGTTTAGTAATAGTAGTCTATAATATATGTAAAGGTAAAGCAATCCCATTACAGGCCTTGACAGGCCCTTAGGGCTCCAGGAGGTCGAGGCTCCCAGGTTTTTAGACAATCGGCACATGAAGGTGGTAAGGTTGTCAGCCCTAAGCACCGGCCGCCTTTACCCCTCAGGAAATACTCCTGGTACTTATTTCTGTTAGAGGCTGAGTCGACACCAGGGCCATAGTGCGACCGCAAGTATTATGTCAATGAAAAATTTCAGTGACACCATCGGGAATCGAACCCGCGACGTTCCGGTTGCCCGCTTGCCCCCCTATGATATATGTAGTGGATACAAATAGTTGGACTTGTATTTAGTGATGTAAGCTTGCTGTAGCTCACTTATTTTGTGACGGCGACCTTGATAATAATCCTTATGTATTTGACGCCATCCATCCCTTTATATATATAGAATTACATAAATAACACTAATTCCGTCTGACAAAATCTTTATTTGCTATTATTTTTTAAAAAACTACATGTTTCGATCAAGCCGATCATCATGAGGTGTTTATTCATACAAGAACTTAAAATTCAAGGTAAAACTGTAATGATTCTAATGGCCGAAAGTTGATGTTGAATGTAGTGATAATTTTACGTGGTGGTGTATGTTGATAGTCGTTCGTTGTAATATGTCGGTGCAATACAACAATGCAAAGCCTGAGAGTAAATTATTCGAAATGAAAATTCTTTCCTCATCAGTATTTAAGACGTTTTGTGTTGTGATGGATATTACGCATGAACCAGGTCCCGGGCGAAAAAGTGTTACTTCTGCATGTGATGCGTAAAAGGACCCTGTGTTACAAAAGTCGCTTTACCAAGAAGAAAATTGTAATCCCGTTTCTTATGAACTGTAATCCGAGTTAAGGCCAGTTTAAAACGCTTAAAACGTGTTTATATATGCTTCCATTTCTTTTTTGTGCATTTCGGCAGTATGAACCTGAATTCCGAAAAGAATGTTGCTCTACAGTACTTTTAAATAAATTTATTTAAACATGTTTTCTTTTTCGGCTAAGGGACTTTTGGAACATTCTGTATAAGGCTCAGATCCTGTATATTACATGTAATTTTATGCATTTAATTGCTTCTATGCAAACAAATTTTTATTATGCTTTATTTTAAATTCCGAACTTTTTTATTGAATATTTTGAAATTCATTAATTTTGTGTAATATAATTCGGCTGACTTCACACAATTTTATTAAACGTATTTCACTGTGTAAGAAGTAAAACAATTGGACAATAAACTCTGAAATTCTGCTGCTCGAACGGTGATTGAATGTAGATATATGAAAATTTATCCTGTTAAATTGTTTTGTGTATATCAGTGCGAAATCCATATTTCCATCTCTGTAACAAACAATGCATGTTCGTACAACGAGAACAGAAACACCAAATTCTTATTTTGATCTGGATCCAGAAGATGAACACGATGAATTTTTTTCACATTGTTGCCACCGTGCATCTTCGTCATATTAAATTAAGTTATAGACCAACTGATGCACACTAAAACCACTTTTTTTAAGTAGCTTTATTATTAAAATTGTTAAAAATTGTACCCCTACACGTGTTTCGATCCTAGGATCATCGTCAGGGGGGTTTCTTGCTAAAAGCTACAGTCACTTCAACACATGATTTAAAATATTCTATCTGCACTTTAAAACATAAGTTAAAATCTTGTAAAAAGATTCGTTAAAAGTTGTAAAATTGTAAAAACACTGTAGATGGTAGATTGTGGAACTGCTTTTAATCCCACACGCCAGCAGTTCCACAATCTACCATCTACAGTGCTTTTACAATTTTACAACTTTTAACGAATCTTTTTACAAGATTTTAACTTATGTTTCAAAGTGCAGATAGAATATTTTAAATCATGTGTTGAAGTGACTGTAGCTTTTAGCAAGAAACCCCCCTGACGATGATCCTAGGATCGAAACAAGTGTAGGGGTACAATTTGTAACAATTTTAATAATAAAGCTACTTAAAAAAGTGGTTTTAGTGTGCATCAGTTGGTCTATAACTTAATTTAATTTTACGATGAATTTTATTGAGATCTTGTAAAAATGCAGCTCTGACGTGCTAAATATTTTGTGTTAGTCCTGATTACGAAATACCTTATATGGTTCTAAACGTTTGAAGCCTGAAACCAACATGAAGGTACTTTTCTAGCCAACGTTCCCGATAACCAAAGGATTCTTCCTGTCTTGAAGGTTCCCAAGCGTTGCCCACTTGTCCTTCTGATAAGAATATTGTTAAGACATGTATGGAGCATTAGTGGAATGATAGTGACAAGGGAAACCCGAAGTACTAAGGGTAAAATCTGTCCCAGTGCAACTTTGTCCACCACAAATATCTGAAGTGTATCCAAATGTTATGTAAGAGCTTATACCCAACCTCGCAGCAAATATTCGGGATTATTCGGATGTTCTGAGATGTGACTCCCTGTCGTCGGATGTAGTTCCGGACGTTTCGAAGGATCATATTTCTTTCTAGATCTCGGAAAATACCAACGACACGGAGTCACATCGCAGAAGTACTTAATCTTCACCTAGATGGCTGTAAGACCTTCAGTTCACGCATACTGCGTCTCTGTTACAAAGAAAACAACCTTAATATTGTTTACAGCAATAATCCCTGGTCATTGATCAAATGATACGGAGCACATAAATACAGGATGGACAAAATGCAGTGTTTGTTGGTATTACGGTACATGTTATATGTGCAGTTTCTATATAGAGGGTTTTAAGGTACATGGTAAATGTGCAGTTTCTATATCGAGGGTTTTACGGTATATGGTAAATGTGCAGTTTATATATCGAGGGGTTTACGGTACATGGTAAATGTGCAATTTCTATATCGAGGATTTTATGGTACATGGTAAATGTGCAGTTTCTATATCGAAGATTTTACGGTACATGGTAAATGTGTAGTTTCTATATCGAGGGATTTACGGTACATGGCAAATGTGCAGTTTCTATATCGAGGGTTTACGGTACATGGTATACGTGCAGTTTCTATATCGAAGATTTTACGGTACATGGTAAATGTGCAGTTTCTATATCGAGGGGTTTACGGTACATGGTAAATGTGCAGTTTCTATATCGGGGATTTATGGTACATGGTGCAGTTTCTATATCGAAGATTTTACGGTACATGGTAAATGTGCAGTTTCTATATCGATGGTTTTACGGTACATGGTAAATGTGCAATTTCTATATCGAGGATTTTATGGTACATGGTAAATGTGCAGTTTCTATATCGAAGATTTTACGGTACATGGTAAATGTGTAGCTTCGATATCGAGGGATTTACGGTACATGGCAAATGTGCAGTTTCTATATCGAAGATTTTACGGTACATGGTAAATGTGCAGTTTCTATATCGAGGGTTTACGGTACATGGTAAATGTGCAGTTTCTATATCGAAGATTTTACGGTACATGGTAAATGTGCAGTTTCTATATCGAGGGTTTACGGTACATGGTAAATGTGCAGTTTCTATATCGGGGATTTATGGTACATGGTGCAGTTTCTATATCGAAGATTTTACGGTACATGGTAAATGTGCAGTTTCTATATCGATGGTTTTACGGTACATGGTAAATGTGCAATTTCTATATCGAGGATTTTATGGTACATGGTAAATGTGCAGTTTCTATATCGAAAATTTTACGGTACATGGTAAATGTGTAGTTTCGATATCGAGGGATTTACGGTACATGGCAAATGTGCAGTTTCTATATCGAAGATTTTACGGTACATGGTAAATGTGCAGTTTCTATATCGAGGGTTTAAGGTACATGGTAAATGTGCAGTTTCTATATCGAATATTTTACGGTACATGGTAAATGTGCAGTTTCTATATCGAGGGGTTTACGGTACATGGTAAATGTGCAGTTTCTATATCGGGGATTTTATGGTACATGGTGCAGTTTCTATATCGAATATTTTACGGTACATGGTAAATGTGCAGTTTCTATATCGATGGTTTTACGGTACACGGTAAATGTGTATCTTCTATATCAAGGGTTTTACGGTATATGGTGAATGTGCAGTTTCTATATCGATAATGTACCAATCCACGTGACGAATAAACACACCTTAACATTCACATACATAAATCAGCTTGTTGTGATGAATCACATGCTTAATTAGTGTATGTTAAAGTTGAAACGAGCTTAAATAATGAAATATTACTTTGACTGATACTCAGAACGGCGTGCTGTTTTTAAAGCTAATTATTTCCCCTTCACCATCACATTGTTTTGCATATCTGCGCTTTTCTTTGTCTCTAAGGCTTTACAGTCCGAAAGGAGACATTAAATTTTTGCCACTTCAAGATGTGATCTCTACTAATGGTTAACTTCTTTTTTTCCAATGGCTCGACAGCCCCTTGGGGGCCTAGGCCGCCTCATTTTTCGAGGCTTTACGATCACACACTTAGACACACCACAGTCGGTAGGACTCCTCTGGACGAGTGATCAGCCCGTCGCACAGACCTCTACCTGACAACACACAACACTCACAACAGACAGACTTCCATGCTACCGGCGGGATTCGAACCCGCAATCCCATCAAGCGAGCGGCCGTAGACCCACGCCTTAGACCGCACGGCCACTGGGATCGGCACTAATGGTTAACTAGCTGCAACTAATAGCCGCATCACCCTGTATTAGATATTACAACAACAGTTTTTTTGTCTGTAGCACGTCTTACGCACAGTCGTTACCGCACGCACAACATTGTTAACTTTAAAAACGTCGTATTTTCCCGGCAATGTATTTTTGTCCGATTCTGACAACAACAAAGGCTACTCGACCTTACAGCGTTGCCAGACTGATTGTTTATGGAAAAACAATCCATCTGATGTTACGATATGAACTGAAATTTTATGGTGTTTACGTGAGTTTTGGTGTTTGTCTGCCACTCAACTTGACCCGAAGGGCGAGCGGCCATTGCTTGTAAACATTCAGAGCTGTAACATTTACTGGTCGCGTGTGAAACATGTAGTCTGTCGCTATCGCCGCATTTCCCTTCCGTTCTTGTCTTCATTTTTTCTACATTACTGCTTCTTTTAAAGTATGAACAGATAAACTTTATACTGTTCACACCGTGCATTTGAATTTGATTTCACACAATTCTCAAACCAACAAAATGCACACTTTATTTATTATATAAAATAACTTCTTTTTTACAATAAAATCAGTCCTTGCATTTGTCTTGTGTAATTTAATCTTGAGGTTTTTGTATTGTATTTTTCCCTGTTTGGACTGATTTTATTGTAAAGAAATATGTTATTTTATATAACAAATAAGAAGGGTGCATTTTGAGAAATGTGTGATATGGACTGATAATTGGAGAATACAATTATTGTACTGAATTCGCTCGACCAGATGTCCTAATATTCGAGACAGCGTGTCTCTAGCTCATCTTTAAATCACGCTGCCCTTTTAATTGCAGCATGCTTCCACGTCTGGAGTTGTCACATGAATGCTATTGATTTAGTTCCGAAATACGTAGGATATTTTAGTGAGCGTGTTGTTAATTCGCTTGTACTATGATCAGACTTCAGATTGGCATGTTTAAAATGGCACGGGTTAATTTGTTCTGTAACGGAATAAATAGACCGTGAAATCTGTTGACACCTGTAGAAGTACGATTTGTTGTATTTTATTTCTCAGCTACAAACAGCAGATGTTTATAGCGTTGTGGCAGTGACATATTTGTATATGGCAGTGACATATTGTATATGGCAGTGACATATTTGTATATGGCATCTTTCCGCCGTCTGGATTCAGTTAGAATACAAGACGCTGACTTTGCAGTCAAAAGCAGAGAATGTGTATCCTGCTCCGTGAGTTCACTGTATTGACATCAGGGGTAGGGTTAGCTCACTGCAGTGGAGTTCACTGTATTGACATCAGGGTATGGATTAGCTCACTGCAGTGGAGTTCACTGTATTACATCAGGTATGGATTAGCTCACTGCAGTGGAGTTCACTGTATGACATAGGGGTAGGGATTAGTCACTGCATGGAGTTCACTGTATGACATCAGGGTAGGATTAGATCATGCAGTGGAGTTCATTTATTGACATCAGAGTAGGATAGCTCACTGCAGTGGAGTTCACTGTATTGATATCAGGGGTAGGGATTAGCATTGCAGTGGAGTTCATTGTATTGACATCAGGAGTAGGGATTAGCTCACGGCAGTGAGATTTCACTGTATTGACATCAGGGGTAGGGATTAGCTCATTGCAGTGGAGTTCATTGTATTGACATCAGGAGTAGGGATCAGCTCACTGCAGTGGAGTTCACTGTATTGATATCAGGGTAGGGATTAGCTCATTGCAGTGGAGTTCACTGTATTGACATCAGGGGTAGGATTAGATCACTGCAGTGGAGTTCATTGTATTGACATCAGGTAGGGATTAGCTCACTGCAGTGGAGTTCACTGTATTGACATCAGGGGTAGGGATTAGCTCATGCAGTGGAGTTCATTGTATTGACATCAGGAGTAGGGATTAGCTCACGCAGTGGAGTTCACTGTATTGACATCAGGGGTAGGGATTAGCTCATTGCAGTGGAGTTCATTGTATTGACATCAGGAGTAGGGATCAGCTCACTGCAGTGGAGTTCACTGTATTGATATCAGGGGTAGGGATTAGCTCACTGCAGTGGAGTTCATTGTATTGACATCAGGAGTAGGGATTAGCTCACTGCAGTGGAGTTCACTGTATTGACATCAGGGTAGGGATTAGCCCATTGCAGTGGAGTTCAATGTATTGACATCAGGGGTAGGGATTAGCTCACTGCAGTGGAATTCATTGTATTGACATCAGGAGTAGGGATTAGCTCACTGCAGTGGAGTTCACTGTATTGATATCAGGGGTAGGGATTAGCTCACTGCAGTGGAGTTCATTGTATTTACATCAGGAGTAGGGATTAGCTCACTGCAGTGGAGTTCACTCTATTGACTTCAGGAGTAGGATTAGCTCACTGCAGTGGAGTTCACTGTATTGACATCAGGGTAGGGATTAGCTCATGCAGTGGAGTTCATTGTATTGACATCAGGAGTAGGGATTAGCTCACGGCAGTGGAGTTCATTGTATTGACATCAGGAGTAGGGATTAGCTCACTGCAGTGGAGTTCATTGTATTGACATCAGGAGTAGGGATTAGCTCACTGCAGTGGAGTTCACTGTATTGATATCAGGTAGGGATTAGCTCACTGCAGTGGAGTTCACTGTATTGACATCAGGGGTAGGGATTAGCTCATTGCAGTGGAGTCAGTGCTGCAGGGTTCATATATTTTCGTTTATCTGATCACTGAAGTGGAGCTAACTTTGAAAGTTTTTGTTTAATAAAACAGACGATGAAAATAGAGTTTTCACTTTTGTGAATGAACATAAACTGAGGGTGTTGTGTGTGGAACAGGCTGCAGAGGAGAACGTGACCTAGACTTGAACAGTGAGGGGCTTAATGAATTTTGCTTTCCATCGAGTGTTATTGAGTGATGAAGTCAAGGAGAATGAGAGCAGGGCACGGAACAGCATGTATCGGAGAAACATTGAGGCGCGTTCGCGTAACCATTATTCCCTTGTAAAAGCAATAAATATTACATATTCTGAGTGTGTGTCTGTAGCCTTAGTTGTCCAGCATGCAAAGCGCATGCGTGTATTATATTGTCATCTGTGGGCTGTCTGGCTGTAACATGAGATGTGCGCTTCTGGGATATTACACAGCGTAGAGTGGTAATTCTGTACCGATGTTGTGGGACAACCTATTGGCCCAATCTTCAAAGGTCAAGAAGTCCTTGGGCTTCTTGACCTTTGAAGATGGGACCGATAGGTTGTCCCGAAACGTCAGTACGGAATTACCACTCTACGCTGTGTAATATCCCAGAAGAGCGAAGATTTCATCTACATCGCGGCGGAGGCCTGAAATCACACGTGGCTGTACCATATTTTTCGACATTATCTCATAAACGGCACTATTTTCGAAAAAAAAAATTGAACGTAAAATGTGTTTTGATTTTTTCCACAATTTTTATCTGAAACATTTCTCATTCTAAGAAACATTCAGCGCAATATCATAAATGTACATACGTTTTCATGTAAAGTACCCGTTATTTTGTCAGATTTTAATGAAACTTGAACATAGGCGCAGAGGTTCGAAAAATACTCAAATATCAAATTTTATGAAAATTCGTCCATTGGGAGCCGAGTTGTTCCGTGGGGAAAGACAGACGGACAGCAGACAGATATGACGAAGGTAATAATCGCTTTTCGTAAATTTGCAAACACACCTAAAAGATTTTAATCGAGTGTTAGCATTGTTGTGTTTTTTGGGAGGTACCTGTTACAAATCGCGTACCGTAGATGTCCTGTCTTTACTGGGGGTTTACCTGGTCTTGCTCAGTCCTGCCAAGAAAATGCAGGGACAGTACCTCAAATTCGGTCACGACCGCCACCTTCCACGTGTTTCTCAATTGGCTACTCATCGTCTTAATCTGAGTCGCCATAAAATCTGCTCTATTGACAGTGTCGTTAGATAGACACACATAAAGACGTGCATTTTACATATGAGGCGTTGAAAGTTTGCATGGATTACGAGAACGGGAAGTTTAGGGATTAAAGGAAGGAAATGTTGCATGCAAAATAGTAACGAAGTGTTAACATGTCCTGGAGGAGCGCAAGCGAAGACAAGTGTCATTCCTTTCGCTCCTCTCAAGCGATAGAAGTGCGATTTTTTGCTGAGGCGCTGACGCATGGGACTACGGAAGGCGGGATGAAGCGGGAGGGGATATCTGTGCCTAGTCTTGTGCCTAGTCTTGTGCCTAGTCTTGTGCCTGATCTTCGCTCTTCGTCTGAGAACGGTCCTACGTCGCCGCATAGTCACCGCTTACCAATAAGTAAAGGTAAAGTTTCTCCCTAGAACAGGCCACGAAGGCCAAGAGGAGGAGTAGAGGTATAACCCTACTCTTTCCTTAACCCTGACACTAGATGAGGGTGGGTGGTCAACTCCACGTCCCGGCCGCTTTACCCCCGGGAAAGAGACCCGGTACCCATTGTATAGGAGGCTGGGTAGGACCCAGGGCCGGTCTGGACGGCAGCGGAAAATCTCGCCCCCACCGGGATTCGATCCCCGGACCGTCCAGCCCGTAGCGAGCCGCTATACCGACTGAGCCATCCCGGCCCACGCGTACCAATAAGTGTACTTAGAAAACAAAGCCTTGATTATACGAAGTGGGTAAGATACACTGACACGTGGTTACTGCTGAGGAGTTTTTGGATTTGCGTGATATCAAGCTTCTGCCACGGTGTAGGTAACATCTGCGCTCTTCTGGGATATTACGCAGCGTTGAGTCGCAGTTTTGTACCGAAGTTTCGGGACAACCTATGGGTCAAGAAATCCAAGACTTCTTGACCCTTGAAAATGGGAGCGATATGTTATCCCGAAACGTTGGTACAGAATTGCCTTCTTGAACCTTGAAGATAGGACCGATAGGTTGTCTCGAAACGTCGGTAGAAAACTATCACTCAACGCTGCGTAATATCCCAGGAGAGCGCAGATCTGAGTTTTTAGATTTGATTCGAATTCTAACTCCAAACAGTTTTGATAATGAAACAGTTACAATTTAACATCTTAAACTGAGTCCTGTTCGTTGTCTAAATTTGAGGTTACTGTATATATAATATATATATATTACTGTAATATTGGCAATAAATGTAATCATATCCGTGGTGCATGACAGATACTGTTGCTATTCTTATGGAAGAGAATGCAATTTTTGTGTAAAAATTGCTAGATATGAACGACGAATTAGCACATAGAAATATAACGGACTGTGGAAGTGTAACACGAGTAGGAAATGTGATATTTTGGTCAGTTAAAGTTCAGAAAAAATATGTAAAAATAAAAGTGCATGTTATGGATGGGACTGTACACTGTTACAGCCAATACCGTGAACTGTGTATAAGAACCGAAATCGATAAATAGCAAATATTATTGTTTTATTATACAGGGCGTTCAAAAAATTGTTAAAAATTTATATTACGTGTTCAGGGTGTTCAGACGATGAGAAAAATGTTATTATGAATGTAGGCTCACAGATTGCCTCTGACTGAGTTGAATGGAAATGTATTGTTAATGTAGTTACCAAATTGTAGAGTTAATAGTTGAAGAAGTAATCATCTTCCCCTGCAAGCATGCAGGTGCATGACGGACCGGTCCGTGGCAAAACCTTCTAACCCTGCAGATGTAGCTGGAATGGCTACAGAACAGTGTTGTTGATCTCCCAGCGTCGATGTTACGTCTGCAAATATTGGCCATGGTAAACGCTATTTCTGCATGCCCCACAGAAAGTTATATGCAATCCAGATCAAGTGACCTAGGCTCCTACTACTACTACTGCAAATGGGTTTGTCTTGTGCCTGGCCTAAATATACTAAGAGGTTAATTCACCACGCCTATGCCTCTTGTCGGACACGGAGCCATCCAAACCTATAACTGTCTATCGCAACACTGCCATTTGGTGGCCATATTGCAAGCAGCTTACGTTTTCACTTGGTTTCCGTGGGAACAAAGTGTGATTCAATTACTCACTGTAAACCGGTGTTGTGGTGACGCCTCTAAAAAAATCAAGCTTTGTCGTAGCCATCGAAACCCGGCATCCTTGGTAAACCGGGTGTAACTCGATAACAAACTCATTGACAAGGGATTTGAGGGACCTGAAATCATAGGAACGATTTTATTATCTTGAACCCCTGGCTATATAGAGTAAATTTGGCCCCCAACTTTCGGAACATACTGTATATTTTAATCGATATTTGACCTCTATGCTTTCCCGGACGCCGGCATCAAAATAACGTTCAAGTAAAGGTCTACATGTGAGGTACACGACGAGGCACTTGGCTTTTGTTAACTAACATAACAAGCAGTCCTTAACAACTGATATTGCCAGTGACTCGCGAAATGTCCTAATGATGTCACTCAATTTAAGTTGCGTCTAGTTGTGACGTAGGGGGAAACAACTTTCACTAGCTTTTAGTCCTCTTCCTCTTATTTTTATTTCAACACAAATGTAAGAAGAAAGTTTTCAAATTGTCAGTTTGTAGGAAAAGGAGTGTGGGGTTGAATATGGCCCTAACTTGGGAGGCAGTAGGATGCGTGCAGCCTGTATACGTGGAAGTGATGGCAGGAGTATCATTTTAACTCAAATTGAGTCGTACGTAATTTGGATTTAGGGAATGTTTCCATATTCATGAGAGTCTGACCCTCCTGAGTAAGAGGATTGTGCGAGAAGGAGAGAGAGGGAGATGCAGAGTTTGGAAGAGGAAGACCACTATGCTATCAACGTAAGAGGAGAGAATGGGAGAACCGATATGACATACTGTGTATGGACGCGGTGATAGACCGGAGTAGAAGTTGGGGTAGAGTTTAGGAGAATCTGGGACGAGATTTTGATGTGCGGAAGGCGAGGTGATGCAGTGTGGGGGATGTTGAACCACTTGGCCACTTAACTGAAGACCGTACTTCGAGATCTGGCTTCTGGAAATCCATACACAGACACCGTACAAATGTTTGTCGGAATTGGGGAACCTCTGTCACTATAGTGACCAGGATACGGGGTGGGTGACACGGAGTTCGCAGCCCGGCAGAGGAGAGAGGTTTTCCTGTTCTCCAAAACGTTCAGACAAATTCTGGGGCCCATCCAGCCTACTATGCATGGGGTACCGTGGGATGTTTCCTGGAGGTAAAGCTGCCGGGGCGCGAGTCTGACCGCTGACCATCTAGTGCCGAGATTAACGTCTGGAGCTCTACCTCCACTCTCCCTATATACCTTAACGGCTTATGCATGTGCAAATTTATATTTTACTTTTGTAAATATGAGTCAGAGCCGATCGCAGTGGCTGTGCGGTCTAAGGCGTGGGTCTTCGGCCGCTCGCTTACTGGGATCGTGGGTTCGAATCCCACCGGGGGCATGGATGTTTGTGTTGTGTTTTTTGTAAGGACGGTAATATGGAACGTAAAGTGACATGAAGGACGAAAGGATTTAAACAGTACAAAAATGGATCAAAGGGGAAAAACCCCGGACAGGGGGAAAAAAAAATCCGGGGTCATGGATGTTTGTGTTGTGTTTGTCGTAAGGACGGTAGCATGGAACGTAAAGTGACATGAAGGGCGAAAGGATTTAAACAGTACAAAAATGGATCAAAGGGGAAAAAACCCCGGACAGGGGAAAAAAAAATCCGGGGTCATGGATGTTTGTGTTGTGTTTTTTGTAAGGACGGTAATATGGAACGTAAAGTGACATGAAGGACGAAAGGATTTAAACAGTACAAAAATGGATCAAAGGGGAAAAACCCCGGACAGGGGAAAAAAAAATCCGGGGTCATGGATGTTTGTGTTGTGTTTTTTGTAAGGACGGTAATATGGAACGTAAAGTGACATGAAGGACGAAAGGATTTAAACAGTACAAAAATGGATCAAAGGGGAAAAACCCCGGACAGGGGAAAAAAAAATCCGGGGTCATGGATGTTTGTGTTGTGTTTTTTGTAAGGACGGTAATATGGAACGTAAAGTGACATGAAGGACGAAAGGATTTAAACAGTACAAAAATGGATCAAAGGGGAAAAACCCCGGACAGGGGAAAAAAAATCCGGGGTCATGGATGTTTGTGTTGTGTTTTTTGTAAGGACGGTAATATGGAACGTAAAGTGACATGAAGGACGAAAGGATTTAAACAGTACAAAAATGGATCAAAAGGGAAAAACCCCGGACAGGAAAAAAAAAAAATCCCACCTAGGGCATGGATGTCTGTCCCTTGTGAGTGTTGTGTGTTGTCAGGTAGAGGTCTCCGCGACGGACTGATCATTCGTCCAGAGGAGTCCTACCGAGTGTGGTGTGTCTAAAGTGTGATCGTGAAACCTCGACGAAAAGAGGAGGCCCAGGCCCATATAGGGCTGTCGAGCCATAGGAGAAAAAAATATATGAGTCAGAAGAACTATTTCTTCTGCATCTATTCGCAGTATATTCAAAGCCCTTTTCTTTCTTTTTTTTTTGTGGTGAAGGGCCCCGCAGCAGATGCTACGGACGCACCGCAGCCTTAAGGCTTCTTGTGCAACTGTGTGATGAAGATCATTATTTTTTTTTTTCGTTTTTCCAAGTAATGGAGCACCGGTGGAATGAAATTGGCAGGGGAAAACCGAAGTACTCGGGGAAAAACCTGTCCTAGTGCCACTTTGTCCATCACAAATCCCACATGGACTGACCCGGGATCGAACACGGGCCTCCGCGGTGGGAGGCCGGCAAAGCCCTGCTTTCTTTTCAAAATATAGTCTGTGATAATGATACAGTCATAAAATAATAAAAGTATAGAAAACACTTTCTTGAACATAATTAACAGACTGTCTTTTTAATGGAGATGCAATATGATATCTGTAAGATACGAACTCCTTTTCTTGTATATTCAGATGAAGTTTATGCTGCAAAGGTTTAAACATGTGACAAGATTTATTATGTGACTTAAACACAGACATTCGCCATACAAACTCATAAATACGTGAGTAAATTTAGATATAAGTACACTTAAAAGATATTATTGTTATCATAATGAAATTAATGTATCTCCTGCGTGTACTTGTTACAACAGGCCATTTCTCTTGTACACGCTCACGGAATGTTATTGATTACCCCCCCCCCCCCACTTAGCACTGTGCATGTTCATTCAGTATCAGTTCTCATTATTAATAAAGAAACGAGTGGATTGTTGTGGCATAGTTATTCACAGATGGATCAAACCACATTATAGTTAGTAAGGTTTAAAATAGGCTGAAACGTGTGATGTGAATTAAGTCAGAATCTGACATTTTATCTAATAACTTCCCTGTTTTCTACCCGGACCTAACAGAGAACAGCCACAAACGATAATGACCTTTAGTCCATACTCTTACCAATATGTACGTTATAACAGCATTAAAGAACTGTGCAATAGTTCTGGTAAAAAAGCAATCCCATTACAGGCCTGGACAGGCCCTTAGGGTTCCAGGAGGTTGAGGCTCCCAGATTTCTAGACAATCGGCACATGAAGGTGGTAAGGTTGTCAGCCCTACGCACCGGCCGCCTTTACCACCCAGGAAATATTTCTGGTACTCATTTCTGTTAGAGACTGAGTCGACCCCAAGGCCATAGTGCGACCGGAAGGATTATGTAAATGAAAAATTCCAATGACAACATCGGGAATCGAACCCGCGACGTTCCGGCTTGTAGCAGTGCCTCAACCAACTGCGCCACCGCAGTCTATGTTAAATTATTGGTTCGTGTAATTTTTTTCCTAATCGTAGTTGCTTTCATTAATTAAGCAGTTGTTAATTATTGAACGTTCTGGACTTTGGGCTTCAACATAATTTCAGATTTCTTGCACTCACAAGTAGTGCGGTGAAGATCGCGTGAATAAATGTAGAACTGAGCTATACTCTTTGTTGAAATCTGTGGTCTTCTGGGCTATTACACGGCGTCGTGTGGTAATTATTTACCGACGTTTCGGGACAGCGTATCGGTCCCATCTTCACGGGTCAAGATTCCAAGTAGGAAAGGAAAGCTTTCCTACTTGGCGTCGTGTGGTAATTATTTACCGACGTTTCGGGACAACTTATCGGTCCCATCTTCACGGGTCAAGATTCCAAGTAGGAAAGGAAAGCTTTCCTACTTGGCGTCGTTTGGTAATTATTTACCGACGTTTCGGGACAACTTATCGGTCCCATCTTCACGGGTCAAGATTCCAAGTAGGAAAGGAAAGCTTTCCTACTTGGCGTCGTATGGTAATTATTTACCGACGTTTCGGGACAACGTATCGGTCCCATCTTTACGGGTCAAGATTCCAAGTAGGAAAGGAAAGCTTTCCTACTTGGCGTCGTGTGGTAATTATTTACCGACGTTTCGGGACAACGTATCGGTCCCATCTTCACGGGTCAATATTCCAAGTAGGAAAGGAAAGCTTTCCTACTTGGCGTCGTGTGGTAATTATTTACCGACGTTTCGGGACAACGTATCGGTCCCATCTTCACGGGTCAAGATTCCAAGTAGGAAAGGAAAGCTTTCATACTTGGCGTCGTTTGGTAATTATTTACCGACGTTTCGGGACAACTTATCGGTCCCATCTTCACGGGTCAAGATTCCAAGTAGGAAAGGAAAGCTTTCCTACTTGGCGTCGTGTGGTAATTATTTACCGACGTTTCGGGACAACGTATCGGCCCCATCTTCACGGGTCAAGATTCCAAGTAGGAATGGAAAGCTTTCCTACTTGGCGTCGTGTGGTAATTATTTACCGACGTTTCGGGACAACGTATCGGCCCCATCTTCACGGGTCAAGATTCCAAGTAGGAAAGGAAAGCTTTCCTACTTGGCGTCGTGTGGTAATTATTTACCGACGTTTCGGGACAACGTATCGGTCCCATCTTCACGGGTCAAGATTCCAAGTAGGAATGGAAAGCTTTCCTACTTGGCGTCGTGTGGTAATTATTTACCGACGTTTCGGGACAACGTATCGGCCCCATCTTCACGGGTCAAGATTCCAAGTAGGAATGGAAAGCTTTCCTACTTGGCGTCGTGTGGTAATTATTTATCGACGTTTCGGGACAACTTATCGGCCCCATCTTCACGGGTCAAGATTCCAAGTAGGAAAGGAAAACTTTCCTACTTGGCGTCGTGTGGTAATTATTTACCGACGTTTCGGGACAACGTATCGGTCCCATCTTCACGGGTCAAGATTCCAAGTAGGAAAGGAAAGCTTTCCTACTTGGCGTCGTGTGGTAATTATTTACCGACGTTTCGGGACAACGTATCGGTCCCATCTTCACGGGTCAAGATTCCAAGTAGGAAAGGAAAGCTTTCATACTTGGCGTCGTTTGGTAATTATTTACCGACGTTTCGGGACAACTTATCGGTCCCATCTTCACGGGTCAAGATTCCAAGTAGGAAAGGAAAGCTTTCCTACTTGGCGTCGTGTGGTAATTATTTACCGACGTTTCGGGACAACGTATCGGCCCCATTTTCACGGGTCAAGATTCCAAGTAGGAATGGAAAGCTTTCCTACTTGGCGTCGTGTGGTAATTATTTATCGACGTTTCGGGACAACTTATCGGCCCCATCTTCACGGGTCAAGATTCCAAGTAGGAAAGGAAAGCTTTCCTACTTGGCGTCGTGTGGTAATTATTTACCGACGTTTCGGGACAACGTATCGGTCCCATCTTCACGGGTCAAGATTCCAAGTAGGAAAGGAAAGCTTTCCTACTTGGCGTCGTGTGGTAATTATTTACCGACGTTTCGGGACAACGTATCGGCCCCATCTTCACGGGTCAAGATTCCAAGTAGGAATGGAAAGCTTTCCTACTTGGCGTCGTGTGGTAATTATTTATCGACGTTTCGGGACAACTTATCGGCCATCTTCACGGGTCAAGATTCCAAGTAGGAAAGGAAATTTTCCTACTTGGAATCTTGACCCGTGAAGATTGGACCGATACGTTGTCCCGAAACGTCGGTAAATAATTACCACACGACGCCGTGTAATAACCCAGAATACCACATATTTCATCAACATCGCGGCGGAAGCCTGAAATCAAAGTTATACACGTTGTTGCTTACAATCATGTATATTCATGTTAGTTACGTCACTTTAACTCTCACTATGCACAAATGCGACACACAAATGTAAATATAATACTTACAGTTACATGTCAATACGGTCGACATTCGCGGACAATTTCTATCATTATGGTTCCTATGCCGGAGATCACGTGTTCACAAATCGGCCATGTGGTCTGTTATAATGACTGGAGTTTATTTCGTGGTATTTCTCGTCCCTTCCCGGCAAATACTTGGAAAGTATTTCCAACAAGAGCTCGATCGCTCTCATGTACATCTTTTACAGTTGATAATTGACTGATCTGTCTGTCTGTCTGTCTGTCTGTCGTCTGAGCTGTTGACAGTATCTGCAAATAAATCAAAAATGAAAAAATTGTGCTCGTATGAAGACGTGTGGCTGTTCAGGGCCGGTCGCATGTTAGCTGGCCAGAGCAATTTTGCACACTTGACGTAGTTATTTGGACAATTTTTTTCCTCTCGTAAGAGACAGTTAATTTTTTAGGCAATGAAGATTTGAGCCGTCGGTCTGTCCGCCACATTACATGCATACAAACGCGGACATGCATACATTAATTCACGCATACTCTTGTATCCGTCCGCGTGTCCTGATTATCTTTTGTGACACAAATAGGAATTTGTAAATTATCAAACAGGGAAGTGGTGAAGCCAGTTTTTGTGTTTCACCGCTTATTGTGAATGCCAAACGGAATGGATAGTAAACTGTGAAGAGAATGTGGACGTACAGTCCTTATTTTGTAATACAGTTTGTTTAGTCATAAGCATTCTTTTGTTAGGCACACTTTTTTTTGTTAAATGACACATATTTCTGATAATTGTAACAGAAAGCAAAACTAAGGGCGTATATTTGGGCGGGAAAGCGTTGGCATTTGTAAAAGTTTTTACTTTCCAGGGAATCGAACCATGGTTCCTTGGTTGTCCAGGCTTTACTACTATACTACTACTACTATATTACTACTACTATACTACAACTATTATATTACTACTACTTACACAACTACTATATTACTACTACTATACTACAATATTATATACTACTACTATACTACAACTACTATATTACTACTACTATACTACAACTACTATATTACTACTACTATACTACAACTACTATATTACTACTACTATACTACAACTACTATATTACTACTACTATACTACAACTACTATATTACTACTACTATACTACAACTACTATATTACTACTACTATACTACAACTACTATTATTACTACTACTATACAACTACTATACTATATTCACTACTACTTTTACTATACTAACTAACTATATATTACTACTACTTATACTACAACTAATATATTACTACTATATTACACTACTATATATTTCTACTACTACTTTACTATACTACTCTGCTGCTATACTACTATACTATTACTACTACTACTACTAGTGCTAGACTTAGAGGTGTGGGACAGGCAATTATGTAAAGGGAAATAAAGTTCATTATTTCTGGTCGAGATTTATGTTCTTTGCGAAAGGCAGAGGGTGAAGTTGTTAATGTTTCCTAAGATTAAACCAATTTAGGGTGGAGATACCAGACACCGAATTATTGACACAGTTTTGTGTTTGAATACTAGACGAGGAGCCTTCTCTCCGGGTCAATTTCCCTTCTGACTTCCAGTGTTCCTCTCGTGACTCGCCTGCCAGCACAGAGCACGCGAACAGCGCGGTTTGAGATTTACGTTCATTTAACGACGCTGCCTGTGTACCTGGTGATGCAGCGTCTAATGGTGGGATCATGGGTGGACGGTGACTGGGCAAGGATACGGAAGGAAGCGGTATGGTCTAATTAATGTAATATCATGAAGTTTTTGTGGAGGGACTGAGGAAAACCAAGAAATACTTCAGGAAACCCAGGGGTGGCCAGCTATACGAGCCACGGGAGCCGCAGTTTCGTTGGCAAATTAGGCAAAGCTGTGCATTAATAAATTAAAATATTTTTTCTTTGTTTTATAGCTTCTTATTTCTGTTGTTACAACTAAAATAGGTTAGTTTCAGTAGTTGTGAGTCTCCTTTCTTTAGAAAATCCTTTGAATTGCTGTTTAGAGACAGCCTATTGTGCATGCAAACTACCTGAATATTATTTTTAGAGGCAACTTGCGCGATCCGCTTTGTGGTCACCCCTGGTTTGAAGCAGACATATCCTGAATACATCTCTGCAGCATTTACGCTGCACCAGCCCGTTAGGTGCTGCCTTCTGTTAGGCCATTTAACTGACAGTGCTCTCACACGTAACACCTCCTTTAAACATTGAAATCTACATTTTTTCCCACACATTGTCTTTGTACGTTTTGTGTGATTCTGACAAGAAATAGAGGTTTTTTTACCATACAGTGTTAATCGGTTGGTCTTTGTAATGTAGAGTGTAGTGTTTTTTTGAGGTAGAATTGAGTTTTTAAACATCTTTTTTATGAATTTTAAACTTAAGAAGGTTTGCACTGAAACTTTGTGTTGTGTAAACAACAGAGTATGATCTCAGAATTTTTTTTCTTGGTTTCTGTAGTTATTTGTGGCCCAGCTTGGGACAGATTCTTAAAACAGGCATGACCACATTTACATCTCTAATTCGCTGTTAGTAACAACGATGTTATGTGGCAACAAATAGCGTGTAGATTCAAGCTCCGGTTACGAAGTGACCAATAAACAAACTGTTTTATCTTTGTGTTTATACTTATTGAACGACACTGACCGTAACTTAGTAGGTACAGGACCGAGTACTAAAGTGATTAGTAAAGAGTGACTAGGAAGGGGTGTGGAAGGAGCGATCGTGGCCTAATCTGATGCACTATCCATGATTTCGTCTGAATTGACTGAGGAAAATCACGGGAATATCTGCCAGTATAGTCGGTCGATATTCGAGGAGTCTAACTGGATTAGTCACATCTTGCGTAGAACTCCTCTCTAAAACACGTTATTGAAGGAAAGATAGAAGGAAAAATGAAGGGAAGACGAGGAAGAAGACGTAAGCAGTTACTGGATTACTTTAAGGAAAGGAAAAGGTACTTGAAGTTGACAGAGGAAACACTAGATGGCACTGCCTGTAAAACTTGCTTTGGCAGAAGGAACGGACTTTAAAGACACACTTTGTAATGAATGACTCCACGCGGCTACAGTTTAAATAATATACAGCTTCAGATAACAAAGAAAGAGTAATGCATCGTAACATTTACGATTTTAGGTGTACTCGTATGTAGATGAAGGCTCGGAATGTGTTCATTGGGGCAATGACATTATATAATCTGTTAGATGGTCACATGTCTTGACGAAACGTGAAGATGGAGGCAGGAGGTTTTACTGCAACGTCGGTAAGTACCTACCAGACTACACGAGGTCACAACCCCGAAGGTTATAACAAGAACTGTGAAAGATACATTTTTTTAAACTTCAATTATGTTTTGTCTCAATTATTACAGATATGAAACAGGCATACAAATGACGTTTGCACAATACGGCATTGTCATTTTCTCTGCATTCACACACCATTCATACTTCATCCTCATGATTATTATCATCGTCATCATCATCGTCATTGTCATCATCGTTTTTTCGGCTAACCAATATAACGATCCAGCCAAACGAATTAAACAAATGAATGTATTACAGCCACAGTAGCCCAATTTAAATATACAATCACTGCTGTAACTAGGTAAAGGAATAATGATTTGTTAAACCTAACAATTTACTCTCCCCCATGTAGCGGAAGCTACATTATAGTATTGATTTTCTTTCACGTCAGCTTCGCTAACGAAACAAATCACATTCTAACGACGTGGCTATAAACATACAGAGGAATTTTAAATGTCAGTGGTTTGGAGCTGTTTTCTGTTGCCCCAATTAAAACAGCGCATGTACATGTATTAAACGCAGTAATGTAGTGAAAAAAATACATGACAAATTTACTACACACCAAATGTTACTCGGCTGATGAAATGAACGAGAAAGAGGTGGGCGGGGCATGTGGCATGCATAAGGGAGAGGATAAATGAGTAAAGGGTTTTGATGCTTGAAGCAATGAGACCAAATGGAATATCTGAGAGTAGACGGAAGGATAATATTAAAATGGATCTTAAATATGATGGCAAGCGTGAGTTGGATTTATTTTACTGAGGATAGGGAGAAGCGGAGGGCTGTTGTGAACACGGTAATGAACTTTCGGGTTCCATAAATTCTGGGGAATTTTTGAATAGATCAGGAACAAGTAGTTTATCAAGACGGAAGTTAGCTGATGATATGTTGAATACAGAAGACAGTAACACATATTGGATTAATATTTGTACTCTTATTATTCTCTTAAGAATTATACAAAATCGTGTTCCGCCAAATGTACACCCTTTATTATCTGTTATTTAATACAGTTTATATTAAAAATAGTCCAACATGTTTCGAACTATGTTACAGTTAATCCTCAGGGACTCAATTGATTATTACACCAGCTATACACGTGTGGTATTCGTTGAAATATGTAAGTTAGGTAGATAAACAACTGACAAAGCATTTTATCTACCTAACTTATATATTTTAATAAGTACCACACGTGTATAGCTGGTGTAATAAACAATTGAGTCCCTGAAGATGAACTGTAACATAGTTCGAAACATGTTGGACTATTTTTAATATAAACTGTATTAAATAACAGATAATAAAGGGTGTACATTTGTCGGAACACGATTTTATGTAATCAAGATAATGTACGGTACAAATAACATAAATGTACGGTACAAATAACATAAATGTACGTTACAAATAACATAAATATACGGTCAAATAACATAAATGTACGGTACAAATAACATAAATGTACGGTACAAATAACATAAATGTACGGTACAAATAACATAAATGTACGGTACAAATAACATAAATGTACGGTACAAATAACATAAATGTACGGTACAAATAATATAAATGTACGGTACAAATAACATAAATGTACGGTACAAATAACATAAATGTACGGTACAAATAACATAAATGTACGGTACACAAAACATAAATGTACGGTACAAATAACATAAATGTACGGTACAAATAACATAAATGTACGGTACAAATAACATAAATGTACGGTACAAATAATATAAATGTACGGTACAAATAACATAAATGTACGGTACAAATAACATAAATGTACGGTACAAATAATATAAATGTACGGTACAAATAACATAAATGTACGGTACAAATAACATAAATGTACGGTACAAATAACATAAATGTACGGTACAAATATATAAATGTACGGTACAAATAACATAAATGTACGGTACAAATAACATAAATGTACGGTACAAATAACATAAATGTACGGTACAAATAATATAAATGTACGGTACAAATAACATAAATGTACGGTACAAATAACATAAATGTACGGTACAAATAACATAAATGTACGGTACACAAAACATAAATGTACGGTACAAATAACATAAATGTACGGTACAAATAACATAAATGTACGGTACAAATAACATAAATGTACGGTACAAATAACATAAATGTACGGTACAAATAATATAAATGTACGGTACAAATAACATAAATGTACGGTACAAATAACATAAATGTACGGTACAAATAATATAAATGTACGGTACAAATAACATAAATGTACGGTACAAATAACATAAATGTACGGTACAAATAACATAAATGTACGGTACAAATAACATAAATGTACGGTACAAATAACATAAATGTACGGTACAAATAACATAAATGTACGGTACAAATAATATAAATGTACGGTACAAATAACATAAATGTACGGTACAAATAACATAAATGTACGGTACAAATAACATAAATGTACGGTACAAATAACATAAATGTACGGTACAAATAACATAAATGTACGGTACAAATAACATAAATGTACGGTACAAATAACATAAATGTACGGTACAAATAACATAAATGTACGGTAACAAATAACATAAATGTACGGTACAAATAACATAAATGTACGGTACAAATAACATAAATGTACGGTACAAATAACATAAATGTACGGTACAAATAATATAAATGTACGGTACAAATAACATAAATGTACGGTACAAATAACATAACTGTACGGTACAAATAACATAAATGTACGGTACAAATAACATAAATGTACGGTACAAATAACATAAATGTACGGTACAAATAACATAAATGTACGGTACAAATAATATAAATGTACGGTACAAATAACATAAATGTACGGTACAAATAACATAAATGTACGGTACACAAAACATAAATGTACGGTACAAATAACATAAATGTACGGTACAAATAACATAAATGTACGGTACAAATAACATAAATGTACGGTACAAATAATATAAATGTACGGTACAAATAACATAAATGTACGGTACAAATAACATAAATGTACGGTACAAATAATATAAATGTACGGTACAAATAACATAAATGTACGGTACAAATAACATAAATGTACGGTACAAATAACATAAATGTACGGTACAAATAATATAAATGTACGGTACAAATAACATAAATGTACGGTACAAATAACATAAATGTACGGTACAAATAACATAAATGTACGGTACAAATAATATAAATGTACGGTACAAATAACATAAATGTACGGTACAAATAACATAAATGTACGGTACAAATAACATAAATGTACGGTACAAATAACATAAATGTAAGGTACAAATAATATAAATGTACGGTACAAATAACATAAATGTACGGTACAAATAACATAAATGTACGGTACAAATAACATAAATGTACGGTACAAATAATATAAATGTACGGTACAAATAACATAAATGTACGGTACAAATAACATAAATGTACGGTACAAATAACATAAATGTACGGTACAAATAACATAAATATGCGGTACAAATAACATAAATATACGGTACAAATAACATAAAGTTTCTCTTAAGAATCTTTCATTTTTTTCGTGTCAGTACGGCGCGCAGTGTAGTGGCAGGAGTCCCTACAAACTTGCGGGCCTGCGATTCGAGTCCCGGCAGAGCACGGGTACCTTTATCTTCTACAAAGCATCTACATTGTCTGTGAGACCACCAGACACATATCGCATGTGCACCGGTGTATTTTTCCTCGGGGGGGGGGGGGGGGGGTGTTAATTGGCCGGGGCGTGAATTTGACCTTTTATCTTCATAAATTACCGAAATGAAGAAATACAGGAGGTGTACTTCCACTTCTCTCTACATCTTCATGGGGCGGCGTTAAATCCATTAATCACAGGGATAATTTTACGATTGGTAATTACACCGTGAGGGGAGTTGTGTAACAGATAACGTGTGTGAATATAACAAGTACTGTATGCGGAGCTCGCTGGCTCAGGCGGTAATGATTCTGTCTTTTATTCTGTAGGTGCAAGGGTCGAATCGTGACTGGGACACCGAGTATCGTGTGTGATACCTTTCGTGGTTTTTATCAGTCACTTCAGGTAAATACCGGGATATTACCTCATTCAAAGCCAAGATGGCTTTGTTCCTCATCCATCCCAATTCATAATTAGTTATCAATCAGACATTATACACTTTGTGTTCTGTTCTAGTGACAGTGTCTTTAAATAAACTACGAATTAACGCATCAAAGACGAAATTTAACCTGTATTTAAAGACCCAGTCCGTACCGCGCAGTAAACAAACTCCGTCTCAGTTATACAAACCAGTCAGTTAATGTTGTATAGTGAAATAATCGTTGTTTGTTCTGAGATCCACACAAAACACATAAATACACTGTGTGGGCAGAACGCAGAATTGTTGAATGTTAAACCTGGTGGTACATATAGTGACCACTGGGCTTTAAAGTGTTAATATACACTGTACATAAATACAGTTCGTACCGCGCAGTAAACACACTCCATCTCAGTTATACAAACCAGTCAGTTAATGTTGTACAGTGAAATAATCGCTGTTTGTTCTGAGATCCACACAAAACACATAAATACAGTCCGTACCGCGCAGTAAACACACTCCGTCTCACTTATACAAACCAGTCAGTTAATGTTGTACAGTGAAATAATCGCTGTTTGTTCTGAGATCCACACAAAACACATAAATACAGTCCGTACCGCGCAGTAAACACACTCCGTCTCACTTATACAAACCAGTCAGTTAATGTTGTACAGTGAAATAATCGCTGTTTGTTCTGAGATCCACACAAAACACATAAATACAGTCCGTACCGCGCAGTAAACACACTCCGTCTCAGTTATACAAACCAATCAGTTAATGTTGTACAGTGAAATAATCGCTGTTTGTTCTGAGATCCACACAAAACACATAAATACAGTCCGTACCGCGCAGTAAACACACTCCGTCTCAGTTATACAAACCAATCAGTTAATGTTGTACAGTGAAATAATCGCTGTTTGTTCTGAGATCCACACAAAACACATAAATACAGTCCGTACCGCGCAGTAAACACACTCCGTCTCAGTTATACAAACCAATCAGTTAATGTTGTACAGTGAAATAATCGCTGTTTGTTCTGAGATCCACACAAAACACATAAATACAGTCCGTACCGCGCAGTAAACACACTCCGTCTCAGTTATACAAACCAGTCAGTTAATGCTGTACCGTGAAATAATCGCTGTTTGTTCTGAGATCCACACAAAACACATAAATACAGTCCGTACCGCGCAGTAAACACACTCCATCTCAGTTATACAAACCAGTCAGTTAATGCTGTACAGTGAAATAATCGCTGTTTGTTCTGAGATCCACACAAAACACATAAATACACTGTGTGGGCAGAACGTGGAATTGTTGAATGTTAAACAGGGTGGTACATATAGCAATCACTGGGCTTTAAAGGGCTAGTAAACAAATTGTATTTGGATTTTTATTGCTTTCGCAATGGAAGGTTGTTAAAATTTTCTTTGCCATGTCTGTCTACACAGGGCTGTATAAAACAGAGAAAAGGCGGACATACGTATGTGCACGATACAGATTCGAACCCACGATATCACCTTGATAGAGCAGTCGACAACAGTACGAATCTTAAACCACAACCACCGAAAGCAGCTTCTCTTACTTTTCTACATTTTTTCTCTTGTCACTTATATTTCCTATCTCTGCCCTGTACTTCATTTCTCCAGTGTCTATCAATCATTTCTTTTCCTTTCTCTGATGTTTGTTGGTCAGTAAACATTCCCTTTAAGATCCACTTATTCTCTGTCTGTTAATGACGTAATATGACATGACATGATTCTCGTCCTAAGATGAATTACAAGACAAAAATAATCAATCATTGTCAAGAGAACTTTGGCTTGAGGGAGGTATTTTAATTGAACATCAAGTAGTTAATAACTTATTTGAACTTAAATTACTTTCTCCCCTACTTAACCGTTTGGAAAACACAATTATTTGTGAGATTTGTTTGGATATCAGTACAAAAAAAATTTTGCCGTAATTATAATTGACTGAGAGACGTTTGCGAGGGAGATAAACATTGTGTTTTCTGTGTAACTTTTAAAGGGGTGATTTAAGGAACGTCGCCCTGTGGAGGGTTAAACGTCTGTAGACAGATGGAATGTTCAACGGTGAAATATGTTAGGAAGTGTCCCGCTCTTTAAAACCACGCGCACTCTGATATGTTGAAGTTTATTTAGCTTCGTGGGAAACTCAATTTATTATTTGTCACTGCTGTTTTATTCATGTCTCAGTTTGGGACGCACGTCGAGACGTCCTAGCGACGAGTCTAGAAAAGTCGGTCACGATATAGCAGCTGGAATAAAATTTCATATGAGCGTTAGAATTACAGTACACGTTGAGGCTGAAGTGAAGTACTTAAAGGTGTATTACTGTGGGCCGTATAGGTGAAGTGGGCTTCTGGACGTTCCTGACGTTTCGGAAGATCATATTGTTTTCATGTTCTTCTTGGACTGCTTGAATCAGACGAGGCGTCGTGTGGTAAACAATTACCACACGACGCCGCGTAATGCCCCAGAAGACCGCAGATTTAATTAACATCGCGGCGGAAGCCTAAAATCAAGACAATATGATTCTTCGGAAACGTCGGGAACCCCTCTCCCAGCGACACGGTGACACGCCCCAGGAGATCTCCGTCTGCAGCAGCATCGCTGTGAGGATCTGAACTCTCGGTTCTCTGGTCGCTTAAAGTCTCAAGGCGTACGTCCACGATCTTGATACATACATACATACATACATACATACACACTTTCCATGGATCCGTAAGTCTGTCGAAGTGACAACTGGATGTGCAATAAGTCATAATATACAAATATACAGCTATACAGACTAATCAATTTTACATTTGAACACTATACACTAAAACACTATAAACGTGTTACATAACTCGCTATGAACCGTCTCTATACATAAAAAATTCATCCACTGAGTAAAAGCTGTGTGTATTTAAGTATTTTCTTAACGCTACTTTAAATTTTGTCTTTTCATTCTTAAGACTTATGAGACTCAGAGGGAGTCTGTTGAAAATTGTGATAGCGGCATAGACTGTACTTTTTTGAAAACAAGATAGGTTGGCATTTGGTCTATGTAGGTGGTGCTTATTGCTGTGTCTGTACTGTGTATAGATTATGTTGATAACAGCACAGAACTAGGGCTGGGAGATCGCACAGTGTGTAAAGGTACTAGTCTGGTCTGCGAACATGTTCAGTAATGCGTACAGCCAACTAATGACACGCACTGCATAGCAGTCGTACTTCCCTTAGAAAACCAAACTACATTCGAAAGCAGTATTGTAGTTCGTCACAATAATTTACCACACACCAGCTGTGTATATAAAGCAGTACTGTAGTTCGTCACAACAATTTACCACACACCAGCTGTGTATATAAAGCAGTACTGTAGTTCGTCACAATAATTTACCACACACCAGCTGTGTATATAAAGCAGTATTGTAGTTCGTCACAATAATTTACCACACACCAGCTGTGTATATAAAGCAGTATTGTAGTTCGTCACAATAATTTACCACACACCAGCTGTGTATATAAAGCAGTACTGTATTTCGTCAAAATAATTTACCACACACCAGCTGTGTATATAAAGCAGTACTGTAGTTCGTCACAATAATTTACCACACACCAGCTGTGTATATAAAGCAGTACTGTAGTTCGTCACAATAATTTACCACACACCAGCTGTGTATATAAAGCAGTACTGTAGTTCGTCACAATAATTTACCACACTACAGCTGTGTATATAAAGCAGTACTGTAGTTCGTCACAATAATTTACCCCACACCAGCTGTGTATATACAGCAGTACTGTATTTCGTCACAATAATTTACCACACACCAGCTGTGTATATAAAGCAGTACTGTAGTTCGTCACAATAATTTACCACACACCAGCTGTGTATATAAAGCAGTACTGTATTTCGTCACAATAATTTACCACACACCAGCTGTGTATATAAAGCAGTACTGTATTTCGTCACAATAATTTACCACACACCAGCTGTGTATATAAAGCAGTATTGTAGTTCGTCACAATAATTTACCACACACCAGCTGTGTATATAAAGCAGTATTGTAGTTCGTCAAAATAATTTACCACACACCAGCTGTGTATAAAAAGCAGTACTGTAGTTCGTCACAATAATTTACCCCACACCAGCTGTGTATATAAAGCAGTACTGTAGTTCGTCACAATAATTTACCACACACCAGCTGTGTATATAAAGCAGTACTGTAGTTCGTCACAATAATTTACCCCACACCAGCTGTGTATATAAAGCAGTACTGTAGTTCGTCACAATAATTTACCACACACCAGCTGTGTATATAAAGCAGTACTGTAGTTCTTCACAATAATTTACCCCACACCAGCTGTGTATATAAAGCAGTACTGTATTTCGTCACAATAATTTACCACACACCAGCTGTGTATATAAAGCAGTACTGTATTTCGTCACAATAATTTACCACACACCAGCTGTGTATATAAAGCAGTACTGTAGTTCGTCACAATAATTTACCCCACACCAGCTGTGTATATAAAGCAGTACTGTATTTCGTCACAATAATTTACCACACACCAGCTGTGTATATAAAGCAGTACTGTAGTTCGTCACAATAATTTACCACACACCAGCTGTGTATATAAAGCAGTATTGTAGTTCCTCACAATAATTTACCACACACCAGCTGTGTATATAAAGCAGTATTGTAGTTCGTCACAATAATTTACCACACACCAGCTGTGTATATAAAGCAGTACTGTAGTTCGTCACAATAATTTACCCCACACCAGCTGTGTATATAAAGCAGTACTGTAGTTCGTCACAATAATTTACCACACACCAGCTGTGTATATAAAGCAGTACTGTAGTTCGTCACAATAATTTACCCCACACCAGCTGTGTATATAAAGCAGTACTGTAGTTCGTCACAATAATTTACCACACACCAGCTGTGTATATAAAGCAGTTACTGTAGTTCGTCACAATAATTTACCACACACCAGCTGTGTATATAAAGCAGTACTGTATTTCGTCACAATAATTTACCACACACCAGCTGTGTATATAAAGCAGTACTGTAGTTCGTCACAATAATTTACACACACCAGCTGTGTATATAAAGCAGTACTGTATTTCGTCACAATAATTTACCACACACCAGCTGTGTATATAAAGCAATACTGTAGTTCGTCACAATAATTTACCACACACCAGCTGTGTATATAAAGCAGTACTGTATTTCGTCACAATAATTTACCACACACCAGCTGTGTATATAAAGCAGTACTGTATTTCGTCACAATAATTTACCACACACCAGCTGTGTATATAAAGCAGTACTGTAGTTCGTCACAATAATTTACCACACACCAGCTGTGTATATAAAGCAGTATTGTAGTTCGTCACAATAATTTACCACACACCAGCTGTGTATATAAAGCAGTACTGTAGTTCGTCACAACAATTTACCACACACCAGCTGTGTATATAAAGCAGTACTGTAGTTCGTCACAATAATTTACCACACACCAGCTGTGTATATAAAGCAGTATTGTAGTTCGTCACAATAATTTACCACACACCAGCTGTGTATATAAAGCAGTATTGTAGTTCGTCACAATAATTTACCACACACCAGCTGTGTATATAAAGCAGTACTGTATTTCGTCACAATAATTTACCACACACCAGCTGTGTATATAAAGCAGTACTGTAGTTCGTCACAATAATTTACCACACACCAGCTGTGTATATAAAGCAGTACTGTAGTTCGTCACAATAATTTACCACACACCAGCTGTGTATATAAAGCAGTACTGTAGTTCGTCACAATAATTTACCACACACCAGCTGTGTATATAAAGCAGTACTGTAGTTCGTCACAATAATTTACCCCACACCAGCTGTGTATATAAAGCAGTACTGTATTTCGTCACAATAATTTACCACACACCAGCTGTGTATATAAAGCAGTACTGTAGTTCGTCACAATAATTTACCACACACCAGCTGTGTATATAAAGCAGTACTGTATTTCGTCACAATAATTTACCACACACCAGCTGTGTATATAAAGCAGTACTGTATTTCGTCACAATAATTTACCACACACCAGCTGTGTATATAAAGCAGTATTGTAGTTCGTCACAATAATTTACCACACACCAGCTGTGTATATAAAGCAGTATTGTAGTTCGTCACAATAATTTACCACACACCAGCTGTGTATATAAAGCAGTACTGTAGTTCGTCACAATAATTTACCCCACACCAGCTGTGTATATAAAGCAGTACTGTAGTTCGTCACAATAATTTACCACACACCAGCTGTATATATAAAGCAGTACTGTAGTTCGTCACAATAATTTACCCCACACCAGCTGTGTATATAAAGCAGTACTGTAGTTCGTCACAATAATTTACCCCACACCAGCTGTGTATATAAAGCAGTACTGTAGTTCGTCACAATAATTTACCACACACCAGCTGTGTATATAAAGCAGTACTGTAGTTCGTCACAATAATTTACCCCACACCAGCTGTGTATATAAAGCAGTACTGTATTTCGTCACAATAATTTACCACACACCAGCTGTGTATATAAAGCAGTACTGTAGTTCGTCACAATAATTTACCACACACCAGCTGTGTATATAAAGCAGTACTGTATTTCGTCACAATAATTTACCACACACCAGCTGTGTATATAAAGCAATACTGTAGTTCGTCACAATAATTTACCACACACCAGCTGTGTATATAAAGCAGTACTGTATTTCGTCACAATAATTTACCACACACCAGCTGTGTATATAAAGCAGTACTGTATTTCGTCACAATAATTTACCACACACCAGCTGTGTATATAAAGCAGTACTGTAGTTCGTCACAATAATTTACCACACACCAGCTGTGTATATAAAGCAGTATTGTAGTTCGTCACAATAATTTACCACACACCAGCTGTGTATATAAAGCAGTATTGTAGTTCGTCACAATAATTTACCACACACCAGCTGTGTATATAAAGCAGTACTGTATTTCGTCACAATAATTTACCACACACCAGCTGTGTATATAAAGCAGTACTGTATTTCGTCACAATAATTTACCACACACCAGCTGTGTATATAAAGCAGTACTGTAGTTCGTCACAATAATTTACCAACACCACTGTGCATATAAAGCATTCTTAATGAAGTAATGTAATTTATACGCTTGTTATTTCTGTGTAAGTAATTTTGAGGAGGGGGCAGTAAAAAAGTAGTATTTCGTGGTTTGAATATAGTAGTATTTCATAGTTGTGGATTTTCTGAAATTGTAGAGTGCGAAATCATATCCTGAAAGCTTACCGGTATACATTATTAAACGGGATGTGTGAGTGTGGATATGAGTTCGAGTACCATTGTCGTCGATGACACTGTAGTTAGGTTATGTGACAGTAATATCGGATTTTAATAGAAATCATGTACGCAATAACACTCCGTTGTTATAAAAGTCATTAATGTGTACAGTGATAATGTGTTTTCTGAGTAAAAAAAAAAATGACGGAAACGTAGATTATAGAAAGAGTTAATGGTAGAAAATCGCTTTTGTTCTTTACACACAATAAAACAGTCCAGTACGGAAAAACATGTCAGTTAAATTCTTAAAGGAAGTGAAATATGGTTGAAGTTGGATTTAAAAAAACATAAATAGCGAGCAGTAAAATGTTAGTTAATACAAATAGAGGTTAAGCTGTGTGAAATAATGCTTTGTTCTGGTTTACACAAAACAATATAATGTACGACAAACAGTTTTCAGTTTAATTAAAGTCATTAAAGCTTACTGAAAATCTGTTGTTAACAAAACTACATAATACAGTCCTACGCGCAGTAAAATGTTAGTTTAAAACAGAAAGTGTACAGTGAATTGCTGTTTGTTTGGATCTACAAAAAATAATACAGTCGTACAGCGCAGTAACACATCGTCTAGTTATACAACCAGTCAGTAATGCGTACAGTGAAATAATCGCTGTTTGTTCTGAGATCACACAAAACATAAATACAGTCCGTTACGGCAGTAAAACTCGTTCAGTTATACAAACAGTCAGTTAATGTGTACAGTGAAATAATCGCTGTTTGTTGAATCACACAAAACAATAATACAGTCGTACCCCGAACAATCCGTATTATAAAGCAATGCTTACTGAATACGCGGTTAGATCACAACAAATAGTCGTAGGTAATGCTTAACAGTGTTAATTGTACAGAAATATGTGTTGTCTGAGATCACAAAAACATAAATCAGTCGTACGCGCATAAACACACTCCGTCTCAGTTATACAAACAGTCAGTTAATGTTGTACAGTGAAATAATCGCTGTTTGTTCTGAGATCACACAAAACACATAAATACAGTCCGTACCGCGCAGTAAACACACTCCGTCTCAGTTATACAAACCAGTCAGTTAATGCTGTACAGTGAAATAATCGCTGTTTGTTCTGAGATCACACAAAACACATAATACAGTCCGTACCGCGCAGTAACACATCCGTCTCAGTTATACAAACAGTCAGTTAATGCTGTACAGTGAAAATCGCTGTTTGTTCTGAGATCACACAAAACACATAATACAGTCCGTACGCGCAGTAAACACACTCCGTCTCAGTTATACAAACCAGTCAGTTAATGCTGTACAGTGAAATAATCGCTGTTTGTTCTGAGATCCACACAAAACACATAAATACAGTCCGTACCGCGCAGTAAACACACTCCGTTCAGTTATACAAACCAGTCAGTTAATGTGTACAGTGAAAAATCGCTGTTTGTTCTGGATCCACACAAAACACATAAATACAGTCCGTACGCGCAGTAAACACATCCGTCTCAGTTATACAACCAGTCAGTTATGTGTACAGTGAAATAATCGCTGTTTGTTCTGAGATCCACACAAAACACATAAATACAGTCCGTACGCGCAGTAAACACATCGTCTCAGTTATACAAACAGTCAGTTAATGTGTACAGTGAAATAATCGCTGTTTGTTCTGAGATCACACAAAACACATAAATACAGTCCGTACGCGCAGTAAACACACTCCGTCTCAGTTATACAAACCAGTCAGTTATGCTGTACAGTGAAATAATCGCTGTTTGTTCTGAGATCCACACAAAACACATAAATACAGTCCGTACGCGCAGTAAACACACTCCGTCTCAGTTATACAAACAGTCAGTTAATGCTGTACAGTGAAATAATCGCTGTTTGTTCTGAGATCCACAAACACATAAATACAGTCCGTACCGCGCAGTAAACACACTCCGTCTCAGTTATACAAACCAGTCAGTTAATGCTGTACAGTGAAATAATCGCTGTTTGTTCTGAGATCCACACAAAACACATAAATACAGTCCGTACCGCGCAGTAAACACACTCCGTCTCAGTTATACAAACAGTCAGTTAATGTCTGTACAGTGAAATAATCGCTGTTTGTTCTGAGATCCACACAAAACACATAAATACAGTCCGTACCGCGCAGTAAACACACTCCGTCTCAGTTATACAAACCAGTCAGTTAATGCTGTACAGTGAAATAATCGCTGTTTGTTCTGAGATCCACACAAAACACATAAATACAGTCCGTACCGCGCAGTAAACACACTCCGTCTCAGTTATACAAACCAGTCAGTTAATGCTGTACAGTGAAATAATCGCTGTTTGTTCTGAGATCCACACAAAACACATAAATACAGTCCGTACGCGCAGTAAACACACTCCGTCTCAGTTATACAAACCAGTCAGTTAATGCTGTACAGTGAAATAATCGCTGTTTGTTCTGAGATTCACACAAACACATAAATACAGTCCGTACCGCGCAGTAAACACACTCCGTCTCAGTTATACAAACCAGTCAGTTAATGCTGTACAGTGAAATAATCGCTGTTTGTTCTGAGATCCACACAAAACACATAAATACAGTCCGTACCGCGCAGTAAACACACTCCGTCTCAGTTATACAAACCAGTCAGTTAATGTTGTACAGTGAAATAATCGCTGTTTGTTCTGAGATCCACACAAAACATAAATACAGTCCGTACCGCGCAGTAAAACACACTCCGTCTCAGTTATACAAACCAGTCAGTTAATGCTGTACAGTGAAATAATCGCTGTTTGTTCTGAGATCCACACAAAACACATAAATACAGTCCGTACCGCGCAGTAAACACACTCCGTCTCAGTTATACAAACCAGTCAGTTAATGTGTACAGTGAAATAATCGCTGTTTGTTCTGAGATCCACACAAAACACTAAATACAGTCCGTACCGCGCAGTAAACACACTCCGTCTCAGTTATACAAACCAGTCAGTTAATGCTGTACAGTGAAATAATCGCTGTTTGTTCTGAGATCCACACAAAACACATAAATACAGTCCGTACCGCAGTAAACACACTCCGTCTCAGTTATACAAACAGTCAGTTAATGCTTGTACAGTGAAATAATCGCTGTTTCTTCTGAGATCCACACAAAACACATAAATACAGTCCGTACCGCGCAGTAAACACACTCCGTCTCAGTTATACAAACCAGTCAGTTAATGCTTGTACAGTGAAATAATCGCTGTTTGTTCTGAGATCCACACAAAAACACATAAATACAGTCCGTACCGCGCAGTAAACACACTCCGTCTCAGTTATACAAACCAGTCAGTTAATGCTGTACAGTGAAATAATCGCTGTTTGTTCTGAGATCCACACAAAACACATAAATACAGTCCGTACCGCGCAGTAAACACACTCCGTCTCAGTTATTACAAACCAGTCAGTTAATGCTGTACAGTGAAATAATCGCTGTTTGTTCTGAGATTTACACAAAACACATAAATACAGTCCGTACCGCGCAGTAAACACACTCCGTCTCAGTTATACAAACCAGTCAGTTAATGCTGTACAGTGAAATAATCGCTGTTTGTTCTGAGATTTACACAAAACACATAAATACAGTCCGTACCGCGCAGTAAACACAATCCGTCTCAGTTATACAAACCAGTCAGTTAATGCTGTACAGTGAAATAATCGCTGTTTGTTCTGAGATCCACACAAAACACATAAATACAGTCCGTACCGCGCAGTAAACACACTCCGTCTCAGTTATACAAACCAGTCAGTTAATGCTGTACAGTGAAATAATCGCTGTTTGTTCTGAGATCCACACAAAACACATAAATACAGTCCGTACCGCGCAGTAAACACACTACGTCTCAGTTATACAAACCAGTCAGTTAATGCTGTACAGTGAAATAATCGCTGTTTGTTCTGAGATCCACACAAAACACATAAATACAGTCCGTACCGCGCAGTAAACACACTCCGTCTCAGTTATACAAACCAGTCAGTTAATGCTGTACAGTGAAATAATCGCTGTTTGTTCTGAGATCCACACAAAACACATAAATACAGTCCGTACCGCGCAGTAAACACACTCCGTCTCAGTTATACAAACCAGTCAGTTAATGCTGTACAGTGAAATAATCGCTGTTTGTTCTGAGATCCACACAAAACACATAAATACAGTCCGTACCGCGCAGTAAACACACTCCGTCTCAATTATACAAAGCAGTCAGTTAATGTTGTACAGTGAAATAATCGCTGTTTGTTCTGAGATCCACACAAAACACATAAATACAGTCCGTACCGCGCAGTAAACCACTCCGTCTCAGTTATACAAACCAGTCAGTTAATGCTGTACAGTGAAATAATCGCTGTTTGTTCTGAGATCCACACAAAACACATAAATACAGTTCGTACCGCGCAGTAAACACACTCCGTCTCAGTTATACAAACCGGTCAGTTAATGCTGTACAGTGAAATAATCGCTGTTTGTTCTGAGATCCACACAAAACACATAAATACAGTCCGTACCGCGCAGTAAACACACTCCGTCTCAGTTATACAAACCAGTCAGTTAATGCTGTACAGTGAAATAATCGCTGTTTGTTCTGAGATTTACACAAAACACATAAATGCAGTCCGTACCGCGCAGTAAACACACTCCGTCTCAGTTATACAAACCAGTCAGTTAATGCTGTACAGTGAAATAATCGCTGTTTCTTCTGAGATCCACACAAAACACATAAATACAGTCCGTACCGCGCAGTAAACACACTCCGTCTCAGTTATACAAACCAGTCAGTTAATGCTGTACAGTGAAATAATCGCTGTTTGTTCTGAGATCCACACAAAACACATAAATACACTGTGTGGGCAGAACGTAGAATTACTGAATGTTAAACCTGGTGGTACATATAGTAACCAGCGGGCCTTGAAGGGTTAAGAGAAGGAGACAGCAACTTCTGCAGTAATTCTTTTTGTTTTATAAAATGTTACATATAAGTCCCTGACATGTACCTTATTTACTCTCTAACATATATAAAACATTACTTACGCCTTGTGACATCGCCCAACTAATCATAAGTAATTAGATGAAGTACTGTTCTTCCTTGTATAAAGGGATGGATTCAGTTCACCTACAGAACAACGACGCCGCTTGCAATAAATTTATAAAATGAGCAACACGAACACGGCCTGGGCATGGCTATTCATTATTTAAAAATTTACACCCCATCCCAGACGCAACAAACTCCCGCAACATAGCAGGCCCTACTCCCACCAGTCCACCATGCCAAGCAATGAACGGCATAGCGGTAAATATTTTTTTATTACCCTCTTGCTAAAGGGCGTGATTATGTTCGGTGTGAGACACTTTATTTTGTGCACAAGACTCTAATTTGTAGTGTTCTGTGGGCCCGCCCGACGCTCTGGACTGCGTGTTACAACTTCAGTACTTTCGTAACTGCAGCAGGCAGTGTGCGCTGTGAAAACCTGGCCTTAGTTAATTAATACATCAACCGACGTACGCACGTAATAAAGTACGTGCAAAAGAAAAGGTAAAGGTAAAGGTCTCCCTAGAACAGGCCATGAAGGCCCAGAGGGGGAATAGAGGTATAGCTCTACTCTTCCTTTAACCTCGGCACTAGATGGGGCTGGGTGGTCAACTCCACGCCCCGGCTGCTTTACCCCGTGAAAGAGACCCAGTACCCATTTTATAGGAGGCTGGGTGGGCCCCAGGGCCGGTCTGGACGGCTGCGAAAAATCTCGCCCCCACCGGGATTTTTTTTTTAAAGACAGACATCCATGCCCCCGGTGGGATTTTTTATTGCCTGTCCTGTGTTTTTTCCCCTTTGATCCATTTTTGTACTGTTTAAATCCTTTCGTCCTTCATGTCACTTTACGTTCCATATTACCGTCCTTACAACAAACACAACACAAACATCCATGCCCCCGTTGGGATTCGAACCTACAATCCTAGTAAGCGAGCGGCAGAAGACCCACTCCTTAGATTGCACGGCCACTGGGATAGGCAGGGATTCGATCCCCGGACCGTCCAGCCCGTAGCGAGTCGCTATACCGACTACGCTCTCCCGGCCCATAGTGTAGTGCAGAAGTAATTATAAAACTCCTACATGTTTCGGCAACGGTGTGCCATCATCAGGGAGTTATTCAGAACAAAGCAGTAAAAGGCCAACAGCTAATCTGGATACTGTGTCTTCCTTCTTAAAACGATTAAAATATTGAAATTCTAAAATTACGAAGTTGATAATCATAAAATTACAGTGTTGTAAACTGGGAACATTTACCTGGAACGGGTAATTTTAAATGTTTTAAATTTACAACATAAAGCAGGCAGCAGTTTCCTCTGAAACGGCGGTAACACAGTTAATACCAGAATACACGGCGTCACGTCATAAAAGACTCAACTTGTTAGCGTCACCGCGGTGAGAACTTCAAGTCATTTGCTAACTTTCTAAACGGGCTTTCGACTTTGTGAACAGCGCAGTTCAGTGTGATATACTGATCACAGAATGCATCATTTAGAATTATGACGTCAGAAGGATGTGACTCCGTAGATTTATTTTCACTCTCTCGCATTTTTTTATTCCCATAGATAACAAAAGAAAGGCAAAAAAATAAGAATAATATATCAAAGAGCTTCCCGCCATGACGCGTATAAGAGAATAGGCACTGAAGAGAAAGGGGATGCTAGCTGATACGAAAACCGATAATTTAATTGTACCTCGCTTTGTTCTAGTGTACTTAATAGCACGAAGATGTGAAGATGGCGAGAAAAATAAAGGAAGAAAGGAGAAAAAAAATTTAATAATTTATTTCGGATGGGAAAAATAGTAGATATTTGTACTTAGTCTTTATGACTGAGGGTCCTCATGTAAGACTAAGGGTGTGTCTATATATTGCGGAGCGGGGAGTGGGGATACGCTGCTGTACCCTAAGGGGTACTATCTTCTGAAATTAAACGCCGTGTAGATATTTTCCTGACGTTTCCGAGGATCGCGCTGCCTCTAAAGAAGATTGATGTAGCAGGTTTATCCGAAACGTCGGGAAATCTCTACACAGACTACGATATTCTTTATAGCAATCCTAGAGGGCTGCACTGATTGTTATTGACACGTAATTATTTCACTGCGGTGTATATTTCTGATGTAGTGGTGAGTCTAACCGCATAGTGGGTGACCATTCTGGTACTAGAGGGTAAGTTGTCATGAAGTGTGTGGGCTGGGCAGGAAAGTCTGCTGGACCTCGTCGTGACACGGTCGGTAATTCGGTCTGTCACCGGGTTCGATCCCGGGTTAGTCTATGGACAAATTGGCACTGGGAAAGGTTTTTCCCGAGTACTTCGGTTTTTTTCCTGTCAATTTCATTCCACCGGTGCTCCATTACACGGAAAAATGAAAAAAAAAACCCAATCATCTTCATCACACACTTGCACAGTAAGCCTTCAAGGCTGCGGTGCGTCCGTAGCTTCTGCTGCGGGGCCCTTCACCACAAAAAATATTCAGGCTTTGGACTGTCGGATGGTAAGATAATTGGTGGTTGATGGATTAGAAGAGGATTTGCAAGTAACCGGTGGTGAACTAATGACATTTATATCCCGGAATTTGCCTGGAGTGCGTTTGGAAAACAACGCAAAACCTCAGTCTTGTTAGAATATCAATCGGCCTGTTGTCGAACTGGACATACCGGTCTGTTGTCGAACTGGACATACCGGTCTGTTGTCGAACTGGACATACCGTCCTGTTGTCGAACTGGACATACCGTCCTGTTGTCGAACTGGACATACCGTCCTGTTGTCGAACTGGACATACGTCCTGTTGTCGAAATGGACATACCGGCCTGTTGTCGAACTGGACATACCGGCCTGTTGTCGAACTGGACATACCGGCCTGTTGTCGAACTGGACATACCGGCCTGTTGTCGAACTGGACATACCGGCCTGTTGTCGAACTGGACATACCGGCCTGTTGTCGAATGGACATACCGGCCTGTTGTCGAACTGGAAATACCGGCCTGTTGTCGAACTGGACATACCGGCCTGTTGTCGAACTGGACATACCGGCCTGTTGTCGAACTGGACATACCGGCCTGTTGTCGAACTGGACATACCGGCCTGTTGTCGAACTGGACATACCGGCCTGTTGTCGAACTGGACATACCGGCCTGTTGTCGAACTGGACGTACCCCGAATACAAGTCTAGAGCTTTACTGCTACTTTAACTTGCTCGGTAGGCTATAAATTCATAAAGATAACGAGATATGGTGAAAGTTAAAACGTGGTGTAGTTTCATGATTATGATGATAATGACGGTGACGACGATGATGTGATGATGATGATGATGATAGTCCACGTAAATTTATCCCTGTTCTGGCCGTGAAGGCGTGTTGGGTAATTGGATGTATAGCTCCACTCATTCTTAACCTCGGCAGTAGATGGATGTAAGTGATCAGCTTCGCGCCTCCCGCTTTAACTCCGGGAAACGAGACCCCGGTCTCCGTTGACTGGGAAGCAGGAAGTAATCCTGAGTCCTTATCGACATTTTAGAGAAGAGAAAAAATATCCTGTCCGTGCCGGGATTCGATATACCGACTGAGCTACCCCGGCTGGGCTCGCAGCACCAAGAACAGTAACAGTGATAACACAGCTACAACAATAATAATTCAGTTAAAATCCTTTATTGGTTTTTAACGGGCTGAGTCAACAGCCAAGTGGCCCAGAACAATACAGCACAATATACAGTCAACAGCCAAGTGGCCCAGAACAATAAGCACAATATATAGTCAACAGCCAAGTGGCCCAGAACAATAAGCACAATATACAGTCAACAGCCAAGTGGCCCAGAACAATACAGCACAATATACAGTCAACAGCCAAGTGGCCCAGAACAATAAGCACAATATACAGTCAACAGCCAAGTGGCCCAGAACAATACAGCACAATATACAGTCAACAGCCAAGTGGCCCAGAACAATACAGCACAATATACAGTCAACAGCCAAGTGGCCCAGAACAATACAGCACAATATACAGTCAACAGCCAAGTGGCCCAGAACAATACAGCACAATATACAGTCAACAGCCAAGTGGCCCAGAACAATACAGCACAATATACAGTCAACAGCCAAGTGGCCCAGAACAATAAGCACAATATACAGTCAACAGCCAAGTGGCCCAGAACAATACAGCACAATATACAGTCAACAGCCAAGTGGCCCAGAACAATAAGCACAATATACAGTCAACAGCCAAGTGGCCCAGAACAATACAGCACAATATACAGTCAACAGCCAAGTGGCCCAGAACAATAAGCACAATATACAGTCAACAGCCAAGTGGCCCAGAACAATACAGCACAATATACAGTCAACAGCCAAGTGGCCCAGAACAATACAGCACAATATACAGTCAACAGCCAAGTGGCCCAGAACAATACAGCACAATATACAAACACAAGTAACTAAGGACAGTAAAGGGGACACATATGAAACAAACAAAACCAAAGCAGTGCCATTACAGGCCTGGACAGTCCCTTAGGGTTCCAGGAGGTTGAGGCTCCTAGATTTCTAGACAATCGGCACATGAAGGTGGTAAGGTTGTCAGCCCTACGCACCGGCCGCCTTTACCTCCCCAGGAAAGATTCCTGGTACTCATTTCTGTTAGAGGCTGAGTCGACCCCAGGGCTATAGTGCGACCGAAACGATTATGTCAAGGAAAAATCCCAATGACACCATCGGGAATCGAACCCGCGACGTTCCGGTTTGTAGCGTAGTGCCTCAACCAACTGCGCCACCGCGCGCGAAACAAACAAAAGCATATTTAAATATTTCAGTAGGACATGTTATGACGCAAAACCGAAAAACAGGTATTAATAATATATAATAATAATAATAATAATAAAACTAAAATACAACGAATGTGGAACACGAAATGTGTGATTGTACCGGTAATAATTGGAGCCACTGGAATAGTAACAAAAGGTTTAAAGAAAAATTTGTAAGCCACAGCAGTAAAACATTCAACAGATTCACTACAAAAGACAGCTGTACTTGGGACATCAGACATAATACGGAAAGAACTGCAGTCTGAAACTTGAAGTTGAGCGGTGGGATCACCGTTGGTGGACATACGGAGAACAGGCCTGTGACGAGAGACAAATAATAATAATAATAATAATAATTAATAATAATAAATAATAATATATAGGCAAAAGGCGTAATCAAATTTTGCCAATGTTGCTAGTTGCTGTTCTCTGCATAAACAGAGCCTGTAGTTTACACGCCTGTGCATAGAGCAGACAAAGCCAACTGGCCGCTTTGCTGAACAGTGACCTGACGCCATTTAATTAGAACAGAAACACCTGTTTGCGGTGACCTGTAATTAACAGCGCCCTACGGGTTGAAGAATTGCCTATACATGATCATAATTAGTGATAATGGCGGACGCTTATTGGTTGATGGTATTACAGTCATGCGCAGAGGTCGTCATTATCATTATTAGACTCATATATCGGAGTCACTGTAGGCGGCATCTTGTGTGCTACGAGGAAGTGGCCGTCTTTACTCGGATGACGCTCTTCTGGAACGTTAGACACTGTAGTGTGGTTGATAGCTATCGAAGTTTCTGAGGAATATGTTGCCTCCTTCTTCAGGATCTATCATGAAGATGGAGGTAGCGCCTTATTGTCAAAGAAATTCCTGCTTGAAAATCTGACTGTTGTTCAACTAGTCGAGATATTATTCCCCTCCTTTGGTAGAAGCCGCATATTTGTTGTTGTCTGGTCCAAATTTCACTATTGTTTCTCCATGTCTTCAAGATCTTGCAAGTCTTCTTCTTCTTTATGGTTCTTCGGCTCAGATTTCATGTTCATTTAGTACCTCTCCAATACATGCTACATGCACTGTCATCTTATTCTTCTTGATCTAACAATCTGAAGCATTGTCATTACGCCAATTGCACTGTGTTTTACTTCAGTCACATTTAACTCGTTTTTCTCACATAATAGGAAGAATTTTGGCCGACGGTGGAGCTCCATCTTGCCTGTGTGTCCGTGCTTCAAGCGTTTGAAAGTTGTGTTTTAGGAGCATATTTCAAATCCTTAATTTTTAATTCCCACAACATGTAATAACAAGATGGCGGATGCGCAAATAGCTGCATCACTAGCGCCACGTATTTGAAGTGGTTTATGGTAATGAACCTTCTGTAGCTATACGTTCAATGGTAACAAACCTTCTGTAAGTGAAGGTTTCATGGTAACAGGCCTTTTGCAAATGTAGGTTTCATGGTAATAATGGCACTTCTGTATAAGTAGTAGGATTTCATAAAGGTAATAGACCTTCTATGTAGGCTTACTAGTAGTTTAATAGTAATAGAACTTATGTAGCTATAGTTTAATGGTAATAGACCTTATATAGTGTAGGTTTCATGGTAATAGACCTTCTGTAAATGTATGTTTTAATGGTAATAGACCTTCTGTAAGTGTAGGTTTCATGGTAATAACCTTCTGTAGCTATATGTTTAATGGTAATAGACCTTATGTAGCTTATATGTTTTAATTGGTAATAGACCTTCTGTAAGTGTAGGTTTCATGGTAATATACCTTCTGTAGCTATATGTTTAATGGTAATAGACCTTATGTAGCTATATGTTTAATGGCAATAGACCTTCTGTAAGTGTAGGTTTCGTAATAATAGACCTTCTGTAAGTGTAGGTTTCATGGTAATATACCTTCTGTAGCTATATGTTTAATGGTAATAGACCTTATGTAGCTATATGTTTAATGGCAATAGACCTTCTGTAAGTGTAGGTTTCGTAATAATAGACCTTCTGTAAGTGTAGGTTTCATGGTAATATACCTTCTGTAGCTATATGTTTAATGGTAATAGACCTTATGTAGCTATATGTTTAATGGCAATAGACCTTCTGTAAGTGTAGGTTTCGTAATAATAGACCTTCTGTAAGTGTAGGTTTCATGGTAATAGACCTTCTGTACCTATATGTTTAATGTTAATAACTAAAGAATCATATTATTTAGGGAAGTGAACTTTGATTGCCGGATAGATTATAAACGTCAGTACGAGTTATGTATGAAGTATTATTTTTAAGTGAAAAATTACAAACATTTACGATGGTGTGAACTTTGAGGTCACAGCCGATAAATTTAACTTATATCGGAACTGTACACATATTAAGTCTTTTACAAAACTGGGATAAAGTAAAGGAAGCAGTTGCTGTAGTTCCGCTAAGAGATGTGTGTGGAATGTCGTGTGTTTGTTCAAGTTCAGCTAGCTGGCATAAACAAGTCAAAATATAATCGAATTCATCTGTATTATTCTGTATAATAAGCAGAGACAGTCCGTGGGAAATATGGCTTGTTCATGAAACAGCTAACAGATGGGGACACTAGCGATCTATAATGCAGCTTATTACGCTGTCATTCATCAAGTGTAGTAGACGTCAGCTACAGTGAAGACAGTCCTTTGTCACCCATTGTAGTCAGCAGACGAAATATTGGCAAACAGCAGAGATAGACAGATTCTTTTAATTTCTTATTAATAACACCATTGTTCATGTCTAAGTTCAGTTAAATCATGTGGACTATATACAGGGTGATTTAAGAATTGATGTCTCACCTTCAGAATGTTATTTCTGGAGTCAGTACCAGTCAGAAATATAATCTGAAGGATGTAAGACTCTCTGTTCTTGGCGGAGATATGGAAATTTGGAGCAATGCTAGTTGGTGTTTGAATGATGCAATTAGTGCAAAGAACAGTCGTAATGAAATGATGATACACGCTGTATTTACAGGTGTACGAAGCTGTTTATTAGGATACGGAGGGAGACTTTGAAGATCTTTCTTAAATTCAGCAATCAAAGCTCGTGTGCAGTTACCTTCTTCGCGTGTCCTCTATAATGCGCGAACATAAGGCAATCTCTCTAGAATTCTTTCATTTAAGGCTGTCGAATTCTTCTTTTTTTGCCGTCGTCAGCTAAAAATACGTGCTATAGATTTTTTTTCAATAGCTCGACAGCCCCTTGGGGGCCTAGGCCGCCTCATTTTTCGAGGCTTCACGATCACACACTTTTTAGACACACCACACTCGGTAGGACTCCTCTGGACGAGTGACCAGCTCGTCGCAGAGACCTCTACATGAAAACACACAACACTCACAAGAGACAGACATCCATGTCCCCGGCGGGATTCGAACCCACGATCATAGTAAGCGAGGCTATAGATATTACCAAACATATAAAATGTTAGAACATTTAAAGCTTAAGGCTAACTGTATATACAATTTGATTTAACACTAAAATAGTCAGTCCATGAGGGATTTGTGGTGGACAAAGTGGCACTGAGACAGGTTTTTCCCCAAGTACTTCGGTTTTCCCCTGTCAGTTTCATTCCACCGGTGCTCCATTACAAGGAAAAAAAACTAATCATTTTCATCAGAAGTGTTGCACAACAATCCTTCAAGGCTACGGTGCTTCCGTAACATCTGCTGCGGGGCCCTTCCAAAAAAATCTAACATAACTAATTCTTTTCCACAGAGAATGTTTTTGTTTCTTACTGAATTTGCAGCAAGAAGCGAGCCTTTCTCAGTACAGCATTAACTGACTGGTCTTTATGGTGGCAACTGCTGTTGTTTACTGTGCGGTACGAACTGATTGTTTATATATAATAATTTAAACGGACTGTTGAGTCGAGCTTAATATCTCATTTTGCTCTCTCATCAGAGAGGACGCCTCATGGCAACCGTGACTGCAGTGGACACACGACTTAAGATCTGGCCATGACTGCAGTGGACACACGACTTCAGATCTGGCCATGACTGCAGTGGACACACGACTTCAGATCTGGCCATGACTGCAGTGGACACACGACTTCAGATCTGGCCATGACTGCAGTGGACACACGACTTCACATCTGGCCATGACTGCAGTGGACACACGACTTCAGATCTGGCCATGACTGCAGTGGACACACGACTTCAGATCTGGCCATGACTGCAGTGGACACACGACTTCAGATCTGGCCATGACTGCAGTGGACACACGACTTCAGATCTGGCCATGACTGCAGTGGACACACGACTTCAGATCTGGCCATGACTGCAGTGGACACACGACTTAAAATCTGGCCATGACGCTAAAACTCAGTCGCAGTTTGACTTGATCTTAGGTTTGGATTCCTGCTTCAAAGATTAGCCACTGTTTACCGGTGATTCTGATGTCGAGGCTTGTTTGTAGGCAGGCCGAAAGTAAACAGTCCTTCAAACGCACAACTAGGACACACCTGGCATGATTTTGTGATTTGTTTAAAACTAGAAACGTTAGTACGGCCACAGTAGTTGCGTGTTCAGCCAATTGTCCTACGTGTATATTTTAGGTAGGCCTATTGGTCTAATCGTTAACGTGTGCACATTTACATGACAGAGTTACTGTTGGCGTTCTTTCCAAGCCGAAAAGGATTCTGACAGATAACTGACACCCCGCGTCCAAGCTTATGCCACTCCACTGCCTGGAAGTTGGTTGAAACCAAGAAGGGTAGTCGCGTTATTACTGCTAGTCATAAGACAGGGTATAAAAGTAAGATTTGAAACTTGTACCCGTGGAACATAAGAGTGTTGTAACGAGGGTATCAAATGAGGGTACAGCGGAAAAGGGACGCAGGCAGTAGACCGTGAGGAAGAAGTATTTTGTCAGTAAGGCAAAGGGCAAAATATTTGGGAAAAGTCTTTAAGAAATTTCAGGTTTTATGCAGCGATAGGATTTATTGCATTACGTAAGAACACCTGAAATTGGGCCCTGTCTTACGGCGTTTGAATCTATCCCATATACACTGCCCTTACTTTAAGATATAGTGCATATTACATAGGTTTCCAGTCAAATACATGTAACGATGGGTTTCGTAACGTGATCTTTAGGTGCAATTTTTTCTCACATTTCACATTTCTTGCATAGCTGAGACAGTATCGTGATTAGTTTGGGGACTGCGACAGCTGATATTTGGACATAAATGTCTGTTGCTCAAAGTCCCTGCCACATCGTGTCCCACCCAACATACTAGCCGAGGGTTTTGGGATTATTTGTGTGAGGTTAAATTTAAAATGGCTGTGACAGTGAACTTTCACTCTTGTTGTAGTGCACAGTTTATAAATGCTTTCATTGTAGTTCCGTAACCTACAAGTTTCCATGACATCGTGCTTAATGAACGAGACGGAAAAATTTATCTACTAGCTTTTTTTTTGTTTTCCAGTCTACGCCCAGTTTTCCAACATGATGTAAGTGAGGTTGGTGTGGGGTGGGGTGGGGCCCATTCACTTCATTCTGCAGTCTGTCTTACGACAGGTCCATAGCCTCTTCCAAAGCGAGTTCTCCACAGGGTGTGATCTAGTGCTTCCTCTTTCAATTTCCAGTATCTTCTCTTTTCCTTAAGGTCATCCAGTAGGTGCTTACGTCTTCTTCCTCGTCTTCCCGTCATTTCTATCCTTCCCTCTAACTTTCCTTCAATCACGTGTTTCAGAAGGCAGTTTCTACACAAGATGTGACCAATCCAGTTAGCCTTTCTTCTTTTTATTGTATGTACGATATTCCTCTCCTCCTTCACTCTATGTAATACTTCTTCATTTCTCACGCGATCGGTCCAACTGATCTTCTCCATTCTTCTCCAGCACCACAGTTCAAAACTTTCCAGACACTTCTAATCTATATTCCGAAGTAGGGCCCAGTGCTTATTTAAATTGGTTTCGTTTTCGTGGTCACTACATGTCACAGACCAGTTTTTGTCAGAGGCACCGTCTTAGTTTCATGATCTCACCTTCAGGAAGTCAACCAAGTTTTACTGATGTTACGAATGTGTGACATTTGCTTGACCTCCTCTTTTTGATTTTCGTCATATTTTCATTTACATGAAACAACAATAATATAATGTGAAGTATAGTGAAATGACGCGGTGACGTGGTCGGGTGAGGCACTGCGCTACAAGCCGGAAGGTCGCGGGTTCGATTCCCGATGATGCCGCACTACGGCCCTGGGGTCGACTCAGCCTCTAACAGAAATAAGTACGAGGAATATTTCCTGGGGGTAAAGGCGGTCGGTGCGTAAGTCTGAAAACCGTATCACCTTCATGTGCCAATTGTCTAGAAAGCTGGGGGCCTCAGGGCCTGTACAGGGATTGTTTTTTACAGTGAAATGAAGTGAAGTGAAAAATTAAAATTATGTATAGTTCAACTTGTTTATCTGCATCACTTCAAGGCGTATGGGACACCGGTCTTATAGCGCCACTCATTCTTAGCCTCGGCACTAGATGGAGGTGAGCAGTCAGCTTCACGTCCCTGCCGCTTTACCCCTGGAAAGAGCTCCCGTTTCCCATTGTGGAGGTTGGGTGGGCCCCAGGCCGGTCCTTGCTCTGCCGTTTCTCGGGCCATAATTTCTCAGTTTTCTTTCCCGTCTGTTTATCACTAAACTGACTGAGCTAGTTCAACTCATTTTTAAAATCAGCTTTCCGAAATTCTCTCTGATATCTTTATCAGACCCACAAAAACATACTGCAGTGAGTTCCTGTGTGCAGTTCCCTCTCAAACCAAGGACACTGGGGGTAGGTTTAGGCTACTTAGGTACCCTTAAAAATGGATTTTTAAAAATGTATTTTGGGTTACGGGCTGGTTTGTAGGCTGGTAGAGATTTTCTCAGATTTTGGAGGTATTGTACGTTTCCTTTTTCTGTGTACTGAAAGTTATTACATCCCGGAAGCAGTATTATATATAATTACTATTACAAGAATTTAAAATCCCTCAGAATAGGTTTTTGTCTGTATGGTGATGGACAAAGAACTAGTTTCAGAAGCACGTTGTTTAAAGCTTTAACATTAAACGAAGTCCAAATGAAGGGGTTTAATTTATGTGATCGTTTGTATAACTTCACTCCTTTACTCTGTAACCGGCCAATGGCGATCAGAAATTAAGTTCTCATGTTTGCGGTAAGCTGCTGCCTTATCAAGGCTATAGAGGAGTATATAGGAAAGATGGAATGCTTAAAAGGGGAAAGCAGAAGACAAGCTAAGTAGGATGTGATGCAGTATCACTTCGTCCACGACGAATCTCATGTCATGTTTCCAGGGGCTGAACCCTGGAGCCCACAGTGAAAAGCCATCGTCTAACCTCCTAAGCTGTGGTGCTGTTATATCGCTTTTAAACATATAATTACACTGGAGAAGTCGATTGTTATAGAATTGTGAATGAATGAGGTATGTTTTAAAGTAGGAACTGTAACGTTTTGGAATGACGACAGGGTGTATCAGGAGTTGATCTGTCAGGTTGGTAGATGGCGGGGTATGAACCTGAGGACGACACAGACGGAACGGCGCTTTGCCGGTACAAGGGGCGGCAGGGAGGGTACAGGGAGGGAAGAGAAATTTAAGACGATTATTAAATTGTAGGAATGAAATTTTGTGCTGAATTTGCACGAACGATGATTGCTCTGTGTGACAGGCAGTAGTTGAGAGATTGAATGGAATGGAGAAATATATATAAGTGGAGAGGGGAGATTGCAGCATCTTGTATTTTATTGTGCTCTGTCCTTCACTGTCTCTTGACGGATACATCTAACTTAGTTGGTACTGGCACTTGTTACATGACGATTGTCTAGCATTAAGACCTTTGAAATTTCAGCGTGAGATGTTGGCTGTCGTTAGTGTTTATTGAATTTTTAACGTGATGCATATTTACAAGTCAGTTGATTTCAGACTTCCGCCGCGATGTTGATGAGATCTGCGGTCTTCTGGGATATTACGAGGCGTCGTGTGGTAATTGTTTACCGACGTTTCGGGACAACGTGTTGGTCCCATCTTCACGGGTTAACAGTCAGATGGGACCGATATGTTGTCCCGAAACGTCGGTAAACAATTACCACACGAGAGCGTAACATCGCAGAAGAGCGCAGATACAAATCAGGTTCTCTATACATATAAAAATATTTTCCATAAAACAAACTTCTCCACAAATTCGTAATATAAAAGACGTGTGGGATATTTGAGAAATGCGTACACAATTTGCGCCAAAGTACCTGAAAGGAAAAGATCATTTGCGAGACCTAAATGTAGATGGGAAGATAATGAATGGGATGTGGGCATGTGGTGTTGGATGTTAACGCATCGTAGGTTGGTAGTTTCTTAAAGACAGTTCAAGATAACACATCGGTCGTATTTTCAAGGGTCAAACAGTCAACAAAAATGACTGATTGACCCTCACGAAACGTCGGTAACCACCTACCAACCTACGCTGCGTAGCATTACAGAAGAGAGAAGACCTGAAGCGCACAACGGCGAAAGCCTGAAATCTCGCATGCATTTGTCTTTCTGAGGATAAGTTTTCATTGGTTGTGCTTGTGAACGGGATAATTGATTTCGGATTGAATACATTGTGGGGGATTTCCTGACAAGGTAAAGGTAAAGGTCACCCTAGAACAGGCCATGAAGGCCCAGAGGGGAGTAGAGGTATAGCTCTACTCTTTCTTTAACCTCGGAGCTAGATGGGGGTAGGTGGTCAACCGCACACCCCGGCCGCTTTACCCCCGGGAATGACCCGGAACCCATTGTACAGGAGGCTGGGTAGGCCCCAGGGCCGGTCTGGACGGGTGCTGAAAATCTTTCCTCCACCGGGATTCGATCCCCGGACCGTCCAGCTCGTAGCGTAGTCGCTATACCGACTGAGCTATCGCGGCCCACTTTCCTGACAAGTTGATTGATTATTTTAATTCTAATTTCTGTATGAAGGAACATCTAGTCGGGATTGTTCAAAGATTGATTTGAAGTATAATTTTTGCATTACCTGTATAGAGGGAATTCTTCCAAACATTTGAGAGGTTTTCTTCAAATAATCACGTAATCAAAGTAGTAAGCGGATTGGTGCACATAACATTGAGTTACAAATATATGGCACACAGCTGCGTAGCGTGATCGTAGCTCTTAGGGGTTGAATTTGTCAAGCGCTTCGTTCCGGTCTTGGCCTGGACATCGTCTTTCTAACTGAAATAGGCCGTGGCCTTAAGTACGTCCAGGCATATTTAAGATATTAACTCAATTACATGAAAGTCGTTTCCTTTCTCATTCTTCCCCGTTCATTATCCACTTATGCTCAGAGCGACAGTAAGCAAGGCAATGTACGTATAAACGTAACATTGAGGCGCGTTCGCGTAACCATTGTTGCCATGGAAAAGCAATAAGTATTACACATTATGTGTGTGTGTGTGTGTGTGTGTGTAGCCTTAGTTATCCAGCATGCAAAACGCATGCGCAGTATTATATTGTCATCTGTGGCCTGTCCGGCTCTACCGTATTTTTCCACATTATCTCATAAACGGCACGATTTTCGGGAAAACGTAATTGAACATAAAATTTTTGTTTTGATTTTCTCTACAACTTTTGTCTGAAATATTTCTCATTGTAAGAAGAAGTGAACTAGACATTGTCATAAATGTACATATGCTTCATGTAAAGTACTTGTTATTCTCTTCAGATTTTAATAAAACTTGCATTTTCTAGACAGATTTTTTTAAAAATACTCAAATATCAAATTTCATGAAATTCCGTCCAGTGGGAGCCGAGTTGTTCCATGCGTAAGAACAGAGGACAGACAGACGTGACGAAGCTAGTAGTCGCTTTTCGTAATTTTGCGAACGCTCATAAAACCATACAAATTTAATAACAATTTTTTTCTGTTGTTTGAAATAATTCAACCAAAAAAAAATACATGCAAATTACCGAAGTAAACACGCAACAGGGGGCCATAAAAATGTTGAGGAAACAAATTCAGTGGAATAGAACAAATAAAATGAGAACCAAATGCGTGCTAAAATTATGTGTTTACAAATTAAAACTCTTTCCAGTAATGTATTGGCTGTGTTTGTGCACACTGTGTTACATGACTAATCGATATGCAGCCTGCCATGCGGTCTATAATCCATGAAACAAAACACGATCTATTTGCAGGGCTGTAATGTAATGTTGCCGCATTTTTTTATGTTCTGTTAAATCAAATAGATAGCAGTTGAGTGCGAAGTCTGGGGGGGGGGGGGGGGGGAGGGTTGCCAAATCTCTGATAATGTGAGAAAAAAATGAATATCCCGTCACTTTTCCCAGCAATATGTTATAAAAGCCCGCCACTGAACGTCATCTTAAGCCACTTCTATCCACTTCCCATCCTCACAATGTCTCCTTAGTATCCATCTTCAGGTTATTTTAGTATTTTTGTCCTACCAAATATCGCGGGCTGAAGTTCAGTAACTTTTCTTCATGCTCGGGAGGTTCCAAGTTGAAGTCTCGGTCCTGAGGTTTAATATAGTGACCCGATTTATGATTTTCTTCAGTCTCTCCAAGTGACTTCACGGATTGTGCCCAAAAGTATGCCACGATAACTTGTTCCATGTCGTTGAAAATTTACGTATAATTCGCAAATAATCTTGAATTTCGGTGCCAATAATTCGCACGTAGAAACAATAAAAGGTAAAGTTCACCCTAGAACAGGGCATGAATGGCCAGAAGGGGAGTAGAGGTATAGCTGTACTCTTTCTTTAACCTCGGCGCTAGATGGTGGGTGGTCAACGTCACGCCCCGGCCGCTTTACCCCTGGGAATTACCCGGTACCCATTGTACAGGAGGCTGGGTAGGCCCCAGGGCCGGTCTGGACGGGTGCTGAAGATCTCGCCCCCACCGGGATTCGATCTCCGGACCGTCCAGCTCTTAGGGAGTCGCTATACCGACTGAGCTATAGAATGAATAGAATAGAATATTTAATCAACAAAGATATATTTATATATGTATGAAACTGTAAAGCACTTCTCGATATACAATGTTTCATGTTATCGATCTATCACTTTCTGTACCTTGTCCTTGCCCTTCAATAAAGGCAACAAGGACGCTAACAAATGAATAAGATCGGGAAAAGGACACATTGAGGTGGCAAGGGGAAAAGCAGGCAATGGTGGCTATGTACCGACACGGTTAAGTGTCTGCCTTGAGCCTTACTGATTGTCACAGCAAACACGATTTTGATCGGAAATCGTCTTATGCACAGTTTGAAGGGAATGGCAGGATTTGATGGATGTAGTGAATCTGGGTATAAGGGTAGTTTTTTGTAGAGGCAATAACTTCCGTTGCTATGCAATGCTCGTGTAAGCGTCTTACGATCATGTGCTGCCACCACCGGAGACCAAGGGAAGCTAACAAATTTCATGTACTTCCATGACTTTCTGCAGAGCCATCACTATCAATTTTAACATTACCCTCTTTGTTAAAAACAGTTTTTTTTTCAAGAAATTAATGAAAATAAAGGTGTTTGCTACAATGCCGAATCCTAAACTTTCTAAACATGTCGAGCTTTAAATGATCCGTTTGGTAGTTCAGTAGATCATGACGTTGTAGACAAAACTTATCTTAATATATATGATTGTAATCTCGTTCACTGACAGCCAGGTGGGTTGTGAAGCAGTGTAGTGTGGTGCGTATGTACCGACTTATCAAAGGATTCTGCTGCCTGAGCCATCAGTGTAGACAGACATTTTTATGTAGCCCAGTACTGGAGGAAGCTGTAGGCTACGCCGTGACAATGTCAGATCGAAAGTAAACCATGTTTTATCGCCAAACAGAACGTTCTGCAGAAAGGTTTCCTCATTAAAATTCTATGTGAATTTCTTGTCTCTCCTATCCTGGGAAGGCGTTAAGTCCATCCCAGCTTCCTGATTTCACTTTCGCTGCAACATGGGATGACCCGTAAAAAACACACAGTCCGTCTCTATTTTATGACCATCCTAGCTACGTACCCAGCCTATCGTAACCTCCCGTATTTCACTGCTTTAAGAACTACGGTTGAAATGTATCTGTCACATTTTTCTTGGTAATATATTGTGCAAACTCTTTAGCAATTTCTCCCACAAGGTCTGTCTAATTGAGGTTTCCTGACTACAATTTGGAGTGCATGTCTTGTGTCCTACATTAGTCAGAGGAGCTTGCTATGCTAACGAAAAATCTTGGTGAATTTCCTCAGTTTTCAAAAGCGGGCACCTTGCTGCTTTCAGTGCGCTTGTCGCCATTTTCTGCAGTTCTTCCCAGTTGTATTATTCAGCAATCACATAACCTATTGAGCTACATAAAATTTAAAACCCCTTTGAAGATCGGTTCTGACAATTCCTTTTCACTCTTTCGCACTTCCCGGCATAGGCACAGGGTCGTACCGACGTCATATCTGTCTGTCTGTCTGTCACATGCTGCACCTGTATCTCTGTGTCCCTTGTGCTTGGTCTTTACAGGCAAACCATAGGACTCCGTCATCTTACATTCTGTCAAAATGAACCATTTTATTGAAGAGATATTTAATTATTTTCGTATATTTTCACTTTTATTTTTTATCTAATTTTATGTATCCTTCTGAATTTCTTTAAAATGTGTCACATGACGATTTAAACTTGGCACTATCACTACTCTGTAAAGTACAAACAGTTATGCTGCGTGCATCGGGATGAATTTCTCTTCTTTCAAGTGCCCGGTCTTTGAAATCCCTTTGAAAACAACGCGAGGCGAGAAACCGCTTATCTATTGTACGATGGCGATATTCTGTCTACCTCCCTTCTTGCTGAATGGAATCTCACAAAGAAACTTGAAGAAATATGAATAAGTGAGGATTCTTGAGGGAGCAGTACGAGGGAATAGAAGTCGCACAAAGAGAATTTGATGACGTCTTGGAATTAGCATAGGATGAAAGAACACAAGTGGATAGGAAGTGGAAGATGATGATAATGAAATGGGAAATGATGAAATATAAAGAGAATGAGAAATGGAAAGCACTGAAGATAAAAGTGGAAGTTGAGATTAATTTGATTTAGCTGTAGTTGAGACAAGAGTGTGCGTGGATGTGAGTCACAAAAGGAACAAGAGATTGAAATTATGAGGAGAAAGGGAGGGAATAATTATACGAAACAAGAGAGAATGCCGACACATAGCCCAGGCGTGAGAATGATAAATGTATGAGAAAGAAATATTAGATAATACTCAGATGCACTGGACGTCCAAGTGTGCCTGTGTTGCCAGTAATATAATAGGTTTGTGGTCTTTCTTTTTTTTTGAGCAGTAAGAAGAAACGACATCTTTTATGTTCAAAGAGAATATGGGTTGGCTTTAGCGTATTTTGAAAAGGAATGCATCGAAAGTAATAAGAAAGTAGCATAGAATGTATACTCTTTTGTCCATGAAAAAAAAACGTACATAAAAGTTTCGGTGTTTGTATTACGCTGCATGTGCTTATTTATTCTGAAGAGGCGATTTCCTTTTCATGGCCTAAGAACAGTAGTGATGTTGAATTTGAGATAGAGTATGAATATTTCACGTATTTACCTCACTGTAGTTTACGTAAGCTATTTTCTGCCTCAAAAGACGTTTACAATTTAAGCGATGTAAAATTTACGAAGAAGAAAAAACATTTCACAGGAATGCTGGAATTTAAAGCGTCAGGTGGGGTGTTTCTTTTGTTACTTCTGGCGTGTATATCCTAGCTGCAGGCCACGAAAACGGATCGAGACTGGATTGTTTATTGGATTGGTTAAGGTGAGTGTTTTGTTATATTACACTCACTGTCAGGATTGATATCGTCACACGATGAAAATAAATTGAGCGAATGTAGCGAGGATCTTGTCTGTCTGTTTTGAACTCCAATCCGCACATTGCAGCTGTGTAACAGCTGGACGGATTTTGATGAAATTTGGATATTTTACGTACCAGAATGCCGCTGCATACCCTGGATATCCCAGGTTGAAATTTCAGCTCGGGAGACCCTCTCATCCTACTTCAGCTCTTTCATGATCTTTCTCAGAACTCCGAAAATATGATAGGAAAATACTGTAAATTAGACGGACCGCTTCCTTCCGCTTCCCGTCTCGTTTATTATTCAGTAATCATCCCGCCATTCGACACTATGTAGTCTGAGCTACTGACAGTATGAAGTAAACGTAAATATATGTATGCCTACAGACTGTGCGAGTTTTTAGGCTGTCGCAGCGGTGACGTTTTCTCCATTTTTCTGGAATGTGTCACTGCTTCAGGGAGTGATTGGTACTCAACTTTTCGAGACAGCGCAGTGGTCTTGAAATTTCGGACCCCCCAGTCACCAAGAGGCTCGGCGCCATTTCTCAGAAAGACGCAGAACTCAGGCATGCAGACTGATATACTTCTCTGTAATAAAAGTTACACGGACAGTTCGATTTTCTTGGAGACCAACTGAATCTAAGTGTAATACTTTTGTACACTATTACATAGAAAGCCGATCCCAGTGGCCGTACGGTCTAAGGCGTGGGTCTACGGCCGCTCGCTTACTGGGATTGTGGGTTCGAATCCCACCTAAGGCAGGATTTTTTTTGTGTTTGTTGTAAGGACGGTAATATGGAACGTAAAGTGACATGAAGGACGAAAGGATTAAACAGTACAAAAATGGATCAAAGGGGAAAAACCCCGGACAGGCAAAAAAAAAAAGAAAAAACGTACTACGGCATTGATGTCTGTCTGTTGTGAGTGTTGTGTGTTGTCAGGTACAGGTCTGTGCGACGGGCTGATCCCTCGTCCAGAGGAGTCCTACCGAGTGTGGTTGTGTCTGAGTGTGATCGTGAAGCATCGATAATGAGGCGGCCTAGGTCCCCAGGGGGCTTCGAGTAATTTAAAAAAATTACATAGAAAAGCAGTGTACTGTTCAGACTGTTGATGAAGCTGTTTCTACTGCGGTAATTATTGCAGTTTTCCAAACGTAGAATTTCCTTTTTGTTTTTCTTTGTTCGTATGGAGACTCACATCTGTCCATCCTCTGGGTCTTGCATAAATGGTGTGGGAGAATTTGCGGAATGATGATTGGCAGTGGTAAACCATGTGTGAGATAAAGTGTCGTGTCACTTTATCGCTACAATCAATGGCTACCTGGAATCGACCAGTAGAAGTCGCACCTTTATCTACTACAAATCCCACATGGACTACCCTGGAATCGAACCAAGTAAGAAGTCGGCAACCTTTATCTACTACAAATCCCACATGGACTACCCTGGAATCGAACCAGTAGATCGCACTTTTACACCCATGATACTGAATCGACAGTAGAGCGGCACCTTTATCTACTACAAATCCCACATGGACTACCCTGGGATCGAACCCAGTAAGAAGCCGACCACTAACGTCCTGAGCTATGATATGGCTTGTCTTATCACAGGCCTACTTGAAGACCAATGAATATATAACTTCCCTCCAATATTAGTTTGGTAGTTTAATTATTACGTACCAAAAACAGCATTTAGTCATTATGTACCATGGTTCATATTTTAGAGCACGCAGTTCGAATTTCAATAAGAAATGGATGGCCACCAGACTGTGAAGTGCAGCAGACCAAATAGATGTTGAGAACCAATTGTCCTTTGGACTTTGTCCATCGTCCTGGATAAAATATATAATATAAAAATACAGTAACCACGGAAGATCACCTGAAGAAGGAAGAAGAGCCGTCTTCGAAACGTTGTGGTTTCTAAATTTTACATTTTATCGAGGACGATGGACAAAGTCCAAAAGACAATTAGTTCTCGATGTTACATACCGTCGTTAGAACCTTTTGGAATTCATTCAAATTAGAAGTGTCTTAAGTCTTTGAAGACTTAATTCCTTGAAGAATATTTTGTTGGTAATGTGACGTGCTGCAACGTGCTGTAAATTTACAGCTGTTCACTGTAACCTGCGACATCATCGTGAAATTGAAGGTAGCAGATGTCTTACAGCTTTAGTTAGGACAACGTAGATAGTTTTGTTTGTTTGTGGTATGTTTTATGACTCTGTGATTAAGACTGTGTGGTGTAGTGTCAGGATGATACATGAATGATGATCGGGTGTGTACTAATAGAGGTACTGTGCGGGCATTTGTCAGGAGGGACTGTGGAAGACCATGAACAGATCGGGTTAGCTGATGAACCGTCAGAGATTCGAATCAGGCACCTGCTGAATACAAGTCCATAGCCTCGACGCTCTGTATTTCTGTTTAAATATAAAAAGTTAATATTTTATAGGCGCACTGAGTTTCAACTTTCGTGTCTTTCGTTTTATAAGTTGCGTTTGAGTTGTATCAATCGAGTTGAACTCGTGTCATAGCATGCAAGAAGGAAATTTGTAGGCTACTTCCATTTTGATTACATCTATCGTTCTTCAAAAGTAATGTTTCAAAGAACGAGTTCTTAAACATTCGTCTTACTTACTACGTTCCTACTTATATCGCAGACATCCGTGTTCAAAGTTGACATTGACAGTTGATTGAATTAGATAGATACTTCTTCTTTAATGCCTAGAGTTTGAAATATTCCCTCACGCCAAGTTTCTAATCTTTCATCGTCTAATAGAATACGACATTCAATAATTCATGTTATCGTATTTATCCCATTCCCAATATTTCTTGTTTCATACATTCAAAGGGAACAGTTTGAATGCTGTTTTTCTTCACTTGTATATGCTTCGTTGGTTTGGTATCAAATTTACGTGTAACTATTTCCATGAAGATTTGCGTCTATGAAAACGCGCGGCGAATGAAGAGTTTCGACACTTTATGCTGCTTCTCTTAAGAGCTCAAGGTATTTAGGATATGCTTCAAGGAGGAAGGAGTTGGGATAAGACTGTTTTAGGCAACATTTGCAGAACAGTTGTCAAATACGAAAGAAATGAGAAAGATAAAACGAAAATGGAAACGTAACTCACTTCTTTATGATAAAATAAAATTGTCATCTTTGTAAAAAAAATCTCCTCTATATCTAGCATAATATAGAAATGTATGTCCATTTCCTACCACGGACCCAATAGAGAACATTCACGTGAACTTAACCCCGTAGGCCTACTCTTGCCAATGTGTACAGTGGCCACGTGCGTTAACCCTTTAAAGGCGAAACGTGTCTGTTTTATATAAGGACTCAGTTCGTACCGCGCAGTAAACAAACTCCATCTCTGTTATAGAGAAGCAATCTGTTAATGTCGTATAAGGCAGAACTCACTGTTTTTTTTTTGAAATCTATACAAAACACATAAACGCAATGCAAACACCCTGTAGAATGTTTGGACATTACACCTGGTGGTAAGTAAAATAACCGCTAGGCTTTAAAAGGTTAAAACAGCGCGCAAGTAAGGAAATTTTCAGAAGGGTAAATGTGTATATTACCATCTTTTGGGACGTAATACTGAGTAGATTGTTTGGTGGATATGCCCCAGTTTTCAGAATAGACGAGTGGTTCTAACCGGATAGAGGGAGCAAGTTCCTCCGAAACGTCGGTTTCCATCTACCGATCACAAAATTCACCAAGTAAATTATATTTCGTCTGCTGTGCAGACGACCCAGTTCTTGGTTCCCACAGGTGTATGGCTGAAGACGTTGAGTCCTGTGGTACAGACAATGCTAAAATATTTTCCCCGATAAAGGAAAAGGTGAAACAAATTATAATTTTCGCTTAGACTTTTGTCAGTTAGAGCACTGTTGCTGACAGCGACCTGCTGTGTTTAACATCATCACGGTGTCCACAGCACTGACATAAACTGCAGCTAATTTAAGAAAATAAACACACTGTAATGTTATGTATTGTGTCATGTTATAAATATGAAATGTGTGGGAGTGTCACATCGTGTTACATTGCCTGGCGAGTTTTAACAGGAAGGCTTTTATGAGATGCAAATAGACTGTTCTGTTTAGTAGGCATAACGATGGTGGTTTGGTTCTTGGTTTATTTAACGACGCTTTTTGAATTGCATTAGGTACGTAGCGTGGGATGATGAATGTTATGAATGACAAATCAAGATATGGACGAAGTCGCTGTGCGCTATTTCAATGTAATGTCAGGGAATGTAGGTGCAAGCACAGAGGACAGACAGACACCATTAGCTAGGATTTGGAGTACAGCTATCGCGGTTCGAATTGGAGCCCATTGTGTGTTGGAGAGCGACAAGGCTATTACTCATTGTGAAGACTATGATAATGATTTTGGTATGGTGATGGTTATTATGGTATGGGAAGTTTATGGCAAGAAGATGATAATGGTTATATGGCGATGGTTATTATGATATGTGAAGTTTATGGCAAGACGATGATAATGGTTATATGGCGATGGTTATTGTGATATGTGAAGTTTATGGCAAGACGATGATAATGGTTATATGGCGATGGTTATTATGATATATGAAGTTTATGGCAAGACGATGATAATTGTTATATGGCGATGGTTATTATATGTGAAGATTATGGCAAGACGATGATAATGGTTATATGGCGATGGTTATTATGATATGTGAAGTTTATGGCAAGACGATGATAATTATTATGATATGGCTATGATTATTATGATAGGGGAAGATTATGGCAAGATGATGATAATGGTTATATGGCGATGGTTATTATGATATGTAAAGTTTATGGCAAGACGATGATAATGGTTATATGGCGATGGTTATTATGATATGTGAATTTTATGGCAAGACGATGATAATTATTATGATATGGCTATGATTATTATGATAGGGGAAGATTATGGCAAGACGATGATAATGGTTATATGGCGATGGTTATTATGATATGTAAAGTTTATGACAAGACGATGATAATGGTTATATGGCGATGGTTATTATGATATGTAAAGTTTATGGCAAGAGGATGATAATGGTTATATGGCGATGGTTATTATGATATGTGAAGTTTATGGCAAGACACTGATAATGGTTATATGGCGATGGTTATTATGATATGTGAAGTTTATGGCAAGAGGATGATAATGGTTATATGGCGATGGTTATTATGATATGTAAAGTTTATGGCAAGAGGATGATAATGGTTATATGGCGATGGTTATTATGATATGTAAAGTTTATGGCAAGAGGATGATAATGGTTATATGGCGATGGTTATTATGATATGTGAAGTTTATGGCAAGACGATAATAATGGTTATATGGCGATGGTTATTATGATATGTAAAGTTTATGGCAAGACGATGATAATGGTTATATGACGATGGTTATTATATGTAAAGTTTATGGCAAGACGATGATAATTGTTATATGGCGATGGTTATTATGATATGTGAAGTTTATGGCAAGACGATGATAGTGGTTATATGGCGATGGTTATTATGATATGTGAAGTTTATGGCAAGACATTGTTAATGGTTATATGGCGATGGTTATTATGATATGTGAAGTTTATGGCAAGACGATGATAATGGTTATATGGCGATGGTTATTATGATATGTGAAGTTTATGGCAAGACGATGATAATGGTTATATGGCGATGGTTATTATGATATGTGAAGTTTATGGCAAGACGATGATAATGGTTATATGGCGATGGTTATTATGATATGTGAAGTTTATGGCAAGACGATGATAATTATTATGATATGGCGATGATTATTATGATAAGGGAAGATTATGGCAAGACGATGTTAATGATTATGATATGGCGATGATAATGGTTATATGGCGATGATAATTATGATAGGGAAGATTATGGTACAACGATGATAATTATGATATGACGATTATTACGAGTATTATGATTATAGCCGTTACGATTATTTGGGAACCGGGATAGCTCAGTAGGTGTCGTGACTAGCTACGGGCTGGATCGTCCAGAGTTCATATTCCAGCAAGGGAGAGAATGTTTTTTCCTTTACAACGTCCAGACCGGCTCTGGGGCCCACCCAGACTCACACTGAATTCGTACCCCTGTCCGTTCGCAGGGGTAAAGTGGCCGTGACCGAGATTAAGAATGAGTGGAGCTATATGTCTGCTCCCCCTGTATGCCTTCATGGCGTGGACAGGACGAATTGATCGTCTTTACATGATGATTAGTTTACGGCGATGACTGTCATTGTACGAGTGTTAATAATAACACGGTTATTATCATCGTAATATGTGGTCATGATTTTGTGTAACACAGTCATGATTGTTTTAGATGCTCTTTGGTTTGGAGAGTTTAGTTAATGGAGTGAAATTCATTATGGATAATAGCGGAGGACAAATTGGCGACCGGTCATTATATTTTGGCATTCAACCTGAAGGGCTGGAAAGCAATTCCGGTCAGGTACTTATTCAGAAACGGCGCCTCTCGAGTGCAATCCGGGGGCGGTAGCGTTGAGCTACTCTGCAGGTTGACGCTGGTGTTCGACCGGTAAGGAGTCAAGAATAACGACGAAACTGTCAAGGGTGTTCATGTTTATAAGGGTCGGGCAGTACTGTGTAATTACAAGGTGTAAGATGGCGATGGATGTCAAAGGTTTATTTAATGATCGAGTTCTTCACTCTTTGCAACTGGCGCCAAGTCAACTGAAAGGAATCTGAGCTTGTTTTTATACTGCTTGCGCTTTACTGTGCATCCGTGAGGGCGCTTTAACTCTTTAAAACACTAAGATTAAGCTGAATTATATTTAAAGACCCAGTTCGTACCGCGCAGTAAATACACTTCTCATCTCAGTTATACAAACCAGTCAGTTAATGTTGTACAGTGAAATAATCGCTGTTTGTTCTGAGATCCACACAAAACACATAAATACAGTCCGTACCGCGCAGTAAACACACTCCGTCTCAGTTATACAAACCAGTCAGTTAATGCTGTACAGTGAAATAATCGCTGTTTGTTCTGAGATCCACACAAAACACATAAATACACTGTGTGGGCAGAACGTAGAATTGTTGAATGTTAAACATGGTGTTACATATAGTAACCACTGGGCTTTAAAGTGTTAATATACATTGTACATAAATACAGTCCGTACCGCGCAGTAAACACACTCCGTCTCAGTTATACAAACCAGTCAGTTAATGCTGTACAGTGAAATAATCGCTGTTTGTTCTGAGATCCACACAAAACACATAAATACAGTCCGTACCGCGCAGTAAACACACTCCGTCTCAGTTATACAAACCAGTCAGTTAATGTTGTACAGTGAAATAATCGCTGTTTGTTCTGAGATCCACACAAAACACATAAATACAGTCCGTACCGCGCAGTAAACACACTCCGTCTCAGTTATACAAACCAGTCAGTTAATGCTGTACAGTGAAATAATCGCTGTTTGTTCTGAGATCCACACAAAACACATAAATACACTGTGTGGGCAGAACGTGGAATTGTTGAGTGTTAAACCTGTTGGTACATATCGAATCACATAAAGTTTGTGCGTAAGTAGGTTATAATGCTTAGATTAAGATGACTGACAAGTGGCATGTGACTCCATGTAGATACGCACCAACGTAAACAGGAAACTTCTGCCTCCATCTTCAGGACTGAATGCTTAAATATTTGTGAAATTTATGCTCTACCGAATAACAGAAGTATGAAGATACAAAAAGCATATTTTATTCGCTCTTCATTCCTCATATATCGAAATGAAGACCGCATTTTTTTTTTCGAAAAGCTTGTATCTATCTACAACACTACATTCATCTCCGTAACAACTTGAAATATCAGTCTTTACACTGTGAAATTGGAGGTCCCAGAGCTTTTATATTGAGTATAACTGTCCTCTGTAATGTTACGCCGTGTAAGTTGGTCAACATCCTGAGTATCCTTCGAAACGTCGGAAGCAAGCTAACTTCATGGCGTAACATCACAGAGGACCGAAAACCTCAGTCCTTAGATTACAGTCGAACTCGTTCATAACGACATCGACCTCGCCTATAACGTCATATATTCTGTGGTACCAATTAATTCCTCACTGTTAACCATAACATCAATCTCCTCGGTTATAACGACTCTCGTTTATAACGACACAAAGTGTTCAGTCCCTTTCATGACGTTATAATCGAGTTGGACTGTTATAAGTTTTAAAACTTTCGCGGCGACATGATTCAATATAGTCTTCTCGGGCGCACAGCCGCGTCAATTCTTTTGAATACAACGTTTCGGGGACTAGCTCCGTCCCCATCCTCAGGCAAAACTGATTTTGCCTGAGGATGGGGACGGAGCTAGTCCCCGAAACGTTGTATTCAAACGAATTGACGCGGCTGTGCGCCCGAGAAGACTATATTGAGTTGGACTGTATTTATATGTTGAAAAAATATCGGACAAATCCTGTCCGCAGTGTCGCTACACCTACTGAGTTATGTCGTTCATGGACAGTCCGAAATATCAGACATTGCACTGAGAATCACAAATTTGCAGATTCTGTTCACAATGAGCGTTTTTTGCGATAGAACTGCAGCGAATGCAATAAACTCTACAGCCTTTGCTGTACCTCTGTAACAGACAGTTTTGTTCCACGTTGAATTCAAAGTGCGGATTTAACCCACATTCTGCAGGCACCGCCAAATTCGTTCGGGGCGGGAGGGAGACATAGTTATCCCTGTCTGCTTCACACACAGAGGGTAGGAAACTTCCGTCACTCCCCCAAGCAATGACGGTCATGGCATAATTCTACTGGGAAGTCGGCGTGCTGATTTGGCTCTAAGGGTGGACCTTATCCTAGTGTTTTGTGCGTGCACACCGGAATTACATTCAGTGTGAGGGTCAGAGTATTTGCCCTTCGAAGACTAACGTTAATTCACATTATATATATTACAAAAAATTTTGTTTTTACCTCATAGAGAACACATCGTGTTTTTATTAGAAATACATCGTTGGATGCTGTTCAAGGAAAAACTAGTTGTTCGTTGTGAGGATTATATGGAAGACATCAGTGCACTCTGTGGGTAAAATGCGGAGTGTCTTAAAGGTAAACCTGGCGGTGCATATGCTTACCACAAGAACTTATACGGATAGCTTTTAAATTTACTAGCATATACATGTACTTTAACGTTAAGAATTATGTTTTATTTATAGAGGGAAATCAGATGTTAAGCGCGGCAGTAATGAATGTCACGTTTTTTCTAATCTGCTGGGCGGCGTAGCGCTGTGGATAATAATAATAATATAATAACCATGGCTCAACAGCCCTGTATGGCCGGGTCTCCTCTTGCCTCCTCTTTTCGAGGTTACTAAGTCGTGCGCATTCATGGCAGTTGGTGACTGGTCAACTGGCCGCGCTAGTGTTCTATCGATCCTGATGTGTCGGCAGAGCCATCTGGCAGGCAGTCAGGAGACTTGGGTGAGAAATGGAGGCAATTTGACTTACGCAACATCTTTATTCATGCCCGTAAGGTTCTTTTACATGCGTAAATCTACGACATGGGACCGACGGCTTTACTTCCCCTCCGAAGGAAGTGGTGCTACGTATTTTTATCACCCTTACAATCCATCGACCTCGGCCGGGATCGAACCCGCGAACCTTGGGTCCAGTGGCGAGCACGCTAACCACTAGTCCACCGAGGTCAGCGCTGTGGATAATACCGAATGTATATAAGGTTATGTAAAGGCATCAGGATTTTGCATCCAGTCCAGTTATGGTATTTAGAGCGGACGGAACTTATTGTTTTCATTCTTGTGGGTAATATGGAATATTATAATGGCTTCATATACCATGAGAAGCACGCATTTGCTGTAACAGAACAAACATTGTAATTTTATAATTTTATGGGAAATCGTTTACCACGTGTAGTCACACGTGGTAACGATTTAGGTAGATTTAAACTCGTTTATGTTAAAACATATACAGCCAGATATTTCGTATATCATACTCTGTATTTCACATTAATGTCACAGTACATCTGGCGGAAAAATGAATTTTTGTGTGAAGAATCATGTGAAAGATGAGGTTATATAGACTCAGGGAGGAAAAGGAATATCGTACATACAATAAAAAGAAGGAAGGCTAACTGGATTGGTCACATCTTGCGTAGAAACTGCCTTCTGAAACACGTGATTGAAGGAAATATATAGGTGAAGAGAAGACGAGGAAGGCGAGGTAAGCAGCTATTGCATGATCTTAAGGAAAGGAGAAGATTCGAAGCACCAGATCGCACTCTGTTGAGAACTCGCTTTGGAAGAGGTTGTGGACCTATCGTAAGACAGACTGCAGAATGAATGAATGAGTATAGAATAAAAGCATTGTGTCATTGTAAATATTCAGAGCATAAAGTTTACCAATTTAATACCGACAATATTTTCAGCTGTGACTTATGTTTATGAAGATATTCAACCAAAATACACAATATTCCTTTACACTCTACTTTTGTGATTTGGCACTCGCTGTCTTCGCTGTGTCTGTACGATAGACATGGCTAATTCAGGCTTTGTAATGCTGTAACCGAGCCCGCTCATTCGCGTAAGTAGCTCTGTCATTATAGCTTTCTGTAGCGTCGTGCATAAAACCTCGCCTCCTTATATCCCTCTAAGCTTGCTTCCTACTTCCACTACGATCCCCCGTCCTGATTGGCCTTTCTTCTTGCAAAGTTTTAGGATGCATTTTTTTTGTCTGTTACTGCTTGTGTGGATATGTGTGGCCCAATGGTGGCAATAAAAGGCGCCACACTTCCAGAATGCGTAATATCATACTAGCTATTACGACGACGCTTATAGCAAGCATCATGTGAATGCATGAGTGACCTATGGCTGTTTAAGTGTCATTAAGGCACTCGTGACTGATGCTAACACAAACAGCTGCGAGTTTTGTCATTAGACATAACTTCCAGTGTGCCTGAATAGAATGGTGTGCGTATGGCGTGCGGCATTTGGCGTGTACAGCCCTTAATTGGAATTTTTAATTTTCTGTGGTTAATTTAGTGGTTGATGGAATTTTAAGACGATCGTAGCCGGCCTCTTTCCTCATGAAAATCCAGTAAAAACTGTATTATCAGTCATCACGATCATCATGGGATGTTACGGTAGAGGAATTGCTACTCTGATTACCATTTTGGAAGTACCGGGTTCAAATCTCCACCACAAGACTATCATGAGTGATGTAATATTCAGTGTCTTCGAATAACGTAACCGCTTCCTTGCACATTCTTACCCATTCATCATTCACTGATCATCTTACCACGATATCAGCATATACATGAACTGAGATGTTGACTTTGCTTAATGTACCATCTGAACGGAAAATTTTACCATCTAAATTATACAGGGTCTTTGTTTCATCGTCTCCCCGAACACGGCAGTTTATTCTCATAGAAACCCTGCGTTTCGCCGGGACAATCCAGTGACAGCTGCGGTTCTCAGGACAGCGATGAAAGAAACGTGATTTTTAATGCACTCTGTGAGTGAGTGATTAGTTGGTGATAGTTACGCCAGATGGCAGTTTGTTATTATGAAGCAGTCAAACGGTAAAGAGGTACCTATACTTCGGTCGGCATTGCAGTGTGTGCTCTGTCGATAACATAAAGCTGTCTCTTAGGAAATTTAGAAATCCTTAGAGCGAATATTCAGACAAATTTCGAGTTTATTTTATCCATGTAGGACTGTAATATATACGAACGGATCAGTTGAAAGGGTGTCTGTGGAAATCGTACCTACAGATGCCGTGGAGTAGCGCGTGAATTTTCTGTTAACAACTTATATGACGGAACCGTGGTTGATGTAAACTTATTTTAAATATCAAATATATTTATCCTTAATTAAAGTCTGTCCCAACCACCTTTTTTTTCCAATGGCTCAACAGCCCTTGGGGGCCTAGGCCGCCTCATTTTACGACGCTTCACGATCACACTTTTTAGACACACCACATTCGGTAGGACTCCTCTGGACGAGTGATCAGCCCGTCGCAGAGACCTCTACCTGACAACACACAATACTCACAAGAGACAGACATCCATGCCCCCGGTGGGATTCGAACCCACAATCCTAGTAAGCGAGCGGCCGCAGACCCACGCCTTAGACCGCACGGCCACTGGGATCGGCGTCCCACCTACCTACCCGTCTTTAAAAGTGGAGTAGAGTCCTTTTTGAGACGCTCATAGGACTCGGGTACTTGCATTATCACTGTGTGTAGGAAACTGTGGTAAACAGAAACTTGACGTGACGAGTATGTCCCTAATGCCACCCACTTCAGATATGATCGAACGAGTGCATAAAAATGACGTGTACTTAGAACCCTGTTGCAGTGACGCGCTGTGTGATGCTTGTAGCAACGTCGCATTCTGAGCGACATTACCACTGAACTGGATTATTCATTCATACCCTGCAGTGTAACACATGGCACAGTAAAACTGGTGTTTTAAATTTATGGTAGGCGCCTGCGCGATGTAGACTAGCATTACTTATATATTTCTATACAGTCATATTCCTGCACTGTACTGTTAGGCAATGCAGACTGAATAATTAATTAGACCAATCTAAATCAACTACAGAGGCCTCCTTCAGCAGCTGATTTTATTATTATTATATTATTATTATTTACTGCAATTGAGGTTTCACCCGGTGGCAGTAGTCCTTACACTAGTACACACAATACAAATGTTTTCACCCGGTGGCAGTAGTCCTTACACTAGTACACACAATACAAATGTTTTCACCCGGTGGCAGTAGTCCTTACACTAGTACACACAATACAAATGTTTTCACCCGGTGGCAGTAGTCCTTACACTAGTACACACAATACAAATGTTTTCACCCGGTGGCAGCAGTCCTTACACTAGTACACACAATACAAATGTTTTCACCCAGTGGCAGTAGTCCTTACACTAGTACACACAATACAAATGTTTTCACCCGGTGGCAGCAGTCCTTACACTAGTACACACAATACAAATGTTTTCACCCGGTGGCAGTAGTCCTTACACTAGTACACACAATACAAATGTTTTCACCCGGTGGCAGTAGTCCTTACACTAGTACACACAATACAAATGTTTTCACCCGGTGGCAGCAGTCCTTACACTAGTACACACAATACAAATGTTTTCACCGGTGGCAGTAGTCCTTACACTAGTACACACAATACAAATGTTTTCACCCGTGGCAGTAGTCCTTACACTAGTACACACAATACAAATGTTTTCACCGGTGGCAGTAGTCCTTACACAGTACACACAATACAAATGTTTTCACCCGGTGGCAGTAGTCCTTACACTAGTACAACACAATACAAATGTTTTCACCGGTGGCAGTATCCTTACACTAGTACACACAATACAAATGGACAAATAAATATACATAAAAATAACAATACAAAACAAACTATACACAATTACAAAACAAAATACATAGAGTAAATACAAGTACACACATTAGAACACCGTACACACATTACAAAAACATCCACACCTTACAAAAGCATCCACTCCTTACAAAAGCATCCACACCTTACAAAAACATCCATACCTTACAAATACATCCACACCTTACAAAAACACCCATACACATACAAAACAAAATACATACAGTAAATACAAGTACACACATTAGAACACCGTACACACATGGGTGGGAAGCTGTTCAAGAACTTGCACGCGTTTTATGGAGTCGAAATTTTCGTCGTCTTGTGCACAAGAGTTTATCATTCTCCTGTACCACCAAAGAGAAGAATCTAATCCACAAAATTACACTCTATGTTTTTATGAGATTCATTTTAATATTATCATACCATCTGCTTTTTGGTCTCATATGGATGCTTCTTTTCAGGTAGTACGACGAAAATGTTTTATGCATGTCTAATCTGTTACGCGAAAGATGTTATGTTCCTTAATCTGACATCTGTGAACTTTATTCTGATTTCACCGTGCATTTTTGAACATTAATTACGTCTTACACCAACCAAATGTACATATTTATTTAAAGAACACTAAAATATTCTATAAAATGTTAGTTATTTATCTTTTATCTAACATTTTATAGAATATTTTAATGTTCTTTAAATAAATATGTACATTTGGTTGGTGTAAAACACAATTAAAATTCACATCTGTATTGGTTTATTTTGAGACGAAACATGGTTTGGATACACAGCATGGACGGTGGAGACTAATATATGAAAATTATAAAAGATAATATTAAAACGAATCTTAGGGAACGTATTTGAAGAAGATTAACCCGTCTCGTGAAATTAGTCAGTTATTGCAGCCGGAATGGTCTTCTAAAACGTGTCATTATTCTTTCTTTCAAATCTCTCTGATTTATCGTTTGTCACAACCGTACCCCTTCTTCCTCACCGCATATAACCTGCAGTTGATTCAAAGTAAAGTTAAAGCTGTCGTTGCGCAGACCATGAAGGTGTATGGGGAGTGGAGGTATAGCTGCACTCATTCTTAACCTTGGCACCACGTGGAAATGACTGGTCAGTTTTACACGCTGAACGCTCCCCCCCCCCCCCCCCGAAGGCAAGGGGCTCATCGGTATCCGTTAAATACATTGTGGGCTCCAGTGACGCTTGTGTGGAAAAACAAATGTTTTCATTAAAGGGAATCGAAACACGTCCAGCCTGTAACATACTCACGGCATCATAGTGTCTTGAAAAGCACAATGGTAACTGTATGTACCAGTTTATTTTAATGGCTCGACAGCCCCTTGGGGGCCTAGGCCGCCTCATTTTTCGAGGCTTCACGATCACACACATTTGAGACACACCACAGTCGGTAGGACTCCTCTGGACGAGGGATCAGCTCGTCGCAGAGACCTCTACCTGACAACACACAACACTCACAAAAGACAGACATCCATGCCCCCGGCTGGACTCGAACCCACAATCCCAGTAAGCGAGCGGCCGCTGACCGACGCCTTAGACCGCGCGGCCACTGGGATCGGCACCATTGGCTTTAACGTTAACTGTGTTTTTTATTGTAACCACACACTGCATCAATTTTTTCTTCCGATTTTTAAAATAAATGGCCTGTTAAATGGGGTTCAGTATCCTGTCGCTTAATCTAGGAGTGTCGTCCGTTTCCGTGATCCTTCTTGAGGATACCTCAGGCTTTGTGTTAAATACTGTTGATCTCTGTCAGGATTCGAACCTTGTAATTTCCAAATACGAATAAAAACCAGAGCGTCGTTATGGGAGAGAAATTTTAGGGGATCTGATTGTACACTACAAACGTATATTCGTTAGATTCCTTTTGAAAGCTGACCTACTATGTGACGTGAAAGGAACATCGAAACAGCGTCGTATATGTTGCAAGGTTTGCTAGCAATAAATCGACGTTGTCACGACGTAATGTGTAAAGCGATATTTTGTTAATTACGAACTGAAAAGTAATGTCACAACAGGCCGCCTGTTGGTTGCATTTCCAATTAACGGCTCAGCCACAAGTGTGTGTGCGTGTGGAGGAGGACCAAGTGTTATTTAATTAATTTCTGTAGCCTTCAAATGTGGTTGACATTCGAAGGGTGTTATTTTATAAATACGGGGGAAAAAATATAAACTTTATGTTCCACGCTAGCCATGTCTGTATAATTGTGGCCGATATGCAGAGTAGTCAGGGAATTTGATTACTGCAGTTTTTTCATTTAGGTTTAATGGAAGTTTATACGGTAACGTTATTCACAATTACGTTTTTCCTATTTAGAATTAAAGGGGTGAAATTATAGATTGCTCGGATACACGGCTGCGAGCGTCAGATTATAACCCTTAAATGGTATTTCATTCATATATATATAGTCATTTTTATCTGAAACATAAACACATATAGCATAAACGGCCTTTTGTTCTACCTACAGTCTGCTGTTCATTGTTTATTCTTTGCTTACAAGTTAAGAAAGAACGCCTTATATGGAGCTCATATCTGTCCGTCTGTTTGTCTGAGGACAGTTTTGTTTGATATGAACGGCTTTTGCTAAAAGTTGTCGCTAAATTCCAATTTTAAGTCATATTGATTTTTAATAAAGCCAATTTTGCCAAGGGCTGTAAATTAACATTTTATGTACACGATAAACCCTTAATCATATTTTATAAACGGGCTGTAGGGAAGGTTAATAAATTGCAAAGCAAAGAACGCCTGGCTGTAAATGCTGTTCTATATTGAACGTGAATACGTTAGGTTTTAAGTTAGGCTTAGCTACTCTTTCTTTTTGCAGTATGTGTGTTTTGTTGTTTTTGTATTATTTAATGTGTGGGTTTTTTTGTAATGTGCGTGTGTTTTTTTGTATTGTGTGTGGGTGTTTTTGTAAGGTGTAGAAGTTTTTGTTAAGGAGTGGCTGTTTTTGTTAAGGTGTGGATGATTTTGTAATGTGTGTACGGTGTTCTAATGTGTGTACTTGTATTTACTGTATGTATTTTGTTTTGTAATTGTGTATAGTTTGTTTTGTATTGTTATTTTTATGTATATTATATGTCCATTTGTATTGTGTGTACTAGTGTAAGGACTACTGCCACCGGGTGAAAACATTTGTATTGTGTGTACTAGTGTAAGGACTACTGCCACCGGGTGAAAACATTTGTATTGTGTGTACTAGTGTAAGGACTACTGCCACCGGGTGAAAACATTTGTATTGTGTGTACTAGTGTAAGGACTACTGCCACCGGGTGAAAACATTTGTATTGTGTGTACTAGTGTAAGGACTACTGCCACCGGGTGAAAACATTTGTATTGTGTGTACTAGTGTAAGGACTACTGCCACCGGGTGAAAACATTTGTATTGTGTGTACTAGTGTAAGGACTACTGCCACCGGGTGAAAACATTTGTATTGTGTGTACTAGTGTAAGGACTACTGCCACTGGGTGAAAACATTTGTATTGTGTGTACTAGTGTAAGGACTACTGCCACGGTTGGAAAACATTTGTATTGTGTGTACTAGTGTAAGGACTACTGCCACCGGGTGAAAACATTTGTATTGTGTGTACTAGTGTAAGGACTACTGCCACTGGGTGAAAACATTTGTATTGTGTGTACTGTGTAAGGACTACTGCCACCGGGTGAAAACATTTGTATTGTGTGTACTAGTGTAAGGACTACTGCCACCGGGTGAAAACATTTGTATTGTGTGTACTAGTGTAAGGACTACTGCCACCGGGTGAAAACATTTGTATTGTGTGTACTAGTGTAAAGACTACTGCCACCGGGTGAAAACATTTGTATTGTGTGTACTAGTGTAAGGACTACTGCCACCGGGTGAAAACATTTGTATTGTGTGTACTAGTGTAAGGACTACTGCCACCGGGTGAAAACATTTGTATTGTGTGTACTAGTGTAAGGACTACTGCCACCGGGTGAAAACATTTGTATTGTGTGTACTAGTGTAAGGACTACTGCCACTGGGTGAAAACATTTGTATTGTGTGTACTGTGTAAGGACTACTGCCACCGGGTGAAAACATTTGTATTGTGTGTACTAGTGTAAGGACTACTGCCACCGGGTGAAAACATTTGTATTGTGTGTACTAGTGTAAGGACTACTGCCACTGGGTGAAAACATTTGTATTGTGTGTACTGTGTAAGGACTACTGCCACCGGGTGAAAACATTTGTATTGTGTGTACTAGTGTAAGGACTACTGCCACCGGGTGAAAACAATTTGTATTGTGTGTACTAGTGTAAGGACTACTGCCACTGGGTGAAAACATTTGTATTGTGTGTACTAGTGTAAGGACTACTGCCACCGGGTGAAAACATTTGTATTGTGTGTACTAGTGTAAGGACTACTGCCACCGGGTGAAAACATTTGTATTGTGTGTACTAGTGTAAGGACTACTGCCACTGGGTGAAAACATTTGTATTGTGTGTACTAGTGTAAGGACTACTGCCACCGGGTGAAAACCCAATTGCAGTAAATAATAATAATAATAATAAAAATAAAATACACTAGAAGAAGGCACAACACAATGTAGTAAATATTTTGTAAGTCTGATATGGGTATAGCTCTTCTGTTATACCTATAACATTGTCACGAGAGTTGTAGTGGTAACTGCCTCATATTAACGCAGCGTAATGCTGTGTTTCTTCATATGCCTTATACTGCAGTCGAATCAGAGAAAGAATGTATGTGGGTGGTTCCCCAAGCCTGTTACAGTCATATATTTTTAAAGTACTCCGACTCTAATCGTGGAGATTACATGTTTTATGCATACATGATAGATTAATTTACTGTTACTTAAAGGCAGAATATGTAAAAAGTAGGGGGTTGATTTGCCCATGGCCATAATAACCTATAGAAGCATATATTATATATATATATGTGTATATATATATATATAATGAGAATCTCGAGGCAACCATCCCTAGTACAGATTATGATAGATCAAAAACAGTCGGAGAAAGTGGAATACTTTAACTCTTTGGGTAGCATGATAACAAGTGATGCAAGGTGTACATGTGAAATTAAATCCAGAATTGCCATGGCAAAAGCAGCATTCAACAAGAAGAAGACTCTTTTCACCAGCAAACTGGACTTAAATTTAAGGATGAAACTAGTAAAGTGCTACATTTGGAGCATAGCTTTATATGGTGCTGAAACGTGGACACTTCGGAAAGTATATCAGAAGTATCTGGAAAGTTTTGAAATGTGGTGCTGAAGAAGAATGGAGATCAGTTGGACCGACCTTGTGAGAAATGAAGAAGTATTACATAGAGTGAAGGAGGAGAGGAATATCGTACATACAATAAAAAGAAGAAAGGCTAACTGGATTGGTCACATCTTGCGTAGAAACTGCCTTCTGAAACACGTGATTGAAGGAAAGTTAGAAGGAAGGATAGAAATGACGGGAAGACGAGGAAGAAGACGTAAGCAGCTACTGGATGACCTTAATGAAACGAGAGGGTACAGGAAATTGAAAGAGGAAGCAGTAGATCGCACACTTTGGAGAACTCGCTTTGGAAGAGGCTACGGACCTGTTATGAGACAGACTGCAGAATGAATGAATGAATGAATATATGTGCATACTTCTTCACGAAACATAACTGGAAAAGGCACTAACAAATAAAATAATATACGTATACAATAATATAGGTAGGGCGAATAGCATTAAAATGATAACACAATACTCGCATAAAGGATTATTGTATTTACCGTGAATTCTGAGAGTTGCTGGTGGCGGCGGACCGCGGAAGGATACACAGCGAGGCGTGACAGCGGTTTGAGAGCGGCTTACTGAAACGTACAACACTGTCCTGCGGATCTTATGCCGCAGCTGGAGCATTAGTATACAGAAGGCACGTAATGTAAACACACGAGTACCAGGTTTATTTGCGGCGTGTGATTACTCCTGAAGGTCACATAATGGGAATTGTCTGTTGTTTACCGGGTTAGAACACACACCAGCTAAGCTCTGTGTGATTTTGTGATTTTTAATGACAATTTTTCCTACTTTATAAGATTCAGACAGACAGACAGACAGAAGAATGGAGTGGTGCAGGTAGAGAAACAATTTCTAAATAGTATGTTAAGCATTGTACGTAATTTCAAATTTCAATCAGCATGCTTATTAGTGCAAAATAATGTATGAATATCATTCACACATAACCTTTGAATGTTCTGAATAAATATTAATTTACTGATTAATCAGGCTATCAGCCTGTTACTGAAGATGCTTATTTGGGCATAACACGGTGCAGGACAATACATTTCTACTAAAGTACACGGCGTCTTACCCTTTAAGACAGCATAATTACCGTCGTGACTACGACGAATGTTGATTTCAGGCTTCCGCCGCGATTTTGATGAGATCTGAGCTATTGTGTGATATTACGCGGCGTCGAGCGGTAATCCTTTACCGACGTTTCGGGACAACGTATCGGTCCCATCTTCAAGGGTCAAGAAGTTCAAGAAGGAAATATCCCAGAAGAACGCAGATCTCATCAACATCGAAACGGAAGCCTGAAAGCAAGGTTACTACATCTCTATGGGGAGGCTAATTTTCGTCACGTCCCGAGATTCGAAAGATTATTTTCTTCTTGGACGGCTTGACCCTTAAAGATGGGACCGATATGTTGTCCCGAAACGTCGCTAAAGGATTACCACACGACGCTGCGTAATATCTCAGAAAAACGCAGATATCAACTTCGAATATTACTGGTTAAGATATTGTTTAGCGATTCATCGATTAGCCATTTAAATATTAATGGTAAATACGTGTACCATCTTCTTTAGCGCCGATAACTGTCTATTTTCGTTACACGGTATGTCTATGTTTCTTGTAGATTTTTCGGAACAAAATTTTTTTCCCCCGGAGAGCGTCAACCAGTTGGTATTTGTAATGGGAAAGCAGTGTGTTTACTGTGAGGTTAGAACTATAATTTTTTGAAATTAATTTCATGCTTAAAATGATTAATTAACCTAATAACATGTAGGAAGTGGGAGTCCTTATTTTTAGCGATAACAAATTCATATTAATACTGAAACCCTCGTTCATTTCCATTAAAAATACGTTTTACATTATTATTGTATAAGAGAATATGTCAGCGCAAAAGTAGATGCAAATTTTCGGTCAATAATGAGAGACACGCCATGCTTGTGACACTTATATGATTTATATTTTTTATACTAATCTGTAGATATCTGGGGGCGTTGTGTATTGGCTCCACGTTCTACATCCAGCTGCGCTTCATCGTTATGCCTGATGTGAAATTTATGACATAAAACAAATACAATTTCATGTAACAGTAAGCCAAACGAGGTCCATAAATCTGTGAAAATTTTTTAATTCATCGCTGCTCTAAGAGATTTATGTCTCCAGCCATGGAATACTGATTTTGTGTCCGACCCACTTCTAGAGTACAGCCGAAGTATAGTACGGCGCCTCTAACAAAACCTATTTACAAAAAGGACAGTGGTGACGTACGATAGAGAAGGCAGAAAGGCTGAGTCTTCCTTATGGAGTTTCTAAGTCTTTTTTACTGTCCTCACTTTGTTGTTCCACTTCGTACCTCCAAGCTGGTATTAACCCTTTGAAGCATGATATTCTTCTGAATTATATTTAGAAACTCAGTTCCTACCACACAGTAAACAGTCAAGGGTGCATTTTGAAATCAAGAGTTTAATGTTTGGTTGTGCCGTGCAGCAGGCGGTCAGTCGCCAGCCTCTCAGGCGGAGGTCCGGGTTCAATCCCAGGCCAGTCGATGTAAGACTTCTAGTAGACAAAGTGGCACTAGGACAGGTTTCTCTCCTGAATGCTTTTTTTTTCCCCTGTCGGCAACATTCCACCATTCGCCATACTCATCTTCATCTTAATAATAATAATAATAATTCTTGGCTCAACAGCCCTATATGGGCCTGGGCCTCCTCTTGCCTCCTCTTGCCGAGGTTACTAAGTCATGCGCATTCATGGCAGCTGGTGACCGGCCAGCTAGCCGCGCTTAGTGTTCTATCGATCCTGATGTGCACGCCAGAGCCATCTGGCAGGCAGTCAGGAGACTTGGATGAGAAATGGAGGCAATTTGGCTTACGCAACATTTTTATTCATGCCCGTAAGGTTCTTTTACATGCCGTAAATCTACGACATGGGACCGACGGCTTTACTTCCCCTCCGAAGGAAGTGGTGCTACGGATTTTTATCATCCTTAAAAATCCATCGACCTCGGTCGGGATCGAACCCGCGAACCTTGGGTCCAGTGGCGAGCACGCTAACCACTAGTCCACCGAGGTCGACATCTTCATCTTAATACTACTCTTAAAAGAAGGACGAACGGGTGAAGCCTGGGAGCCTTCGAAAATACCAACGCTTTTCCGGATATCGTGGCGCATTAAACAAATAAGGCGTCTAATTTTTTAAATGTCGGTTTGGGAAATAACTGCTATTAACGTGACCGTGTGGGCAAAAAGTATAACTTTGTAACAGTAATTCAGGTGTGATTTCAGGCTTAACCCGTGATGTTGATTAGATCTGCGCTCTTCTGGGGTATTACGCAGTGTCAAATGGTAATCCTTTACCGACGTTTCGGGACAACGTATCGGTCCCATCTTCAATGGTCAAAAAGTGCAAGAAGAAAAGGACTTCGTGGATTTCTCGGCTCTTGAAGAAGGGACCGACACGTTGTCCCGAAACGTCGGTAAAGAATTGCCATTCGACGCTGCGTAATACCCCAGAAGAGCGCAGATCTCGATAATTAAGGCGGTATATATAGTAACCACTGTGGGCAGGGCGTGAAGTTGAAAGTTTAAAATGCCTTCTGCCTTAAAATTCGTTGTGTGATACAGATGTGTCACATAACCTGAGCTGAGTCTTATCTGACTTTGCTTCTATAAGGGTCAGGGTAAAAATGGGATGGATGCTGTTACCGCATAACCGAACAAGAGACGGAGATGATGCATTTTTCACCCTCCCATAACCCGGCCCAACCTATTTCATTATATAGCGTACGTAGTTTGCACCAACAATGTGTTCTGTTCCACCCTGCTTCTCCCCCATTCATATTTACAGCAGAGGCATCAAAAATGGAAATGAAAAAGGAGATGTCACATGACACAATGGCTACACCCAGATAAGGTGCATTTCCGTCTAATACGTGTCAGAACCTCCACCGCAGAAAACTTGACGAGTTACATGTTGAAGATTCAAGCCAAATGGAGGATAAGTTGGGACGGTAAAGTGGCACGAACTGGGAGAAAAGAAATGTGTACAGTTTTAGTGAGAAGACTTGATGGAAAGGGACGACATGGAAGACCTAGGAGTAGATGAGCTGATAACAATTAATTGATCTTAAATAAGTATAATTGGAGGGCATGGACCAGACTTGTTTGGGTAAGGTTAGGGACAAGTGACAGGCTGTTTTGAACACGGTGATGAACATTCCGGCATGCAAGGAATTGAGTAGCTGAGGACCTACTAGCTTTTCTAGAAGATCGGATTATGAAGGTAGTCTTGTGGCGTGTTAAGCTACGTCGATTGTTAAATAGTCACCGAAGTTTTTAAGTACCTTAGTGCCTTCGTAACTTCTGTAAATATGTACCGGTAGACATGGCTAGCGTTTTAAAGGGCGCGAAAGGTCAAATTTGGATTACTTTAACTGCTCTTTATTTTGCTATATTTATGTATATATTTTATGTAATATAAAGGATTTTAATTTTAAATCGATATAAAAATAGGGAGTATTTTGTAGAGTTTTTAGCGGAAGAGAGGCCAATGAGTTCAACATTGGACTGAGGTGACAGTTTGTCTCAGAAGCTAAACTTTTAATTAGATTTGTTCTGCCTATGAATGCTTGCATCATCAGACCGGTGTGAAATAATTTGGGCTGATATTTGCAATAATTTTTTACATACTTTTCAGAATTAGTTCAGTTTATTTAATGTATACAAAACCAATATAAGTCTTGGCCCCGCCAAATATTCCGTGTAACGAAAATCAAAGCCCCTTAAAAAATTTTAACCAAAAATTAACTGCCCAAAATAATTTTATGTCCAAAAAATATGACATAAAAACATATGTGATTTAAAAACAAAGAGAACTTCCATTGGAACTTACTTGTATGATAGTGACCAATTGTTATATCTTCCCGTATGCCTCCGCTAGAAAAGCTGGTTATTATGGCGAAATCCCAGATTCATTCCAAAATTCATAGTACTGTTTTCGTGGACTAGGAGACAGAAATGACAGCCACCTTGTACCTTAGTTTACGGATGTCATAAAAAAAATAAATTTAGAAATATTAAAACAGTCACAGAACATGCCGCATTTATATACGAAGCCCCTTGGGGTAAGAGTTTTATGGTGCTTTATGTAGAAATGTAAAAAACGGTGGAGGTGCTGAGCTACTGTTAGAGTGCGATAATTATTGTGACTCTAAAATATATAGCTTTGAATTTCGTATAAGTAAATTACAGTGGGTCAGTTTCATAGTCCATTAACGTGATAAGGACTTGAATGTCCTTTGTAATCTAGAAGCCTCTTGGGCAAATGTTTCCATATTTTTACTGTATACCAGTGATAGTCGTGCGGGGCGGACGGGTAATAGACTCTAAAATTGGGAGATAGGAACGAAACATGTGATTTAAATAATACTATTGCGGAATGAGAGTGTTTTTGTAGGACTTTCTGCGCTTTAAACCAGCAGTTCACTTCACGTCCTCCGTCGCAAGAAGTACAGACTTTTCAAGGCAACTTCTTTGTGCGGTATTAACGTCCTTAAGAGTGGCTCAGAGCTTATGAGTAGTCCTAAGAGGCTCAGAGCATATGACGTAACGTACTTAAGAGTGGCTCAGAGCTTATGACGTAACGTCCTTAAGAGTGGCTCAGAGCATATGACGTAACGTCCTTAAGAGTGGCTCAGAGCTTATGACGTAACGTCCTTAAGTGTGGCTCAGAGCTTATGACGTAGAGGGATAAATCGATTAGAAATATTAAATTGGAAAATAACTGGAAGTTGTCCAGCCTAAGTTCACATAACGTCTTAGAATTTCCCTGAACTAATTAAGAAAATCCATTAACATCCGTTGTTATTATGAGAACGAACACAGCACCGTAAACACTACGCATTTATACTCTACAACATGTTTCGGCCGTTTGTATGGGCCATCATCAGGTAGAATCACAATAACATAAATGGAAAAGCATACTGAGGTGGAGACCTCCCCTTTACGCACAAAGACATACTGAGGTGGAGACCTCCCCTTTACGCACAAAGACATACTGAGGTGGATACATCCCCTTTACGCACAAAGACATACTGAGGTGGAGACCTTCCCTTTACGCACAAAAGCATACTGAGGTGGAGACCTCCCTTTACGCACAAAAGCATACTGAGGTGGAGACCTCCCCTTTACGCACAAAAGCATACTGAGGTGGATACCTCCCCTTTACGCACAAAGACATACTGAGGTGGATACTCCCCTTTACGCACAAAAGCATACTGAGGTGGAGACCTCCCCTTTACGCACAAAGACATACTGAGGTGGATACCTCCCTTACGCCAAAGACACACTGAGGTGAGACCTCCTTTACGCACAAAAGCATACTGAGGTGGAGACCTCCCCTTTACGCACAAAAGCATACTGAGGTGGAGACCTCCCTTTACGCACAAAAGCATACTGAGGTGGAGACCTCCCCTTTACGCACAAGAACATCAATTGAAAGTCTCAGTTACGATACCGGTTTTCGAGCTAAGACTTGAACCCAGGACGTTTGTAGCAGGATGCAGATATGTTATCCACAGTGCAGCTGTTGATGCACTGTGTTACTTGCTGTACAAAATGTGTGTTATTAACAAATGGCAGTGTTCGTGTTGTATGTGAGGATAGCAATGAATGTGCTGTTAAAGGCGCAGGATAATTCTGTAGGTCCGTTTTGTCCAGCTGCGGAACACATTAGGTTCAATTTGCTGTTTAATTTATAATTTAATAAGATTTATTTTTGAGCCGAAAAAAGATCAGATCATTATGTGACATTCGTAAGTTAAATTTTTCATAAATAACTGTTTTCCAATTTTGTTAGCCCGTATTGCTGGGTGCTTGTGTAATTGGTGCGTAGACATAATAAGAAGCGTAGCGTGAGCGTAAGTGGTGTTTACGGTTTCGGAAACTGGTCGCGACGTAATTAACAGGATACGAGATTCAAACTTTGAGATACTGAGAATCAGTTTAGTTTAGTGCTCGAATGTTCAGTTTTGTACCTTGCCTGATTGCTTCAGAAACAATTTATGAAATGGTGAAAGTGATTTCGGCTCATACTGTATGTGGATTGGGGAACATGAATTAGCCATCTGCCTTTTTTGCTGTGCAGTGGCGTAGCGTGTTCATGTCTCAGATCTGCGTTCATTTCAGAAACGTATTTCGGTCGGTGCAGTGCAAGACCCTCCCCCACTCTCTCTCTCTCTCTCTCTCTCTTGTCTCTCTGAAACCTTTAGATGACATTTCCTTTCAAGAAATGACGACACAGTACATTCAATCGATATTCCTATATTCACAATTAAGGCGGCTTCAAAGTTGTTTTCAGGACGAAGAATCTCGTGTTGTGTTTTTTTTCGGAGATGAGAAAAATGTCTAGTTTTGTAGGTGGTTACTAAAGTTTCGGAGTATACTACTTCCATCTTCAGGATATATGATACATGAAGTAGGCTTCTTCGTAACGTTTATAGACCACACACCGTAATAAATCAGAATAATGTAATGTAGATGTGGTTGTTCATCGATTTTTGTGTAATGGTTCACAGCAGTTGTGTCTTAACACGATTTGCCCCGTGTATGCTTTCGTAGTCCTAGTATCTCCAGCAGGACCAGTCATGATCTTAAAAAGTGTGTGTGAGATGTATATGATGTGTGAGATGTATATGATGTGTGAGATGTATATGATGTGTGAGATGTTATATGATGTGTGAGATGTATATGATGTGTGAGATGTATATGATGTGTGTAGATGTATATGATGTGTGAGATGTATATGATGTGTGAGATGTATATGATGTGTGAGATGTTATATATGTGTGAGATGTATATGATGTGTGAGATGTATATGATGTGTGAGATGTATATGATTGTGTGAGATGTATATGATATGTGAGATGTATATGATGTGTGAGATGTATATGATTGTGAGATGTATATGATGTGTGAGATGTATATGATGTGTGAGATGTATATGATGTGTGAGATGTAATGATGTGTGAGATGTACATGATGTGTGAGATCTATATGATGTGTGAGATGTATATGATGTGTGAGATGTATATGATGTGTGAGATGTATATGATGTGTGAGATGTATATGATGTGTGAGATGTACATGATGTGTGAGATGTATATGATGTGTGAGATGTATATGATGTGTGAGATGTATATGATGTGTGAGATGTACATGATGTGTGAGATGTATATGATGTGTGAGATGTACATGATGTGTGAGATATATATGATGTGTGAGATGTACATAATGTGTGAGATGTATATGATGTGTGAGATGTATATGATGTGTGAGATGTATATGATGTGTGAGATGTATATGATGTGTGAGATGTATATGATGTGTGAGATGTATATGATGTGTGAGATGTACATGATGTGTGAGATGTACATGATGTGTGAGATGTATATGATGTGTGAGATGTACATGATGTGTGAGATGTATGTGATGTGTGAGATGTATATGATGTGTGAGATGTATATGATGTGTGAGATGTATATGATGTGTGAGATGTATATGATGTGTGAGATGTATATGATGTGTGAGATCTATATGATGTGTGAGATCTATATGATGTGTGAGATGTATATGATGTGTGAGATGTATATGATGTGTGAGATGTATATGATGTGTGAGATGTATATGATGTGTGAGATGTATATGATATGTGAGATGTATATGATGTGTGAGATGTATATGATCTGTGAGATGTATATGATGTGTGAGATGTATATGATGTGTGAGATGTATATGATGTGTGAGATGTACATGATGTGTGAGATGTACATGATGTGTGAGATCTATATGATGTGTGAGATGTATATGATGTGTGAGATGTATATGATGTGTGAGATGTATATGATGTGTGAGATGTATATGATGTGTGAGATGTACATGATGTGTGAGATGTATATGATATGTGAGATGTATATGATGTGTGAGATGTATATGATGTGTGAGATGTATATGATGTGTGAGATGTACATGATGTGTGAGATGTATATGATGTGTGAGATGTACATGATGTGTGAGATATATATGATGTGTGAGATGTACATGATGTGTGAGATGTATATGATGTGTGAGATGTATATGATGTGTGAGATGTATATGATGTGTGAGATGTATATGATGTGTGAGATGTATATGATGTGTGAGATGTATATGATGTGTGAGATGTATATGATGTGTGAGATGTACATGATGTGTGAGATGTACATGATGTGTGAGATGTATATGATGTGTGAGATGTACATGATGTGTGAGATGTATATGAGTGTGAGATGTATATGATGTGTGAGATCTATATGATGTGTGAGATGTATATGATGTGTGAGATGTACATGATGTGTGAGATGTATATGATGTGTGAGATGTACATGATGTGTGAGATGTACATGATGTGTGAGATGTATATGATGTGTGAGATGTATATGATGTGTGAGATGTATATGATGTGTGAGATGTATATGATGTGTGAGATGTACATGATGTGTGAGATGTATGTGATGTGTGAGATGTACATGATGTGTGAGATGTACATGATGTGTGAGATGTATATGATGTGTGAGATGTATATGATGTGTGAGATGTACATGATGTGTGAGATGTACATGATGTGTGAGATGTATATGATGTGTGAGATGTATATGATGTGTGAGATGTATATGATGTGTGAGATGTACATGATGTGTGAGATGTATATGATGTGTGAGATGTACATGATGTGTGAGATGTATATGATGTGTGAGATGTATATGATGTGTGAGATGTATATGATGTGTGAGATGTACATGATGTGTGAGATGTATATGATGTGTGAGATGTACATGATGTGTGAGATGTACATGATGTGTGAGATATATATGATGTGTGAGATGTACATAATGTGTGAGATGTACATAATGTGTGAGATGTATATGATGTGTGAGATGTATATGATGTGTGAGATGTACAAATGTGTGAGATGTATATGATGTGTGAGATGTACATGATGTGTGAGATGTACATGATGTGTGAGATGTATATGATGTGTGAGATGTATATGATGTGTGGATGTACATGATATGTGAGATGTATATGATATGTGAGATATACATGATGTGTGAGATGTATATGATGTGTGAGATGTATATGATGTGTGAGATGTACATAATGTGTGAGATGTATATGATGTGTGAGATGTATATGATGTGTGAGATGTATTGATGGTGTGGAGATGTATATGATGTGTGAGATGTACATGATGTGTGAGATGTATATGATGTGTGAGATGTATATGATGTGTGAGATGTATATGATGTGTGAGATGTACATGATGTGTGAGATGTACATGATGTGTGAGATGTACATGATGTTGAGATGTACATGATGTGTGAGATGTACATGATGTGTGAGATGTACATGATGTGTGAGATGTACATGATGTGTGAGATGTACATGATGTGTGAGATGTACATGATGTGTGAGATGTACATGAATGTGTGAGATGTACATGATATGTTATATATTGCTTCCCCTTTCGACTTTTGAAAAAAAAAATTGATGGATTTTCACGAAAACAGGTATGAACATTCCCCCCGTTACAAAGCACTCGACTGTATACCACACCGCCTGACACGACACACTTCACACGCTCTATCCAGACGATATCTCGTCGGATCACGTAAGATCGAGACAGATGTTTGTTTACACACTGCATACAGAATATAAACAACGGCGAAATTATACCTGTAATGGCTCACGTTTAATGTCACAAATTGCAATTTTATGCTTATTAACTTTGTGTATTTTCGAATGTTAATATTTTAATCATTCCAATAAGGGCGATACAGTACCTAGATCAGCGTTTTGGACTTGTACTCGTTTGTTCTAAATACCTCCCTGAAGATGGCACCCCGTAGCCGAAACATGTAGCAGTTTTATACTTATTTTGAATCGTATTTTATTAAGTGCCTGTGTTGGCTGCTGTATTACTCCCTGTGTTTTAATTTCCCACAGCCAACACTGAACCGATATGTTAATCAAGCTTTGCTGTCGTTCGTGGGATTTGATATTTGTTACGACGAATGACGTTTCGACAACACTTGCTGTGTGTGTAGAGCTGTATACTGTGTGACGTAAGGCTACCTGTAATATGGTGCTTCAGTGTCAACAGGCTTAGCTCCACTTGGTAGAGTCTGATGTATGACGTTGACCATTTGAGGTAATCCGTTTGAGTTACCAGCAGGTAACCAGCTGTGGTGTGTTGTAGACTAATATGTCTTGTTGTGTCGCCTGATTGTATAAATCAGTTTATCCTTGCTCTGTTTCAGTAGGTATGTCTATTAAATAGGCACACCAGTTGGTTCAGTATCTTAAGGATTCCGGATGCAGATTTTCTTCACACAAATAATAATAATAATAATATAATAATAACAATAATAATAATAATATGGCAACTGAACGCAGTATTATGCTACCATTAGTATTAGAATAACGGGAATTATCTCAAATAAAGTGCATGAGAGTTTCGAAACTGCTCAATCTCCGCTCTGCTCTGTATATTCAATGCACAAAGCAGTAATACTTAACACATGCCGTATAGTCAGAAAGTTTTTGCAGAACAGTGAATATGAAGTGCTTGGTCAGTGAGACCGTACTGTTGTGAGAACAGGCTGAACTGCTGTGAGTTCAGACTAATAATAATAATAATATTATTATTATTATTATTATCCACGTCACCGTTATGTAAAGAGCTGCCACAGAATTCACGCGCTCCTCCACTGCCCCTTTCATTGGTAGTTTCAATATTCGTAGAGCAAGCCCTGGCTCATTTCCTTCTATCACAGTGCTAGCATGTTGTGCTGTGTTGTATTATGTGCTCGATGCTCAACTGTTTCTTCAGCCCCATGTCGTACATCGCAGGGAACACACTATGCTCAATTATAAAAACTGTTTCTTCGGTCTCAGTGTGTACCTCACAGTGAACAGTCTGTCGCAACCGCTATTGTCTAGAACTATGCAAAATGTGTCTGAAGTCGGTGGTAGCTATGGAACCCGGCGTGTGACCCAATCACTGAATCACGCCAGGGGCATTGTGGGAGTCGGGTTATTTAATTATTACAAATTATTATTATTTTATTTGTGCGACTGACTACGGGCTGGAAGGTCCGGGATCGAATCCCGGTGGGGCGAGATTTCTCGCACACGTTCAGACCGGCCCTGGGGCCCACCCATCCTCCTGTACAATGGGTACCGGGTCTCTTTCCGGGGGTAAAGCGCCGGGAAGTGGCGTTGACCACCAAATCCCACCTAGCGCCGAGGTTAAAGAAAGTAGAGCTATACTTCCACACCCCTTTTTGCCTTCTGGCAGGTTATATTGTGAATTTTACCTCACTACTACTGCTACTACTACTACTACTGCTACTACTACTACTAATACTATTCTAGACAGAGACCTCTCGAACCTCCATTTTTCAACAACGTATAAACAAAATCATTTATTCGATGAGTATTGCCAAAGGATCTGGAAACCGTGTTGAAGTATGACGTCGTGGTAAGGTTTGACATAGTGTCTGTGAACCGTGTTGAAGTATGACGTCGTGGTAAGGTTTGACATAGTGTCTGTGAACCGTGTTGAAGTATGACGTCGTGGTAAGGTTTGACATAGTGTCTGTTAACCGTGTTGAAGTATGACGTCGTGGTAAGGTTTGACATAGTGTCTGTGAACCGTGTTGAAGTATGACGTCGTGGTAAGGTTTGACATAGTGTCTGTGAACCGTGTTGAAGTATGACGTCGTGGTAAGGTTTGACATAGTGTCTGTGAACCGTGTTGAAGTATGATGTCGTGGTAAGGTTTGACATAGTGTCTGTGAACCGTGTTGAAGTATGACGTCGTGGTAAGGTTTGACATAGTGTCTGTGAACCGTGTTGAAGTATGATGTCGTGGTAAGGTTTGACATAGTGTCTGTGAACCGTGTTGAAGTATGACGTCGTGGTAAGGTTTGACATAGTGTCTGTGAACGTGTTGAAGTATGACGTCGTGGTAAGTTTTGACATAGTGTCTGTGAACCGTGTTTTAAGTATGACGTCGTGGTAAGGTTTGACATAGTGTCTGTGAACCGTGTTGAAGTATGACGTCGTGGTAAGGTTTGACATAGTGTCTGTGAACCGTGTTGAAGTATGAGTCGTGGTAAGGTTTGACATAGTGTCTGTGAACCGTGTTGAAGTATGACGTCGTGGTAAGGTTTGACATAGTGTCTGTGAACCGTGTTGAAGTATGACGTCGTGGTAAGGTTTGACATAGTGTATGTGAACCGTGTTGAAGTATGACGTCGTGGTAAGGTTTGACATAGTGTCTGTGAACCGTGTTGAAGTATGACGTCGTGGTAAGGTTTGACATAGTGTCTGTGAACCGTGTTGAAGTATGACGTCGTGGTAAGGTTTGACATAGTGTCTGTGAACCGTGTTGAAGTATGACGTCGTGGTAAGGTTTGACATAGTGTCTGTGAACCGTGTTGAAGTATGACGTCGTGGTAAGGTTTGACATAGTGTCTGTGAACCGTGTTGAAGTATGACGTCGTGGTAAGTTTTGACATAGTGTCTGTGAACCGTGTTGAAGTATGACGTCGTGGTAAGCTTTGACATAGTGTATGTGAACCGTGTTGAAGTATGACGTCGTGGTAAGGTTTGACATAGTGTCTGTGAACCGTGTTGAAGTATGACGTCGTGGTAAGGTTTGACATAGTGTCTGTGAACCGTGTTGAAGTATGACGTCGTGGTAAGGTTTGACATAGTGTCTGTGAACCGTGTTGAAGTATGACGTCGTGGTAAGGTTTGACATAGTGTATGTGAACCGTGTTGAAGTATGACGTCGTGGTAAGTTTGACATAGTGTCTGTGAACCCGGCATGTTCCTGTACAGAATAAGGGAGGCTACGAAGCTGATTTTTGAGACCAGGATATCCCGAAAATGAAGCAGGAGTGGGAGAGTGGGCCGGGGTGAGGGGTGGTGGTGGGGTACGCAAACTCGACCACGACATTTGATCGATGGAAGGTAAACAAGTTCTAGAGAGAAATGGAAGTACGTATTTTTTTCTCTGTTCCTCATTTTATAATCTTCCTGATTACCATAAAAATAATGGGAAAATAATCAATTTTACGTTGGGGATTAATTAATTTCGTAGTCTGTCTTACGACAGGTCCACAGCCTCTTCCAAAGCGAGTTATCCGCAGAGTGCGATCTGGTGCTTCCTGTTTAAAATTCCGGTACTTTAACTTTGAGAATTAAATAGCACCATGAATATTTTCGTTAACAAAACTGTTGAATGTATGCATCATATGAATGAATGCATCAGTTCTGTACAATCGTACTTAGAAATACGAATTAAATTACCACAAACTGTTCAAAAAAATAAACCATAACCTATAACAAGTCCTCCGCCATAATGTATAAAGTCAGTTTACAAATTATCACGTTACTGACTATTTTAATGTGAGTTTGTGATGCAAAACTTATTATCCTGAATTGAAGTGCTCTGCTGATGAAGCTAAATTGTATTAGAGTAAACAAAAGCTTTTAATATATTAATTTGAACAAAGCTTGTCATTACAGTGTATTGGAAAACAGATTTGAAAATTATACACTCCATCAATTATGTCATATGCACTAATAGTATTACACTTAAATTCACTCTTGTTAATTTTAAAGTGTGACGTTGGGTAATTTTGTCGCCGTGGGTCATTTCAATTTATTTCTGTCGATAATTTGAAACCGAAGTGCGCGTATAAGTTATATTTGCAATTAACGTGCGGATTGCAGTCTGCAACACTCTGTTTCACTTACGGTTTGCATTAGAGCCAAGTCGCCACAGATGTCTGTGTGAAAAATTTGCACAAAATCCCATTCTGAAGACTTTTTTGCACAAAATAAACTGCGCCTATCCGCCTGTTGTTAGTGTTACACACCTACCATCATATAACATACATATATATCATTACAGTCTAACCCGGTTATAACGACATCGGTTTATGCGACATCTCTTTTATAACGTCATATATTCTGTGGTACCAGTTAATTCCTCACTGCTAACCATAACATTATACTGCTCGGTTATAACGACACTCGTTTATAACGACACTCGTTATAACACACTCGTTTTAACGACACTCGTTTAAACGACACTCGTTTATAACGACAAAGTATTCAGTCCATTTCATGACGTTATAACCGAGTTCGACTCTATATAGTACATAAAAACGACGCTTATTATTTTCCTATCTTCATTTCTCCTGAAAGCAACTGAGTTTTTTTTCTGGCAGCTGTGTCCAATGCAACGAAGTGTGTTTATGTCTCTCATAAAATTAATTACCATCCTTCGTCGATCGTAATATTTCAGCCAGTGTATTGTAGCTCTGACAAAACTTTATCTCAAAATTTAATCCTGACCCCCACGTAAAGTTAAGGCTCTCTGGATTTGACGCAATGTAGTCTCGTAGTTAGATCCTGACGTCACATCTCGGAGGACCATGTTCTTGTCATCCACTGCCGCAGATCTCGTATAGCCATTTGATATACAAGTTGCTTTGCACGGATATTTTGGTCTGCGCTAACTCTACGTTATAGTCTGAGAGTATCTAGCTTTTATTAAAGCTTCGCTTCATTCAGACCGAAATTGGACGCTGAGAATCATATGGTTAGGTAGGAAGTACTGCCTGATGTCAAAATGGTGACGGACTGCAAAAAATAGCGTAACAAGTTCCGTATATTTTAAAGTTTCCTGTTATTATTCCTGAGGTTGATTACAAACATATGGGCGTGTTTGAGCAGACATTTTCGCCAGCGTTTCTCTACACATGGTCCAAGGACCGCTTGTGGTCCACAAACACTTTGTGGGCGGTTCATAAATGTTTCGTTCGAAAGCATTTTTTTTACTCCATCTCATATTTTGCGTTTTATTCTCGGACAACATTCTTTTATTGTGATATTAGTTTATGAAACAATTTTTTTTTCACAAATTTATGATATACAGATGCTGAAAATAATTCATAGAACAGAATTCTTCAACGAATTACATTATGTGACATTTTAGGTTATCGCAGTTGTGCTCGTAATAATTTAATGTTTCTGATGTGTTCCATAATATCACAGAATACGAATGGGATCACGCTGTTCTCACATACCTAAAAAATGTACGCTATATTATAAAGCAGGAAAGATACACATAATCAAATAACTATTTTTAAAGCAGTTATTGATAGTAAGGTCAGCAGGGTAAGGAATATTCACTGAGAGGTCCGTGCGTTGATGCGATCCGCTGAGTTGAAACTTCGCCTGTGTGCGGCAACTTCTCGGACTCCATTGTAATGCTTAAGGTCTAAACAAAATTTTGCAGGCGTTGCAATAAAATGAGCAAAATGATAGGCGCAGGAAGCAAGGTTCGTTTCGGTGGACATATTATCTTTGTAATGTCATATTTAACACACGTTCCTCATTACACCAACATGACTATGTATCATTCTCTCACTCTATGACTAAGAATAATATGAGAACTACTGAAAATTCGAAAACACACGTAGAAAACCTACAGGGAAATAGGTTAACAAAAGTGTGAATTTTGTTATAAATTCATTCCAAAAGGGAACAGACGTTTTCCCGGCAAATGAAACTAAGACCGAATTTGAAATGAGAATTCATACAAACGGTGTTACAATTCAGACGACTGTAACTACTTCAATGAAATAATATAAAATAATATACCAGTTGTTTTTATCCAAAAATATTAATTATTTATTTGCTGACTGATAGATTACAAGAAGCCGCTTTGCAGTTGAGAAGATGACAGTCATCTCATTCCTTTATCTAAACTAAATGAGAAGATGACAGTCATCTCATTCCTTTATCTAAACTAAATGAGAAGATTACAGTCATCTCATTCCTTTATCTAAACTAAATGAGAAGATGACAGTCATCTCATTCCTTTATCTAACTAAATGAGAAGATTATAGTCATCTCATTCCTTTATCTAAACTAAATGAGAAGATGACAGTCATCTCATTCCTTTATCTAAACTAAATGAGAAGATTACAGTCATCTCATTCCTTTATCTAAACTAAATGAGAAGATGACAGTCATCTCATTCCTTTATCTAAACTAAATGAGAAGATGACAGTCATCTCATTCCTTTATCTAAACTAATGAGAAGATTACAGTCATCTCATTCCTTTATCTAAACTAAATGAGAAGATGACAGTCATCTCATTCCTTTATCTAAACTAAATGAGAGATGACAGTCATCTCATTCCTTTATCTAACAAATGAGAAGATGACAGTCATCTCATTCCTTTATCTAAACTAAATATTCACTACGCCCTCTCACTGGTTTCTCTTCGGAGCAAGATTAATTCAGTCTTGAAGGGTCCAGTTTAATTAACCTTTTAACCCTAACTTAACCTGAACAATATTTAAAAGTTCACTGCCTTCCCTATAAAAGGAATACATCTCCAATACATAGACTAACCAGTTAATACTGTTCAATTCATCGCATTTGTTTATAAGAATCATAAGAAATACGTATGAAGGAACACACTGTATAGGCCACATGGGGAGCTGTCTAAGTTAAAGAAATTGGATGGCGTAGTGGTCTGTGTTTTAAAGACTCGTTATAATTTCTTAATTGAAACATGTGTCACTTATATTGCCATTTAACGATACGATTTTTGTTGCAGGTAAGCAGCACAAACCAAGGGTCTGGATTTTAATCACCTACTTTTTCAACTTGTGTGGTAAGTGGAAGGAACCGGCATCAACAGAAGATATGCTAAAAGCAAATACTATTTCCAGATTTGCTAGTATACATGGAAGTGCTGTAGTGCAATGGATAGCCCATAATAGAGTTCGCTTTCAAAAGAACTACTCTAATATAGAGCAAAGATTTGTCAACGAGTTAAAACTAAGTGTTAGGTATAAGACATAATTTAGAACGGCAAATGGCCTGGTTAGCATATATAAAAATACAGTTTATGCCTCAGAGTAAACAGGTTTTGCATTATAAAGGTCAGTTATTTAATGCTGTGTAGTAAAACAATCATTGTTTGTTGTGAGGGCAAAGGAAAGGAATTAATTGTGTGGGGAAAAAAATGTAAATCAGATTGCACGTGTAACAGTCTCTGTTGGTCTAAGGTTAACAGGGAAGAAAATAATTTTTTTTTCGACACACGCAATTCCAAAACCGCATTGAAGTAAATATGCATAACCGACTTAGAAAAATACATTTAATATTTAGGCGCATATAAATAGCCGTGATAAAGCGCCATTAGCTGCGTTGTGTCCGTCCGTATGTCCTCATGTATCGGTGAGGCAATTATTGGAAGGATTTCCTTGAAATTTAGTATTGGGGACTTGTATGAGAATCTGTCGAGAAAATCCAGATTTGGTTAAAACCAGACGAAAAAAACGGGACTTTGCGTGAAGACGTCAGTAGATTTTATTGTTGCCGGCGACGTAAGTTCGTCCTAAAAGGGTTTCTGTGCAAAAATCATTGCTCTTTTGTTGTTTACAGTGACACGTAGCTCAACAGCGTACACTCCCCTTTTGACAACCGTTACGCGAACGCGCCACAGTGTTACTTTACACGTACATTGCCTGTCTTTTTTAGATTGTGTACGTTAGGTTCCCCAGACTGACAGAAGACAGAAAGCAGATCTCAGCGTGGTAAAAACAGATCTCAGTATAAACTGAAGTCGGTAATGAATGGGGGGAAAAGAAAAGGACAACTTAAATAGAACCTGACCGCTGTGTGCTTAATTGATAAAGTGAAGTTCTGAACATGGCCAAAATGGAAGAGAATGAGTATAAATGTTGTTTAAGTGAAACTTGTCAGATATGACACTTTAGATTTCGCTTGAGTAAACAGTAAACGTTCACAGACTTGAACTTGAAATAGATAGGACAATTTCTAAAATTGAAAGAATGTTGTATTGATTTGTGTGATAGTACATCGGAATGTGAGCTTTTGTTAATTATGTAAGTCTGTTTATTACCAATAGAAAGCCATTGTGTCGATCCCAGTGGTCGCGCGGTCTAAGGCGTGGGTCTGCGGCCGCTTGCTTGCTGGGATTGCGGGTTCGAATCTCGCCGGGGTTATGGATGTCTGTCTCTTTCCAGTGATGAATGTTGTCAGGTAAAGATCTCTGTGTCGGGCCAATCCCTCGTCCAGAGGAGTCGTACCAAGTGTGTGTGTCATTGAGTGCGATTAAGGACATCAGTAACCCTCTACACCTGCAATGAGTGGGTAGACAGAGGTCAAGACTAAGAAAGAAAGAAAGATAGAAAGAAAGCCATTGTAATTTGAAAGACACAATTTCTACCGAGAATTCTGTTATTGATCTATTCTTATATATTTTTGTCTTTAAGGAATTCTATGAAATCCCAGTTCCGCTCCGTTACGCAGTAGTTACTTGAAGTGTTCTTAAAAGGTAATTTCGTGGAAGAAGTGTTCCTCCCACACAGTGACAGTTTTTGTCGGAAAGTGTTTTGTTACAGTACCGACTGAAATATTTGAACTGCTTTGTAACGATAAAGTGTCTGCAGAAGTTAGTGCCACACAACGTACGTATTACTATATATATAAAGTGTCTGCAGAAGTTAGTGCCACACAACGTACGTATTACTATATATATAAAGTGTCTGCAGAAGTTAGTGCCACACAACGTACGTATTACTATATATATAAAGTGTCTGCAGAAGTTAGTGCCACACAACGTACGTATTAATATATATAAAGTGTCTGCAGAAGTTAGTACCACACAACGTACGTATTACTATATATAAAGTGTCTGCAGAAGTTAGTGCCACACAACATACGTATTACTATATATAAAGTGTCTGCAGAAGTTAGTGCTACACAACGTACGTATTACTATATATAAAGTGTCTGCAGAAGTTAGTGCTACACAACGTACGTATTACTATATATAAAGTGTCTGCAGAAGTTAGTGCCACACAACGTACGTATTACTATATATAAAGTGTCTGCAGAAGTTAGTGCCACACAACGTACGTATTACTATATATAAAGTGTCTGCAGAAGTTAGTGCCACACAACGTACGTATTACTATATATAAAGTGTCTGCAGAAGTTAGTGCCACACAACGTACGTATTACTATGTATACAAAGTGTCTGCAGAAGTTAGTGCCACACAACATACGTATTACTATATATAATGTGTCTGCAGAAGTTAGTGCCACACAACGTACGTATTACTATATATAAAGTGTCTGCAGAAGTTAGTGCCACACAACGTACGTATTACTATATATAAAGTGTCTGCAGAAGTTAGTGCCACACAACGTACGTATTACTATATATAAAGTGTCTGCAGAAGTTAGTGCCACACAACGTACGTATTACTATATATAAAGTGTCTGCAGAAGTTAGTGCCACACAACATACGTATTACTATATATAAAGTGTCTGCAGAAGTTAGTGCCACACAACGTACGTATTAATATATATAAAGTGTCTGCAGAAGTTAGTGCCACACAACGTACGTATTACTATATATAAAGTGTCTGCAGAAGTTAGTGCCACACAACGTACGTATTACTATATATATAAAGTGTCTGCAGAAGTTAGTGCCACAAAACATACGTATTACTATATATAAAGTGTCTGCAGAAGTTAGTGCCACACAACGTACGTATTACTATATATATAAAGTGTCTGCAGAAGTTAGTGCCACACAACGTACGTATTACTATATATATAAAGTGTCTGCAGAAATTAGTGCCACACAACGTACGTATTACTATATATATAAAGTGTCTGCAGAAGTTAGTGCCACACAACGTACGTATTACTATATATAAAGTGTCTGCAGAAGTTAGTGCCACACAACGTACGTATTACTATGTATACAAAGTGTCTGCAGAAGTTAGTGCCACACAACGTACGTATTACTATATATAAGAATGACGTCTACATGGGGACAGTCAGGACACAGTCTCAGCACTGGGTCTTTTATATATTTTTGGGTACAATGTAGATATCATGTTTAATGGATTGATGAATCTCAAAACTTAAAAGTCCTATAGTATTTATTGAAAATCGCTACGATTTTAAAAACTGGGTCAACATTTAAATTCAATTAGGCCACTTTATTTTGAAACATGAAGGAATGTCCTGTTAGTATAAGGGAATTCTAAGCTTCAATTTACCGAAATAATTGCTGATTCTGTCACTCTATTCGTTGGTAGCCTTGATAGTGTGTGGGCTGAGAGACGTTAGATATTAAGCACCCAAGGTTTGTTGCTGTTAATTGTAACCTTTATCAAATGATATAATTCCATAATTGAATCAACTACAATTTTAGGATATTGCCTTGTAATGCTGTTAGATGAATACGGGGTAGGCAAAGCTATCCATGTACAGGTCTGGACAGGCCCTGAGGTTTCCAGGAGGTTGAGGCTCCTAGAATTTCTAGACAATCGGCACTTGAAGGTGGTAAGATTGTCAGCCCCACGCACTGGCCACCTTTACCCCCTAGGAAATATTCCTGGTACTCATTTCTTTTAGAGGCTGAGTCTACCGCAGGGCCATAGTGCGACCGGAAGGATTATGTCAATGAAAAATCTCTATAGAATAAGGAGTTTAGGCGTATATAGAAACAGGAGTGTCTGTGTTAGGTTCTGCCATCTTCTAAATTGAATATCAAACCCCTCATGTAGCATAACGACTTTATGTATATAATTTATTGTATCTGTAATCATTTATTCCAGGCTGATCGACAGACTGACTCAATTACCGAGTGGTAATTTGGCTGACTGATTACCTAATTAAACGATAGATCGACCGATTGCCTGATATATCAACCGGTCGAAAAATCTGCCTGCTATCTGACAGATTAATGTATCTACTAATTGACAGATCGATACAGCGACTGGCGATCGTTTGGCCGATTTACTGATGATCAGATCGGCTGATTTCAGGCTTCCGCCGCGATGTTGATGAAATCTGCGGTCTTCTGGGGTATTACGCGGCGTCGTGTGGTAATTTGCTTACGCGTTTCGGGACACGTATCGGTCATCTTCACGGGTCAAGAGTCCGAGTGGACTGTTGCCGTGAGGGGACGATACGTGCCCGAACGTCGGTAAACGCCGCGAAATACCCCAGAAGACCGCAGATTTCATCAGATCGGCTGTTTATCCGAACGTTTGATTTCAGCTCACATATCAGTATGTTTATTATCTGACGCGTTTGTCGTCATTAATTTGGGGATCTAGCATGGCTGTGTGATCATGGCTGTTACCGCTTGGTGGACAGAAATGTGACCTCACGTGCCGATGACAGCTTCGAAAGCGAACTGCGTACTCTAGTGGCTAGACATGTAGCACGATGCTGCAATAAGGCGTGATAACTAGAAAGTTGTCTTGTTGAGGCCCGTGCAAGGATACAACTTCCGAGAATGATCAATACTACTGCTTCTCTGGAATTAATAGCATGTTGTATGGTGCACTGGTACCAAGGTCTTGGAGCAACCTGCTGTACTGTAACCCTCTTCAGGGTAGAACAGTAATATTTACTTAGCAAAGATCGACGGCATCATAACGACAAATTTCGCATTCTGAGACTAGTATTGGGAAGGAAATTGTACGAATTGGTTCGAGTGCGTGAGATTATGTGAAATTTATCATCTTCTTCTTCTCTATCGTCATCATGATATATATTAATGCGGTAAGGTTTGTGTGCGACATCTGAACTACTGAACTACAGGACGTGAGTTTTCAAGATTGACATTATTAGAAAGCTGCCATGGGTGGCAATTTCGTTAATTGCTTCTCAAAGAATTGTTTCATAAAAAAACTGATTGTGCTGCCCCTACCGGAAGGTATGGAAAGTATATGAAATTTGTTATCTTCCCTTGGTCTCCGGTGTGGCAGCACATGATCGTAAGACGCTTACACGAGCATTGCATAGGAACGGAAGTTATTGCCTCTACAAAAAGTACCCTTATACCCAGGATTCAGCTACGTCCATCAGATCCTGCCATTCCCTTCAAACTGTACAGAAGATGGTTTCCGATCAAAATCGTGTTTGCTGTGACAATCAGTAAGGCTCAAGGGCAGACACTTAAACGTGTCGGTACATAGCCACCATTGCCTGCTTTTCCCCTGGCCAGCTCAATGTGGCCGTTTCCCGATCTTCTTCATTTGTTAGCGTCCTTGTTGCCTTTATTGAAGGGCAAGGACAAGGTACAGAAAGTGATAGATCGATAACATGAAACATTGTATATCGAGAAGTGCTTTACAGTTTCATACATATATAAATATATCTTTGTTGATTAAATATTCTTTTGTTTGTAGGTGATAATTATTGGCACGCAAGCAACTCATCATATCTTATTACAGCAGATAATTTCTAGAGCATATGAGAAACTGCAGTATGTACGTGTTCTCTGAAAAAGGGTTAATCTAGGACGCAATAGGACTAGTGGGTCTATAGTATATCTTACTAATAAGTTTGCAGTTCGCTGTAAACCACATGTACTGAAGTCCTTCTTGAGAAATTGATAGTTCCTTAGCTTGTCAAGTACCTGCTCTTTATTTAATGGAAAACGGCGATTCATTGCCTTCTTCTCGAGATCCAACTACTAGGCACAACCCCATGCCAGATTAATCCTGCCCGCAGTGTCACATCCTGTGTCCTTAAGATCCATTTTAATAATATTCTCCCATTTGCACTTCTGTCTTCAGGTTAGATTTTCCATTTTAGTATTTTCCATTTTTTGTATGCATTTCTGTCCACCGTGCGTGCTACAGACCTAGGCCAATTCATCCTCATTGACTTACATCGCCCTAACAGCATTTTCTAAATATACAGTCTTTGAACTAAATTTATAAACCTATCAATAATTCGTCTCTATAGTAAGTATTCTTAACTGTTACAATCTGGGATGTCAGGTAATTACATCACTGGTAATAGTTTCAGGTACAATGCTACTCAAAATGAACAGGCCAGACTCTGAATAGGAAAATGCTCTAATGTATAACAGAATACAGTTAAGTCTTGGGTTTAAATTGCAGGGTGTTATTAATTACATTCACCTGAAACTGAGGATTAGGACATAATAAAGCAGTTGTCAGGCGTTACCACAGGAACTGCCCCAACAATGAATGATACTTTGTATACCACGGCGCAGTACGTTTGATTTATGAGTTCAGAAATGTGTGAGGCCTCTCAGCGCACGGCGTACCATAGAACAGTAGATTCTGGCACTACGAGCAACAGTGGATTATGTGCCTTGATCGTCTGGAATATCCGTGGAAGTATAAACAGCTGATTCCACTCAGATTCCTTATTGAGTAGGTAACATTTAAACCTCTATATATCAAAGTAGTGTATTCAAAACTCAATCTACAAATTGTATTAAAATGAAATTAATTATCCGTTATTAAAAATTAAAATCTTAGAATCTGAACAAGGAACAAAATATATTTTTTCAATAATTTTAATTTTTAATAAGGGATAATTTATTTCATTTTATTACAATTTGTAGATTGAGTTTTGTATAAACTATTTTTATATTTATAGAGGTTTTGATTGTTTTATCTCTCACGTATGAATTTGTAGGTCTTAGGTAATATTTGTTCAGCTAGTCAAGAAATCCCATCGAAGAGTTACTACCCAAAGAAAGATTAATTCAATTTATTCCCTTTCTGTTTTTAGGATTATTTTTAATATTATACTTCCGTCTGATGTGGGCATTCTAAAAGGTTTCACTGCGTGTCAGATCAAATAAAATTAAGTGCTTTAGTCTAAAAGTATATTGCTTTGAAAGTGATCGCTAACATCAGGTGATTCATGCCACATGACCCGCCTATCTCATTTTCCGCAAATTTGTTGGCCCCAATAAAATTTGGCAAGGGGTACAAATCATAAAGCCCCGCATTGTACAGTGCCCTTCATTTTCGTGCTGATTGTTCGTAATGACACTTTACCGTCATCACTGTCTTCTCATAATGTATAGTCACACCGCGATAAAAATCAGCCGGAAAAGTATCTTATGTTTTGTTGTATACGTCTTTAGGCAGCAGACGAAAAGGCACGGGATTCTGTACAAAAGTGGAAATTGCTTGTAAAGACTGGGAAGAACCTACATGTCAGTAGGAGATGTGAATGAATTACAGGCACATATTATATCAGCAAAAAAAGAAGTACAGGCCATCAATCACAACTATATTTATATCAGTTTTACTGCTTGCTACATGTTTCGGCTTTTGCGAAAAGCCATCATCAGGCAACATAAAAAACACATAAAGAAAGGTAATTAAGTATAACCCATTAGGATGATATTTTTTCACATAGCTGAAATTTCAACGTTACAAAAATTGTAGTTACGATATATAAGTCGTATATAAGCCGAACTACATGAAAGTAGAGGTTATATATTAAGATATTATTAAAATCGTTGTCCATTATTTAGGGTGTGAAGGAAAATTTTTTCAATATCACAGTAAGCCTCGTGGGGTACAGTCTGCGAGAAAAACGCGAAGTAAGATATTCTTTTATGTCATACCCAGTTTTTATATATTGTTCTAAATTAATTTAGAATATTGAGCTTACTAAGTTTTTTTGTCTACAGATTGTAATTGACGAGGCTTATTTTAATATTGAGGAACTTCCCTTTCACACCCGAAGTACTGGACACCAATTTTAATAATATCTTAATGTGATGTACATTTACTGCATTTCAATATTTTAACACACAATCTCGACTTTTGTCTAGTCTCAGCTTACACAACTCCAATTTTTTGTAAAGTTGAGACCTCGGCTAAATGAAGAAGTGTCATTTTAATGGGTTGTATTTAAATTTACTTTCCTTACGTATTTTTTTAATTGTCTGATGATGGCTTTTCACAAAACCGAAACATGTAGCAAGCGATAAACTGATATAAATGTAGTTGTGATTTCACGTGTGTGCTTCCATTTTGCTGTGCGTATATCACAATGAATTGGAATGTCATTCGTAAAGACATATTATGTATTTTTTTTTTGCGGGATATTTTCTACATGCATCGTTATTGGCGTCTGGAAGTACTGCAGACATCTTCATGGGAAGAAGCAAAACGCTGTGGGTACTAAGCAGAGGATGACTGAAGGCATCTGCGCTCGTTGACAGATCTGACGATGTAAAAGCTGACTTAATAATTTAAATAATAAATTTATGATATTCAGATTTATACGGTGTTATGAGAATTGGGTTAACGAGGGGTGAAGTCATGTAGTCTTGTACATATGTCTGGCGTTTCGGAGGAACCAGCTGCCTGTGTTTTTTGCCTCGAACGACTTGTACCCTGAAAAATTTGTAGGCTAAAAGTCTTTTCTCCAAACTGTAAGTAGATGCTGCAGGAGTTTCAGTTAATTTTAGTACTTAACTATAGAGCTGGACGGTCCGGGGATCGAATCCCCGTGGGGGCGAGATTTTCAGCACCTGTCCAGACCGACCCTGGGGCCTACTCAGCCTCCTGTACAATGGGTACTGGGCCGGGGCGTGGCGTTGACCGCCCACCCAGATCTAGAGCCCAGGTTAAAGAAAGAGTAGAGCTATACCTCTACTCCCCCTCTGGGTCTTCGTGGCCTGTTCTAGGGTGAACTTTAACTTTTACTTAACTGTCATATTAAACTGAGTAAATCCAATATTATTACGAATTGCAAACTGAAGATGGTTGTAGCAGGTTCCTGCTAAACGTGGATTCTTCTCTACCGGAACACGAAACCCGCTACCTATTATATAGAAGGCTTTTAGAGCCTCGAAGCTGTGACGGAGTAAAATTTCTTGTCTCTTCCAGGAATCGAAACCGCAATCCCTTGGTCGTCCGTTACGTAGCCTATTCAAAGAAATAATTCCTTTGATAAACTGATAAATATTGATACGTATTACATAACGTCACTTATGAATACAATCTGATCCTATAGAGCAAACTGTGCCTTCGGAGACTAATATTCCTTCAAGTGTTAAATAAATTATCTGTTTATGGAACCAGAAGATTCAGCGCCATGTTTAGAAAGCTCTGTCAGTTGGTCATGCTGAGAGACGGTTAAATACAGACTGCACTCTCACATAATTTAAGATCCCTTTAATACTCTCTGCTCTTTTGCGCCTTCGCCTGCCACGTGATGGATACTAAACAGAAGCACGTATGTGAATAAAGCGGAGTGATGTGGAAATATCCACAGCAGGGGGTGAAGTGGATGCAAGCAGCTTATAGAATCTGTATCGATTTGCATTGTGGGTAACGAGCCTTTCCAAAAAAAAAAAATTTTATGCTATGTAAATATATGGGGAAATCCGATAGTGAAAAAAAAACAGAACAAAGGGATATGATAACAAAAAATTAAATAATCTTGCGGGCATCCTTGTTTAGTGAAATTTAACGTTACGAACATATTTTTCTTTATAGCTAGAGAAATGGTTTTGTGTTAAACTACCGTCGTATTTTGTACCAGAGATTACGTGTATTTACGTTCCATGGAGAGAAATTTATTAAGAATTTATATCTCGTATTGTGATCCCTGTTTCTATGCAGATAAAGTACGTACACAAACGAATATTGAGGTATTATCTAAATTACTTAACAAATGTTGATTACCTTTTTTGTACCCATGTACAATGTGGGGGCACGAATTACGCCTGTGAGCAGTGTAATGTTTGGTAATCATTTTTTATTCTTTATTAGTATGGTTTATACAGGGTGATTCAGGAGGAAAGGTCAATACTTTGGGAGATGATAGTATCGGTCACTGAGAGAAAGAAAGTTTGTATTCACACGTATCCAATTCTGAACGGTTACCGAGATAGAGCTGTTTGTATCTTCAGACCTAACTCCGTTAGAATTTTCTTTGTGGAGTTGGATGAAGAGCGAAGATTACAAAAGAAAGGTGGATAAAAAAGACGAATTGCTCGCTCGCATTTTGGATGCTGCTGCCCGCATAAACAAACGTGAAGATCAAGGCGGTGGGATTTTCGAACATTTATTGTGAACTGTAACAAATTTGTCATTTCTGTGTAACAAATTCTTCATTAAAACATTAAATTAAAATTAAATTAACAGTAAGTAGTTTCTCTTTCTTTATTACCATTCACAATGTTTTTGTATTTGTAGATTCAAATAGTTGTATGTCGGTAATTGTCTTCATATGAACATCTTTCTCACAATAACCGATACCACTACTTTCCAGAATAGTAACCTTTCCTCCTGAATCACCCTGTATATTGGGGACCATTTTCACAGAGCAGAATCATTATTTGTTATATAATACTCGGTCACCTTATGAAGAAATTCTCACATTTTATGCAATCCAAACACTCATTGCCAAGCGAGATTTGAGGTTTTCACAGCGGTGTTGAGGAAGATTTATATGTTTTGGGATGTGACGTCATGTCGACTGACAAAAAGTCCAAGACTGATTGACCCTGAATATCAAGGTACTGTGATCCCTGGGAACGTTGGTAAATATTTACCATTATACGTGGCACGGCATACCAGAGGACCTGCATATCAGTTTATTACCCTCCTCACAGCATGCAGCACTTGTTTCTACCCTGAACCTGATAAATTCAGTCCACACCCTCACTCTTACATCTTTAATTTCCACTTTAATATTATCCTTTACTGCTAATATTATTATTATTATTATTATTATTATTACGCATCTGTTGTATGGAATTCAATTACTTCTGCTGATGCAAACAAGCTTGAGCGCATTCAAAGGAAGTTTGTAGCTTTATGTTATAATCGATTCCTCTCCCGAGATAGCAATAGTTATAGTTATGCTAATGCACTTCAATCACTCAATTTACGTACTTTACATGACAGCAGACATCAACTTGATGCAATTTTTGTCATTAATGTTTTATTAGGTTCTAAATCCTGTCCGTCTACCTTAGACATTATTGGTCTACGAGTTCCCACTCGAAACCTCCGAGACTTTTCTTTGTTTTATGTTAGCTCATATTATAAAAACTGTCCCTCCGGCCGGTGTGTAACTGCGGCAAATTCTATTTGTAATAATATGGATGTTTTTAGAAGAGAATTTGTTACAATTAGTCAGATGTAATATTCTATTACATTATTTTAAGGTTTTCTTATTAATTCTTTCAGTTAGTCATTGTTTGCTTATTTATTTGTTTTGTTGTGTTTGTTTATTTTGTCCTGTTCCTTGTCCATTGTTATTTGTGTTTGTATGTTGTGCTGTTTCTGTAATTGGCCATCTGGCTGTTGACTCGGCACATTAATAAACCAGAATTGAATTGAATTGAATTATTACGCCCATTGAATATAGAGTTAGTAAACAAGAATGAAACGTAATTGGAATGATGAAATTACATTGCTGAGTCAGCGCTAAAATTGAACTCATTTTGTTAGTTGGTTATGTTTGTGTTTTTGTTTTGTTTTGTTTTACTTTCGTTAGATTTTTTGCAGTGTGTTGTATGTGTTGTTTTCAGTTGTCTGCTGTTATTTGAATGGCCGATGTTGTGTTGAGACAGCACATTGATAAAGAAAATTAATTTGAATTGAATTATTATGAGAGAGCACGTTAATTAACAAGAATTTAATGTAGTAGGATTGAAGTGGTATACGTTGCTGGGGCAGCACGTAGATTGACCTCTTTTGTTTTGATTGTATTTTGCTGTGATCGTTTTGTTGTGTGTGCTGTTTCTTTTGATATTTGTTTTAAATGTGGTTTGTATATTTGTGTTGATGGTTTTGTAATTCTTTATTGTGGTCTCAGTCCGCATATAAATAATCAAAAATTATATTGAAGGAATTGAATCACTATTTCGTTATTGTCAATTTTACAAATACAAATTTGGAGTTATAGTTTAAGATGTAAATATGGATCTGAGACATGAACCGCCTCCGAGGGGATGTGTGTAGGACGTACACCCATTCGTGCTGTTTGTCTTATATGTTCGCTTTTCGAGTCTATTTCGCTTTTGCACCAAGTAACATTACGTTATGCTTCATTAAGTATTCCGTTGATCTTGGGTGGTGATTTTAGCTTGTAACGTGAGTCGGTTAGTGCGTGATTCAGTTTAATGCAATAATCTTTCACATTCAGCTAGGGAATTATTGTGGGAAGTGTTTGCGTAAAGTGGTCACAGGCGGGGGAATAGGAGTAGGTAATTGAGCCTCTGAAATTGGGCCCAAACCGTTATCTCTCCTCATTTCGCTATTTTGTTTGTGAATGCAATTAAAGTTAGAAGAGGTAGTGTGGGTCTATTATTATTATTATTATTATTATTATTATTATTATTTTTTCTCTGTCACAGGCCTTTTCTCCCTGGTACTTGTCCTGACCCAACGGTGATCCCCACCGCTCAGGCTTCAAGTTTCAGACTGCAATACTTTCCGTATTACGTGTCATTTTCCAAGTATAGCTGTCTTTTGTAGTGAATGTACTGACTGTTTTCCTAGTACGGTTTCTACATTTTCCTTTAAAAGTTTGTTACTATTCCGGTGGCTCCAATTATTACCGGTATAATCATACATTTTATGTTCCACATTCGTTTATACATAAACTCTTGCGAAACAATTGTCTTCTGGACTTTGTCCATCGTCCGGATAAAATATTAATATAAAATATAAAATCAGATGATGGGTAGGGGAGGACACCTACTCAAATGGATCCTTGAGACCGAGCTAATCTCAATCACTGAACCTAATTGATTGAGTGATTGAGATTAGCTCGGTCTAAGGGACACATCTGAGTAGGTGTCTTCCCTCCCATCGTCTGAAGACGGAAGAAGAACCAGCTTCCGAAACGTCGTGATTTTATATTACATTTTAATATTTTATCCGGACGATGGACAAAGTCCAGAAGACAATTGGTTCTCAGTATTATACATCGTCGTCAGAACTATTTAGAATTTACATAAACTCTTGTATTTTAATTTTCTTGCTTCGTTGTGCGTGACGTTTCTGTCCGCTGGTATTGCCACATATATCAGTATTATTATTATTACGTGGAAATGACGGTGACCAACACACATCAGTGTCAGTGAAGTATGTTAGAGCAGGTGTTGTCACTCTGTTATTCATGGAATACGTTGGAGTGGAGCCATGAGTAATTTTACATTCGCATACAAAACTTTGAAGGCAGCGTTAGTGACCCTGTGGTGGGGTGGCTCCCTGTAGATGGAAGTAGTAACACTTCGACAAGGAATGTATTAATTAATTTAAAGGGTTTATTCTAATTTCACCGTGCATTTTTTAATATAAATACTGTTTTACACCAACCAAATGCACTATTTGTGTGAGAATAATAAAGTATTCTGTCAAATATCTAAAACCCGTACACGTGTTTCAGCTTATCGATAAGCCAGCGATAAACAAGCAGTTTTGACACCCCCTGAGGATGGCTTATCGATAAGCTGAAACACGTTTAGGGGTTTTAGATATTTTACAGAATACGTTATTATTCTTACACAAATAGTGCATTTGGTTGGTGTAAAACAGTATTTAATTTAAAGCGATTGGTCATACAATTCAGTTGCTTATTCTCTGTTCGTTAAGGTCACTGACTTCTGAGATGTGCAGACGTATAATTTGGTAGGTAATTTGCAAAGTGTTGGTCACATCATACTGTCTCCTCCATTTTTGTGGTAGAAGAGACGAACAATCTGAAGATGGAGCCAGCATGTCCCTCCGAAACGTTGTTACCTGTCTACCAATCTTTATGTCATCATATCTTAGAACAACTTAATATATAGAAATTTTAACTAACCTGAAAATGTTATATATTTTTAAGTCATGTTGTAACTCGTTTAATTCAATTTCCTATATATATCTGTTAATTACAACCTTTCTTAAATAATATAGATAAAATTTTACAACGCTAGGTGTTTCGGTACGACCGTGCCGTATTCAGGTGTGGTAATAAGCTGTCATTTGTAATAGCAAGTTAGAAAAGTGCTGTTAAAGTTAACATACTTACAACTTGGCACACATAAAACATTAAGATATATGAACTTAATCTCTCTAAAATTAGTGATTTGATGTCCTGTTGGTTGGTGTCGGGATCCTGAAGAATTTCAAGTGTCTGCGCGCGCACAGCCGGTGTGTTAACCTTTTGCAATATCTGTGACAATGCAAGTTGTAGGATCACCTGTTGTAAGTCGGTTGTTTGTGGTGATGGTTCTGTGTTTGGTGATTCAGGTGTTTCAGAATGCTTCGTTGGTGTTTTGTGCTAGAAATGTAGTTCTTAATTTATTGTGGTTTTGATTATATTTGGTACATGTTGGTATCTATTGGTACATGTTGGTATCTATTGGTACATGTTGGTATCTGTTGGTACATGTTGGTATCTGTTGGTACATATTGGTACATGTTGGTACATGTTGGTACATATTGGTACATGTTGGTATCTGTTGGTACATGTTGGTATCTGTTGGTACATGTTGGTACATATTGGTACATGTTGGTATCTGTTGATACATGTTGGTACATGTTGGTACATGTTGGTATCTGTTGGTACATGTTGGTACATGTTGGTATCTGTTGGTACATGTTGGTACATGTTGGTATCTGTTGGTACATGTTGGTACATGTTGGTACATGTTGGTATCTGTTGGTACATGTTGGTACATGTTGGTATCTGTTGGTACATGTTGGTATCTGTTGGTACATGTTGGTATCTGTTGGTACATGTTGGTACATGTTGGTATCTGTTGGTACATGTTGGTATCTGTTGGTACATGTTGGTACATGTTGGTATTAAACTTCCAGTTAGATTCATATGTAAGCTAAATAACCAAATAGTTCAAAATCCCAGAGCATCTTGGGGGACAGAGAAGGAAATTCACTGATGATATTAACGTAGCTTTTAGGGGTCCAGCAGCTTTGTGTCCATTAGATAACGAGGTTAATGTTACCGAAGCATAGAAGTGGCCTATAACATCAACTACGAGCGAGATTAAGAATTTCTGGAGCATTGTTTCAAATTCCCCATACGTTTTCATGATTTAGTGTTATAGTACAGGGGTAGTGAATCCTTGCACTTTAGGGGAAATTGGTTGTGAGGGTGGTTGTGGGGGTGTGCGTGGTATAAATCTGTGTGAAGAAGCTGTTGGTGTTGGCTCTGTTGAGCCTTTCATTACCAGAGGCTTAATTACATGAAATGGCTTTGGCTGGGAGACTGGAACAGAAATTGAGCTAATTCGAGGTGTACTAACGAAATCGTGATATTTTAGGTGTTCTCTTTATGAGATCCTAGCAGCCGAGTGCTGATTCATTCCCTCAAGATGAAATACAGCTAATGACATATCAGTCACGTGACATGAAAACACATAAATGACGGAGTACGCCAGCATTACAAGTTAAACACACTTTCATACTGTCTGTTTAACGTGAAGTCATTTAGAGATATCGAATCTGTTTGTACTTTGTGTTTGTCGTCCTGCTATACACTTAAATTACACGAATTTAGAGATATTTCTCAACTTCATCACCAGAATTCGCTACCCACTTTCTGTGTTTATGAATGGAAGTTTATTTCAAAGTCATAATAACCCTCCAACTCTTTCTCACGAAATATGCATTGAATTGAATAGTGATTGGAAGAATTGTGGAAATAATCGAGGTAAAAGTGTTTCAGTCTCTCGATTCTTTTTTTGATTTATTAGTATGCTTTATTTTATTATAATACCTTCAAAAATATTTTGTGGTTTATTGTTTTTTTGAACTTAGATTTCTGGAAGTAATGTTTCCACGAATTGTTGGGCCCTTACCGTTTATGTTTGGCACTTGCCGTTTATGTTTGGCACTTGCCGTTTATGTTTGGTACTTGCCGTTTATGTTTGGTACTTGCCGTTTATGTTTGGCACTTGCCTTTTATGTTTGGCACTTGCCGTTTGTGTTTGGCACTTGCCGTTTGTGTTTGGCACTTGCCGTTTATGTTTGGCACTTGCCGTTTGTGTTTGGTACTTGCCGTTTATGTTTGGCACTTGCCTTTTATGTTTGGCACTTGCCGTTTGTGTTTGGCACTTGCCGTTTATGTTTGGTACTTGCCGTTTATGTTTGGCACTTGCCTTTTATGTTTGGCACTTGCCGTTTGTGTTTGGCACTTGCCGTTTGTGTTTGGCACTTGCCGTTTATGTTTGACACTTGCCGTTTGTGTTTGGCACTTGCCGTTTGTGTTTGGCACTTGCCGTTTATGTTTGGCACTTGCCGTTTGTGTTTGTCAGTATAATAATCTGTAAAGCCATGTCAAAATGTCTAAAGACTGACTTAAAAGTATTAACAAAATGTCAGCTTCAGTTCTTCCTCTGCTAAGTATACAAAGTACAAAGATAATTCGCATATAATTTATGTAACGTAAGGTATAAAACAAATCTATTTTATGTAATTATATGTACAAATTGTGTGCTTGTTTCTTGGTTCGTGCTATCTACCTACTAGAGAACACCCACAATTATGATATTTATTTTGTGCAAGCAATGCAGAACACTTTTTTATATGATTTGAATCATAATTCCAGTCGTTTTAATGTATTACTTGATTTTAATTTCTAAACTCGAATATTATTCCTGCTTCAATTTTTACGTTTTGCGATGTACTATTTTGCGGGTGTCAGGTAAGGGGTTAAAATATCATGTTTTTTATGTTATGGACTTTATTAAAACGCGCATGTGAACGTAACCCAATACATTCACAGTATCAATAATTCAGGTGTGATTTATTGAATGCGTGTGTTCTATGAGCCTGAGTGTTGAGTCTTATTAATTCAGCCTATCTTATTTATATCCAGTTTGCAATATGGCGCATTCCTTGCTGAGACTTGAAAGAATGTGACCGTTTTTACATTTCCTACGAGTATATTGTAACATTGTTCGAAGTATATCCAGAGTTTGCAGCAAAGCGAATTAATTTTGTGGCCCTGTGACCTTTTATACATTAAGTGTACAGCCTAGTGACCCTCTCCGCTATTAAATTCGCTGGAGAAACACTTCTATATGTAACTGAATGGGAATGAAGAGACTTTATATCTAAATTCTCAAAGTATCTACTCTAAACTCTGAATTTTATTTGGCATAAAATGTGGAAGTATCAGTCTTTTCACGAACGGACATATAAAGAGCCTGTGAGTATTTTTAAATGAATGTCCACAGTAATACTGCTATGTTTGTAACAGATTACACAGTAATACTGCTATGTTTGTGACAGATTACACAGTAATACTGCTATGTTTGTGACAGATTACACAGTAATACTGCTATGTTTGTGACAGATTACACAGTGTTTTAAGATTTCACAGTAATACTGCTATTGTTGACAGATAACAGTATACTCTATTGTGACAGATTTAAAATAACTGCTATGTTTGTGACAGATTACACAGTAATACTGCTATGTTTGTGACAGATTACACAGTAATACTGCTATGTTTGTGACAGATTACACAGTAATACTGCTATGTTTGTGACAGATTACACAGTAATACTGCTATGTTTGTGACAGATTACACAGTAATACTGCTATGTTTTGTGACAGATTACACAGTAATATGCTATTGTGACAGATTAAGTAATTGCTATTGTGACAGATTACACAGTAATACTGCTATGTTTGTGACAGATTACACAGTAATACTGCTATGTTTGTGACAGATTACACAGTAATACTGCTATGTTTGTGACAGATTAATACACAGTAAAATACTGCTATGTTTGTGACAGATTACACAGTAATACTGCTATGTTTGTGACAGATTACACAGTAATACTGCTATGTTTGTGACAGATTACACAGTACTGCTAGTTTACACAGTAATACTGCTATGTTTGTGACAGATACACAGTAATACTGCTATGTTTGTGACAGATTACACAGTAATACTGCTATGTTTGTGACAGATTACACAGTAATCAGTGCTATGTTTGTGACAGATTACACAGTAATACTGCTATGTTTGTAACAGATTACACAGTCTTCTTAAATAAACATATTTACAATTCTGGATATTTTTAGTCGTGAGATAAGTTTTAAGTGTATGTCGAAAATATGTTTTTGGGGTTATATATGTTGGACTTGTTTTCCTGTCGTCTCGTTTTTGACAAGGACAGAGGTTATTCAAATGCAGGATCCACCACAGAAGGTTTGCTAATTCTAATTTTAATCTGATGATGGAAATAAGCCAGCTTGCAAAATTCTATTCCATGTTTTAACTTTTCCTTACTATTTAGGTGCGTTTGCTCAGTGGCAAAAAGTGCCTATTGACCTCATCACGTGTGTCCGACCTTCTCTCTGCCCACAGGTTATCAAATAGACTCCCACTGGATTGATTTTCGTCAAATTTCATATTTGACGTGTTTATGAAAATCTAAAAAGAGCTTACAGATGTGGTTAAAATCGGACAAAATATGGGGCACTTTCCATGAATAACTATATATACGTTTTATTGTTGACACACAAAAATATAGATCAAAACGGCGCAAAAGAGAACTCATTGTTTCATTTCCATGGCAACTAATTTAATGTTAGGGAGAGCCTTGCACGTATGTTGCCTATCTTGTTTGTTCTGGCTTGAATTATCGCTACAAATTTTAGTAAAAATACTCAATATAAAATTGTAAGAAATTACCTCCAGTGGTAGCCGAGTTGTTGCATGCGGAAGGACGGACAGACAGACATGACAAAGCTGTTTTTCGCTTTTTGGAATTGTTTTCCGAAAACGTCTAAAACGAATTGTTGGTTCTGAAATGCTTAATTTAAATTGGATACAAAATTAACTTCAACTCACTTCTACGCGCAAGAATAAAGTGGCTTTTAGTGTGAGATTTGCTTGTCAATGTCGTTATTTGAGAAGCACATGCAGCGTGTGTGGGTGGATGCAGAAGCTCCACCGACTCTGGCGAGTCGTTGAATCTCTATTGCCCTGCTGCTATAGGGTGGTGATTTTATTATTCTTTTTAGTAGTCCGTAAAATGTTGCTGGAAAGAGATTAGGCCTATACTCGTATGTCCAAGCGATAAATGGATTCAGTGTACGTCCATCTTAATTTGTTCCGGTTGTGTACATCGCGAGGGGCAGCAGTGGGTCTCATTATGCATGACATTTGAACCGCAACTTGCTACTTGGTATCCATGATTAGGTTGAAGTTCAGTGGCGTGCAGACATTGACGTCATCAGCAGGACATTTAAAATGTCTCGCTCGCTACCTAGCATTTAGTTGACATAACCGAAGATAAAGGCATTCAGTGGCGTGCAGACATCTGACGTCATCAGCAGGACATTTAAAATGTCTCGCTCGCTACCTAGCATTTAGTTGACATAACCGAAGATAAAGGCATTCAGTGGCGTGCAGACATCTGACGTCATCAGCAGGACATTTAAAATGTCTCGCTCGCTACCTAGCATTTAGTTGACATAACCGAAGATAAAGGCATTCAGTGGCGTGCAGACATCTGACGTTATCAGCAGGACATTTAAAATGTCTCGCTCGCTACCTAGCATTTAGTTGACATAACCGAAGATAAAGGCATTCAGTGGCGTGCAGACATCTGACGTCATCAGCAGGACATTTAAAATGTCTCGCTCGCTACCTAGCATTTAGTTGACATAACCGAAGATAAAGGCATTCAGTGGCGTGCAGACATCTGACGTCATCAGCAGGACATTTAAAATGTCGCGCTCGCTACCTAGCATTTAGTTGACATAACCGAAGATAAAGGCATTCAGTGGCGTGCAGACATCTGACGTCATCAGCAGGACATTTAAAATGTCTCGCTCGCTACCTAGCATTTAGTTGACATAACCGAAGATAAAGGCATTGAGTGGCGTGCAGACATCTGACGTTATCAGCAGGACATTTAAAATGTCTCGCTCGCTATCTAGCATTTAGTTGACATAACCGAAGATAAAGGCATCCAGTGGCGTGCAGACATCTGACATAAGCTGGATATTCAAAGTATCTCGCTCGCTATCTAGCTTTCAGTTTTTTTTTCTATGGCTCGACAGCCCTATATGGGCCTGACCTCCTCGTGTCGTCGAGGTTTCACGATCACACACATTAGACACACCACACTCGGTAGGACTCCTCTGGACGAGTGATCAGCCAGTCGCAGAGACCTCTACCTGACAACACACAACATTCACAAGAGACAGACATCCATGCCCCCGGCGGGATTCGAACCCACGATCGTAATAAGCAAGCGGCCGAAGACCCACGCCTTAGACCGCACGGCCACTGGGATCGGCCTAGCTTTCAGTTAGCATACAGAAATATAAATACACTCAGTGGCGTGCAGACATCTGACATCAGGCGGACATCCAAATATCTCTCTTGCTGTCTATATTTTAGTTAGCGTACAAGAATATAAATGCAGGCGTGCAGACATCTGAAATAAGCTGTAAATTCAAAATATGTTGCTCGCTACCTGGCTTTTATTTAGCATGCATGAATATAATGACGGTCAGTTGCGTGCAGACTAACATCATGAGTAGGATATTCAAAATGTCTCGGCGGTTATGTAGCATTTAGTTGACATACACGAATGTAAAGGCATTCAGTGGCGTGCAGACATCTGACATAAGCTGGAAATCCAAATATCTCGTTCGCTGCCTGGCTTTTATTTAGCATACATGAATATAATGACGCTCAGTGGCGTGCAGGTATCTAACATCAGCTTGACCTGTAAAATATCATGGTTTATTTTCTTTCCAAAACTTGATTCTAATGTTGGAACGTAATAATATTAAACAGAACGTGATGAGGAAACTAACTTTGATGTGTTCGAACGAGAATTAGAATTAATTTTTAAATTGGGATAGGGCCGTATCCACTGTTCTCTCTCCCCAGGTTACCAGTTGGAACTTTACAGCTTGTTACAGAAGTTCTACAATAATTGTGTGGTAATTTTATGTCAAACGGTCGGTAAATATTTACCGGAGTTATGGCCACATAAATGGGTTTTAATTAAATTTTATCAAGATCGGCTTGCGAGCACTGATGGTTGATGGTTGATGGTTGTATGTACAGCGATAGAGAGTCAATGGCTTGTAATGGCCACAGGCGTGCACTCGAAACATTGGCTTCATTTCATATAGACGTATCCAGATGTCAGCTTCTCTGTTGAGCAGCACGAATAGCGAGATGAGAATGGCGTGAATGTTAAGGCGCATTCTCCACTGTGATTGGCAGTTAATTTACTGTTCTGCGCCGTTAATTCTGCGTTTTAATTAACGCTGTGAAGTATATGGCCCTTCTGAGAATGAAACTGAAATGCTGGCAGTTTGCATTAAACGATATTTCTGGTTACTGCCAATATTTCGTGTTGTATCTTGCCAACAAATCGATATAGTTTGTGGCAGAACTCGCAGGTAACCACTGTCGACTTGTTTTCTCAATTTGCGTTAAGTAATTCGCTCAGTGCTTCTGCCTATGTTTGCTTCGCTCCTGAGGGTGTTTGAGAATGGGGTACTGAGGGTATAAGAGGGACGAGGTAACAGGGGAGTAGAGAAGACTACATAACGGGAAGCTTTATGACCGTTTTTTTTGTCATGCGATAGCCCTAGTGGGCCTAGGCCGCCTGTATGAGGTTCCTTGATCACACTCAGACACACCACACTCGGTAGGACTCCTCTGGACGAGTGATCAGCCCGTCGCAGAGACCTGACAACACACAACAGTTACAAGAGACAGACATCCATGCCCTCGGTGGGATTCGAAACCGCAGCACCAGCTGGCGAGAGGCCGTAGACCAACGCCTTAGACCGCGCGGCGACTGGGATCGGATTTATGATCTGTACCACTCACCAAATATTATTCGGGTGATCAAATAAAAAACAATGAGATGGGAGGGGCATGTAGCTCGTATGGGAGACGGGAGAGGTGCATACAGGGTTTTGGTTGGGAAATCTGATGGAAAGAGACCACTTACTGGACATAGATGGAAGAATAATATTAAAATGGATCTTCAAGAAGTGGGATAGGGGGCATGGACTGGATTGATATGGCTCAGGATAGGGACAGGTGGCGGGCTGTTGTGAGTGCGGTAATGAATTTTCGGGTTCCATGAAATGTGATGAAATTTTTAACTAGCTGAGGACCGGTTCTGAAGAAGGACTGTGCTCGATCGATTTAGTTAGTTAGTTAGTTAGTTGCATCCCTCACCTGTGGCGTTTTCTCATGTGATTTGCATAGATCGGCAGTGGCGTTCTGTAAAGTGCTATTGCATTCCTCACCAGTGGCGTTGTGTGGTCTGTCACTGCGCCCCCAGCAACAGTGTTCTGTCAGCCATAACTGTCTTCTTTGCTAGTCGCCTTCTGTCATCATTGACACAAGTGCACGTACACACACTGAACACACTGGTAGCCGCAACTCCGTGTTAAGTGGCGACACTGTCTTCACGAAGACTTCTTCATATATGCTATGTGATAAAACGGCACGAAACGTCAACACTTTTAACACGGAATTTAATGTAACGAATATTTAAAACTCGAGTTCTTATTTCTCACTGAACAGAGTCTAAGTAATACATAAAACAAACAGTTCTAATTACACGTATTACTGGGTTTACAGATCTATTAGTTTAGTTATAAACCAACAGATGCACACTAAAACCACTTTTTAAGTAGCTTTATTATGAAATTGTTAAAATTGTACCCCTACACGTGTTTCGATCCTGGGATCATCGTCAGGGGGATTTTTTGTTAAAAGCTACAGTCACTTCAACACATGATTTAAAATATTCTATCTGCACTTTGAAACATAAGTTAAAATCTTGTAAAAAGATTCGCTTAACTTATGTTTCAAAGTGCAGATAGAATATTTTAAATCATGTGTTGAAGTGACTGTAGCTTTTAACAAAAATCCCCCCTGACGATGATCCCAGGATCGAAACACGTGTAGGGGTACAATTTTAACAATTTTATAATAAAGCTACTTAAAAAGTGGTTTTAGTGTGCATCAGTTGGTTTATAACTTGATTTAATATGACGAAGATGCACGGTGTCAACAGTGTGAAAAAGATCTATTAGTGTTACTGCTTTTGTTTTTATTTTGTTTAAAAGAAGGTATTTGTTAAATTCAGATCGTGCGTACGTTAAATTTATTAGGCACAAAGTCCGTGTTGCATCGTTGTATGACAAAAAAGATTTCATATGAATAGCCTAATGTATTTAGGTATGTGTATGATCTATATCGTACTGGGATTGCGGGTTCGAATCCCGCCGAGGGCATGGATGTCTGTCTGTTGTGAGTGTTGTGTGTTGTCAGGTAGAGGTCTCTGCGACGGGCTGGTCACTCGTCTAGAGAAGTCCTACCGAGTGTGGTGTGTCTGAGTGTGATCGTGAAGCCTCGAAAAATGAGGCGGCCTAGGCCCCCAAGGGGCTGTCGAACCATTAAAAAAAAATCTATATACGTACCAAATTTTATAGTCTTAGCTCCTATTAGCTACGTTTTCAAGCTGCAGTATTATTTCTTCACATTCTACAAAGATATTACCGTGACATTTCAATATTTTTATAATGTCTATTAACTCGCATCCTTCAAGGACCTAAAATTAAAAGTGGCTAGTTACTCCTACCTCACAAGTTCGAGCGTCCGCCATGTTACTTTTACTAATTACAAGGAATTAGGAACTGCAGCATCGGGATTTTTTCCCATTGCTAAATAATGTTAGTACCAAATTTCATAAAAATGGATTAACTTGTTGAAACGTTGAAGTGGATAAACACACGGACACAGAGGGAATGGACTGTGCGACTAAATAAGTTAGAAAATCGTATTCCACCTCACAAGAACCTCAGTGTATCTCTGCGACCTCGTCACTAGCAGACAAGTTTATAAAGAGGTGCGTGTAGTGAGTGTAAAGCTATTATTCATGGCCACATCTGGTTATCGTCTGTTTCTTGCCGGTTCCTGTTCAACAGGCTCTGACGCCGACATGTCCCTGCTCTCAGAACATCGCTACTAATCACCCCTTTTGCTCGTCACAACAATCCGTAATGAAATCCAACCTAGAGTCCTCCATTACGTCACTAAAACAGGTACATCACAAGCCACACTCCTGGTCACCGTGGCTGTATTAATGCTAATATTACCTTGTGAGCGCAACAGTGTTGTATCGGACATTTTACGTACTGACGGCTGCTGCCTTTTGGGATGTGCCATCGTGTAGCCTGGTAAAAGTCTACCAACGTTTCAGAGGACCCGATGCTGCTGTTTTCAGGGTAGATTTATATACCAAAATCTGGAAACTGACACATAACTGTCATCTGATACTCTCCTATTAGATAGTTTTGTTTAGTTAGTTAGTTAGTTAGTTAGTTTCGGTACAGCGACTAGCTACGAGGTGGACGGTCCGGGGATCGAATCCCGGTGGGGGCGAGATTTTCCGCACCCGTCCAGACCGGCCCTGGGGCCTACCCAGCCTCCTATACAATGGGTACCGGGTTATTCCCGGGGGTAAAGCGGCCGAGGCGTGACGTTGACCACCCACCCCCATCTAGCGCCGAGGTTAAAGAAAGAGTAGAGTTATACCTCTACTCCCCCTCTGGGCCTTCGTGGCCCGTTCTAGGTTGAACTTTACCTTTACCTTCTCTGTTAGTTAGTTAGTTAGCTAGCTAATACCGTGGTTAATGCATAGGGTTCCACTGTATAATCTCGATGTTCGTGAAATCCGATGTTCATGATCTCTGTTTTTCGTCATTATCTATTTTAACAACGTTGTCTTGACCTTTCGTGACTCGCTCTGAAGAATCGGGATGAGATGACTTGCCGGTGAGTCGTCTTACACTTTTCCTCAGATATTTCACAGCCCACACTCAGCCGTTCCGTTTATTAAAGGTAAAACAAACGTTTTCCATGTACTTAACTAAGCATCACGTCACGAAGTCATAGGGGAGTGGAGTTGTAACTCCACTCATTCATAACCTCGGCTGAAGATGGAAGTGAATTGTCAGATTCACGCTCATGCGGGGTTTTTTTTAAACAGGGACAATTTTTCTGAGTGTATAGCAGGCTGTGAGAATTCCAGAGCTGTTTTGGGCGTTCTGCAGAAAGACGTATTGGTGTCCCTACTGTTACCTGTTACCTGTCCCTACTGTTACCTGTTACCTGTCCCTACTGTTACCTGTTACCTGTCCCTACTGTTACCTGTTACGTGTCCCTACTGTTACCTGTTACCTGTCCCTACTGTTACCTGTTACCTGTCCCTACTGTTACCTGTTACCTGTCCCTACTGTTACCTGTCCCTACTGTTACCTGTCCCTACTGTTACCTGACAGCCGATTTACCTTCGCGCAGCCCGTATCCCTAATCATCGTGCTGACATAGCTGTCTCATTTATGTAGCGATTTAGATATAAGCCATTTTTGCACTAAGACATACACTGTAACAAATTGAGCCGTGAAGTGACAAAACACGGTACTTGAGTGAAGGATGGAGCCAGGGGCCGTTTTAATGAACTCGGTCTCCTCCTGATCATCGTACCGCCATTACGTAACTGGTTGTTTCTTCTCTAGCATCGCCACTTCTGCACGTGACTGAGGGACACCCCCCTCCCCCCCATTCTGTGTGCCTCAGTGCCTGTCAAATTAACACACAGGCCGACCTCTCTTGCACTGATCACGGAATTGTTACAGTGTCCTGTAATTTCGCCCAGTGAGGAAGTGAATGAAACTGAATAATTATGGTGTTGGTAAAAATTGTCTGTGTTTTTATGGCAAACTGCTGCTAACAATTTTACTGCTTTTTCTTTTCCCCTTTTTTTGACGTTTGTCTTCTCGTATTGCTTCTACTGTCATTCAACACAATTCAACGTCAGTTTATACACAATTTTACTACACATTAAAATATATTAATTATGTAATAATACATTTTTTTCCTGTGGCTCGACAGCCCCTAGGGGGCCTAGGTCTCCTCATTGTTCGAATTTCGTGATCACACACTTTAGACACACCACAGTCGGTAGGATTCCTCTCGATGAGTGATCAGCCCGTCGCAGAGACCTCTACCTGACAACACACAACACTCACAACAGACAGACATCCATGCCCTAGGCGGGATTCGAACCCGCAATCTCAGTAAGCGAGCGGCCGTAGACCCACGCCTTAGACCGCGCGGCCACTGGGATCGGCTCATAATAATATAATATAATATAATATAATATAATATAATATAAATAATAATAAGTGGTGTATAGACTGACCTTGAGTTATGTTGAATATTACTGATTTTTTATAAACACTATGGACTTTGAAAACTTGGATGTTGGATATAGGCTAATTTCCAATCGCGGTCTCCTGGGATGTGACGCAGGACAATGTAATAGATACATATCGACGTTTCGGAGGAATTTTTTCTGCGTCCATTATCACGTCCCCAAAAAACGTGTTACGAAACACGCCGCTGTAAGAGCCTGAGACACAGAATGCCTAATCATGCGTCTGACCTGCAGTTTTGCAGCACAAAGATCTAATTCTGACAGGAAACAAAGTGTCTTGCTGATTTAGGATCTTCTCTCTTTCTGCAGGAATATTTTAACCACGGCCGTTTTCAGCACATCACCGGGCGTCCTGAGATCTTTCGTGGTTTTCCTGCAGGTTATTAACGGGGTTAGTACGCTGTTATAACAGGCCACGACCGGTTCTTTCACAATCCTTTCAATTTCAGCAGATTTATATGAAGAGGGAACTCCATGGAGCAGGATGCTCTTAGAAAGCAATAGTAAGGATATCAGAACGAAATTTACTGCCGTCTGTAAAAACCAGGTTCGTTATCGCGTTTACAACAGCCCACATTAGACCCTATTCATAGTCAAATGAACCCATTACACATCACCACACATCGTTTGTTTAGGATGTATTTTAAAATCATGTTTCCATCTACGCCTAGGTCTTGGAAGTGGTGTGTTCTCTTAAGACGTTCCTGTCAAAATGTGTTTACACGTTGACAGTTCTAAAGTTGGCCCGAAACTGATTGTTCTATTTGCGCGAAAAATTCCTCTACAGTAGGAATATACGAGACGGACATGTGTAAGTTGGTATATACCTAATTATTTTGGTTTTTAAGTCTTGTTGGAGTTTTTGTATACAACTCAGGACAGGTGGGAGTTTCAAAGTTCTGATATATACTTAATTGTGATTCAAGTAGTCCTTGTAGCGCACACGAGTTTCCTGTTCGTATCCACGTAACTCCTTGGTGGCACACAAGGCAGTCGTTACATCAACGACACATTTAAACATTCGACCTACGAGTAAAACTTTGACCTTGAAAGCGGGGATGGCGGTCCGTTCTTTGCCGGGCGAAGTTTTCGGAGAAAAGAAGTCTTATCAAAAAAATAGTAAGTCTGTAGCACTGCACATGTCTGTTTCCTCTGGTCGCCGTTTGTTAGGTGTTCAATTTGTAAGAAGACCAAAGTCAAATTTGTGCACAGCTGTAACCAGGCAGGACGCAACACAAAATTCCATCTCGCTGACAGTATTAACTCGCCTTTACAAGACATGACTTCACTTCAGCCCATTTTTTTTAAATTTAAATACATAGGTTACGATCGTATACATATTACAATCTGACTTCCTCGTGCGAAACTTCGGTCAAGGCCAAAGTCGTAATCCTGAGTCAGTAACATTACTTTGCTAATGAAAAGACTTGCTTTATGTTGTTGCTATTTTAAGTTCAATGTGTCGGTGAGGTGACCATAAAAGCCATCTTCGTTGTGCCTTGTTGTATCCTAAAGGATTTTGTGTCTCCACCCACAGACTACATCTTTGAGCAGACTTCTTTGTATATCCCAGAAATCTACTTTCCGTGTGCACAACTTCATCCCCTAACACACACAACCTTTTTTTTACAACCCCTACCTCAGCTATCGAACCAGAAATAGCACTTCCGTAGATAACCAAAATAGTAGCATGTACGATCCCTTAAGTAAAGAAAAGGAGGGCGATATTTTGCTTGGTGGTTTTTGGTTGACTGACGGAGCAACTAGTTACTTTAAAAGAAAAGACGACATTTCTTGTTTGTCTTTACAGAGTCTGGGAAGTGAAATTGGAAGGTGAGTCAATATAGGGGAGTCATTTGACAGAAAAAAAGAAAACTCGTAGGACGCGGCAATTTTTAATGCGGGGGGGGGGGGGGGGGGGAATATATCGTAAATATCAAGCCAAAGTGCGGAAATTTTTGATAGTAAATGAATAAAGGATTTTGGAAATTGGATGTCATGCACCATATCTGGAATTTGACAGAGTGTAATTTTGTAAATGTTTTGTAGAAGACTGCTACGTCCATCTTCCGAGTAGGTCCTGGTATCGGTCCACCGAAATATGCGGCGTGTGTAGAGAGTTAGGAATCTCAGAAAATCTGTACTTGTTCCACCATATTGCAAGGCTTTATATCACTGAAAACGGAATCCTCCACATGAACGCCGTGGAAAAGTGAAGTCGAGAAATTCGCTGAAATTTTTATTTGCGGAAAGATGTATCATCCCGTCGTCCTCGGTGGATTAGTGGTTAGCGTGTTCGCCACTGGACCCAAGGTTCGCGGGTTCAATCCCGGCCGAGGTAGATGGATTTTTAAGGGTGATAAAAATCCGTAGCACACTTCCTTCGGAGGGGAAGTAAAGCCGTCGATCCCATGTCGTAGATTTACGGCATGTAAAAGAACCTTACGGGCATGATTGAGATGTTTCGTAAGCAAACTTCAGCGGCCATTTCTCACCCAAGTCTCCTGATTGACTGCTAGATGGCTCTAGCAGTCATATGAGGATGAGTAGAACTTGTGCAGTCAGTGGACTGGTCACTCACTACAGAATGCACACCTCCAGACCAAGAAACCTCTGAAAGGAGGTCCTATGCTCCGCATGGAGCGACAGGAAGAAACTAACTAACTAAAACAAACTGTAAAATCCACATACGTTTACATTACAGCGAATGCACCTGGGCCATTGTTACTGCTACCGTCACTCTTGGTCAGTTCTGTGGTCCATCTTGCCCCTCGGTATTTTAAGCGAATATCTTTGCAAAAGTTCTGTAAATATTTATTGTTTCCCAGATATTCATACTTAGACCACACAGACTTTCTTTACCAAATTACAGAAACGTGCATTTCACAAGCTATGAAGTACCCTTAAAATGTATCTTTAATTAAATTCTCGACTAGTGACATACAACCCCTCGGAAAGCAAAAGGGTGTGGTCATCCCAGCACCAAACAAAAGACTCAATTTGATGAAGTGCGTAAGCCGATAAAACAGATTTAAGCCAAATACCTGCTGTAGAATTGCTGCAAGCTTTTCGTGTGATAATGTAAGAGAATGCTCTTATAAGGTTTTAAACTTGTTTTAAATCTTGATATTTTAAATATTTATCTATCCTTACAGGTGCGCACCCAGAATTTTTTACTGGGGAAGGGGGCTGTCCCTGAGGCTATATATATTCTGTTTGATTTTAAAAGTTATGTTATAAAAATCTTGTATTAAATATAATATAATACTCTTTGCAACTGCATTTATATACACACAAATATAACTATATGTTCCATGACTCGATTGCAGTGACGTATCTTCTTTTTTTTTTAATTGTATTAATTTATTTTTCAAAATTCTAATGTACTGTCATCAGCCGATTTCAGTGGCTGAATTCGGCTGAAGGGTAAATCACGTAGAACTTTCGATATCATAATATATATAAATTACGTGTTTTTTTAAATTTCGGTTTTGGGTGTTTTGGTGGGGGGCTGCAACCCGGCACCTTCCTCCCCCGCTTGGTTTCACCCCTGTATCCTTATGTGTTTAATTAAATTGGGGTGCCTAAGTAATAGGAATCATCGTTGTATTTATGTAACATTTACGTATTTTGGAACTCTTTCCTGCAGTCCAAATGTTCAGTATACAGGGCATACATAAAAGAATGGTGCGGTTTCAAAAGTGAATACAAAATTTATGTCTCACATTACACGGGCACAACATACACCGTCAGCGGCGGTAACTGTCCAAGTTTCTCATGCGCTACCAGCAGTTCGCTTCTCATTCATGAAATTCGTGATCGGATAACGCATGCACTGCAGGCCATTACAGCGGACATGCTACACCGGGTCTGGGATGAGTTTGATTACCGTGTGAATTTGTGTCGTGTGACCCAGGGTGCACATATTGAAGGATTGTAATTACCAAATGAGAAACTTGGACAGTTGCCGCCGCTGACGGTGTATGTTATGCCCGTGTAAGGTGAGAAATAAATTTTTTATTCACTTTTGAAACCGCACCATTCGTTTGTGTATGCCCTCCATTATATTAAATATATAGTTGTACCAATGGAATGTTTGTTACATTTACGTACATACTGAAAGTTTATTCAACGCTCTTAGGTTCAAAAATTTTTCTCGTTACCTTGTTTCATATGCCTTTACTGTATAAACATGTGCGAGACTCTAATAAGAGGAAACAATCCATCATTTTACTAACAGGTAATGTGTTCTGCTGGTTGTCTACACGAAGCTGTGAGATGTAGGGTGCGTAGTAAAGTTGACTCTTACAGTTTTGTTTGAAGTGGCCGTGCCATGGCTCAGGCGCTTAGTCGTCGGCCTCTTACCGCGAAAGCCCGGATTCGATCCCGGGTTTGTCCATGTGGGATTTATGGTGGACAAAGTGGCACTGGGACAGGTTTTTCCCCGAGTACTTCGGTTTTCCCTGTCAATTTCATTCCACCGGTGCTCCATTATTGGAAAAACGAGAAAAAACTATTCATCTTCATCACAGGGTTGCACAATAAGCCTTAAGGCTGCGGTGCGTCCGTAGCTTCTGCTGCGGGGCTCTTCACCACAAAAGATCCTTGGAGTCCAGACAGAATTATAAAGCAAAAAAGACAGTAATTCTACCAGTCGGACATGTAATTAGGGAAAGAAGGATACGCACTGCGAGTTCGTGTCCCTAGGTAGGCCCTTGTATGAAGTATTTTTAAATGTTATGAAGACTGAGAAGATTCGATAAGTTTTTGCAAGGACCGCTAATGTAAAATTTGATCAAAATCATTCCAAACCGTCCTCGGTTAATGAGGCATTAACGTACATGTTTTGTTTAATTTTCTCGAAATAAGCGAGACTTTGTTGAGAAAATATTTTGGACATATTGGCTGTTTCAATCATCTTTTGCAACCTTTGTATGAAATATTTAATTCCATAAATATTTAGCGGGTTACACTTGGGATGAGTCCAGAATCGCACGTAGGTTTTTATGTAAATTGTCTATTAATATTGCATGATTTTAACCAAGGAGGATTGGGTAAACAGAGTTCGTTGCAATTTCAGAAGATTAAAGTTTCATAGAAGCCGATCGCAGTGGTCGAGCGGTCTAAGGCGTGGGTCTTCGGCCGCTCGCTTACTGGGATCGTGGGTTCGAATCCCACCGGGGGCATGGATGTTTGTGCCGATCCCAGTGGTCGAGCGGTCTAAGGCGTGGGTCTTCGGCCGCTCGCTTACTGGGATCGTGGGTTCGAATCCCACCGGGGGCATGGATGTTTGTGCCGATCCCAGTGGTCGAGCGGTCTAAGGCGTGGGTCTTCGGCCGCTCGCTTACTGGGATCGTGGGTTCGAATCCCACCGGGGGCATGGATGTTTGTGCCGATCCCAGTGGTCGAGCGGTCTAAGGCGTGGGTCTTCGGCCGCTCGCTTACTGGATCGTGGGTTCGAATCCCACCGGGGACATGGATGTTTGTGCCGATCCCAGTGGTCGAGCGGTCTAAGGCGTGGGTCTTCGGCCGCTCGCTTACTGGGATCGTGGGTTCGAATCCCACCGGGGCATGGATGTTTGTGCCGATCCCAGTGGTCGAGCGGTCTAAGGCGTGGGTCTTCGGCCGCTCGCTTACTGGGATCGTGGGTTCGAATCCCACCGGGGGCATGGATGTTTGTGCCGATCCCAGTGGTCGAGCGGTCTAAGGCGTGGGTCTTCGGCCGCTCGCTTACTGGGATCGTGGGTTCGAATCCCACCGGGGCATGGATGTTTGTGCCGATCCCAGTGGTCGAGCGGTCTAAGGCGTGGGTCTTCGGCCGCTCGCTTACTGGGATCGTGGGTTCGAATCCCACCGGGGGCATGGATGTTTGTGCCGATCCCAGTGGTCGAGCGGTCTAAGGCGTGGGTCTTCGGCCGCTCGCTTACTGGGATCTGGGTTCGAATCCCACCGGGGGCATGGATGTTTGTGCCGATCCCAGTGGCGTCGAGCGGTCTAAGGCGTGGGTCTTCGGCCGCTCGCTTACTGGGATCGTGGGTTCGAATCCCACCGGGGCATGGATGTTTGTGCCGATCCCAGTGGTCGAGCGGTCTAAGGCGTGGTCTTCGGCCGCTCGCTTACTGGGATCGTGGGTTCGAATCCACCGGGGACATGGATGTTTGTGCCGATCGCAGTGGTCGAGCGGTCTAAGGCGTGGGTCTTCGGCCGCTCGCTTACTGGGATCGTGGGTTCGAATCCCACCGGGGGCATGGATGTTTGTGCCGATCCCAGTGGTCGAGCGGTCTAAGGCGTGGGTCTTCGGCCGCTCGCTTACTGGGATCGTGGGTTCGAATCCCACCGGGGGCATGGATGTTTGTGCCGATCCCAGTGGTCGAGCGGTCTAAGGCGTGGGTCTTCGGCCGCTCGCTTACTGGGATCGTGGGTTCGAATCCCACCGGGGCATGGATGTTTGTGCCGATCCCAGTGGTCGAGCGGTCTAAGGCGTGGGTCTTCGCCGCTCGCTTACTGGGATCGTGGGTTCGAATCCCACCGGGGACATGGATGTTTGTGCCGATCCCAGTGGTCGAGCGGTCTAAGGCGTGGGTCTTCGGCCGCTCGCTTACTGGGATCGTGGGTTCGAATCCCACCGGGGGCATGGATGTTTGTGCCGATCCCAGTGGTCGAGCGGTCTAAGGCGTGGGTCTTCGGCCGCTCGCTTACTGGGATTGGGTTCGAATCCCACCGGGGACATGGATGTTTGTGCCGATCGCAGTGGTCGAGCGGTCTAAGGCGTGGGTCTTCGGCCGTGGTCGAGCGGTTAAGGCGTGGTCTTCGCCGCCGCTTACTGGATCGTGGGTTCGAATCCACGGGGCATGGATGTTTGTGCCGATCCAGTGGTCGACGGTCTAAGGCGTGTGGATTCGCCGCTCGCTTACTGGGATCGTGGGTTCGAATCCCACCGGGGGCATGGATGTTTGTGCGATCCAGTGGTCGAGCGGTCTAAGGCGTGGGTCTTCGGCCGCTCGCTTACTGGGATCGTGGGTTCGAATCCCACCGGGGCATGGATGTTTGTGCCGATCCCAGTGGCCGGCGGTCTAAGGCGTGGGTCTTCGGCCGCTCGCTTACTGGATCGTGGGTTCGAATCCCACCGGGGCATGGATGTTTGTGCCGATCCCAGTGGTCGAGCGGTCTAAGGCGTGGGTCTTCGCCGCTCGCTTACTGGATCGTGGGTTCGAATCCCACCGGGGACATGGATGTTTGTGCCGATCCAGTGGTCGAGCGGTCTAAGGCGTGGGTCTTCGGCCGCTCGCTTACTGGGATCGTGGGTTCGAATCCCACGGGGGCATGGATGTTTGTGCCGATCCCAGTGGTCGAGCGGTCTAAGGCGTGGGTCTTCGGCCGCTCGCTTACTGGGATAGGGTTCGAATCCCACCGGGGGCATGGATGTTTGTGCCGATCCCAGTGGTCGAGCGGTCTAAGGCGTGGGTCTTCGGCCGCTCGCTTACTGGGATCGTGGGTTCGAATCCCACCGGGGGCATGGATGTTTGTGCCGATCCAGTGGCGGCGGTCTAAGGCGTGGGTCTTCGGCCGCTCGCTTACTGGATCGTGGGTTCGAATCCCACCGGGGACATGGATGTTTGTGCCGATCCAGTGGTCGGCGGTCTAAGGCGTGGGTCTTCGGCCGCTCGCTTACTAGGATCGTGGGTTCGAATCCCACCGGGGCATGGATGTTTGTGCCGATCCAGTGGTCGAGCGGTCTAAGGCGTGGGTCTTCGGCCGCTCGCTTACTGGGATCGTGGGTTCGAATCCCACCGGGGACATGGATGTTTGTGCCGATCGCAGTGGTCGAGCGGTCTAAGGCGTGGGTCTTCGGCCGCTCGCTTACTGGGATCGTGGGTTCGAATCCCACCGGGGGCATGGATGTTTGTGCCGATCCCAGTGGTCGAGCGGTCTAAGGCGTGGGTCTTCGGCCGCTCGCTTACTGGGATCGTGGGTTCGAATCCCACCGGGGGCATGGATGTTTGTGCCGATCCCAGTGGTCGAGCGGTCTAAGGCGTGGGTCTTCGGCCGCTCGCTTACTGGGATCGTGGGTTCGAATCCCACCGGGGGCATGGATGTTTGTGCCGATCCCAGTGGCCGTGCGGTCTAAGGCGTGGGTCTTCGGCCGCTCGCTTACTAGGATCGTGGGTTCGAATCCCACCGGGGACATGGATGTTTGTGCCGATCCCAGTGGCCGCGCGGTCTAAGGCGTGGGTCTTCGGCCGCTCGCTTACTAGGATCGTGGGTTCGAATCCCACCGGGGACATGGATGTTTGTGCCGATCCCAGTGGCCGCGCGGTCTAAGGCGTGGGTCTTCGGCCGCTCGCTTACTAGGATCGTGGGTTCGAATTCCACCGGGGGCATGGATGTTTGTGCCGATCCCAGTGGCCGCGCGGTCTAAGGCGTGGGTCTTCGGCCGCTCGCTTACTAGGATCGTGGGTTCGAATCCCACCGGGGGCATGGATGTTTGTGCCGATCCCAGTGGCCGCGCGGTCTAAGGCGTGGGTCTTCGGCCGCTCGCTTACTAGGATCGTGGGTTCGAATCCCACCGGGGGCATGGATGTTTGTGCCGATCCCAGTGGCCGCGCGGTCTAAGGCGTGGGTCTTCGGCCGCTCGCTTACTAGGATCGTGGGTTCGAATCCCACCGGGGGCATGGATGTTTGTGCCGATCCCAGTGGCCGCGCGGTCTAAGGCGTGGGTCTTCGGTCGCTCGCTTTCTGGGATCGTGGGTTCGAATCCCACCGGGGCATGGATGTTTGTGCCGATCCCAGTGGCCGCGCGGTCTAAGGCGTGGGTCTTCGGCCGCTCGCTTACTGGGATTATGGGTTCGAATCCCACCGGGGGCATGGATGTTTGTGTTGTGTTTGTTGTATAAGGACGGTAGCATGGAACGTAAAGTGACATGAAGGACGAAAGGATTTAAACAGTACAAAAATGGATCAAAGGGGAAAAACCCCGGAAAGGGGAAAAAGAAATCCCACCGGGGGCATTGATGTTTGTCTCTTGTGAATGTTGTGTGTTGTTCAGGTTGAGGCCTCTGCGACGGGCCGATCCATCATCCAGAGGAGTCCATCCGAATGTATGTATGTGTCATTGAGTGTGATGACGTGTAACAATATCCCTCTACACCTACAATGGAGTAGGTGGAAGAGGTTCGACTAAAAAGTTTTATAAAAACGAGTTTATAAATTCTCCAGTTTTACGTGCGGACACAAAAAAGAGAACAGCATTTCGTTGGGAACCCGTCAAAGAAGACCTTATTGGTGCCCGCAAGACTGCAAACTGTTTATTTTACCATACAGATGACGGTGCGTGAAGCATGTCCTTCTTGGAAGGATTTACGGCGCTTTCATGTCCTTGGGGCACAAAGCCTTAAGATCCTGTAACAGTCGGTTAATCGCTCGGTTTCATTACTCGCCGACACCCATAAGACTTCCACTTCATTGCTCGAATCCCCGGAGCCATACGCGAGGATAAAGCGTGGTACAGTAAATTGACTGAGACATTTTCATTCTCCTTTCCGCTCCCTCTTAAAAATAACTTTCATGTTAACTTTATTTGTTATCCGTCCTTTTTCCACTTACATCTTTTATGTCGTTCCCACTTTTTTTTCTCCTCTAATATTTTTCCCTTCTATTTTAAATAAAACGATAAGATAGAAGTTTTGTAGCAGCGTATCTGAAAGCATCTCCCTTTGTCCTAGCACGCTCTGTTTTTTAATTAGCGGAAGTTTAGGTTAAGACTGTCTGGGAGGTGAAGAAATGAGTTCACTTGGTCGAGGAGGATGTGTCGTATGCTTCGAAGTTATTTTTATCGTTTTTTAAGGTCGGGACTGGCGTCTGTCAACTTGTTTCCCTTTCATTATCTTCGCTCTCTTGTTTCATTTTTTATCTTTTCTGATGGAACGTCTTCCCTTTTCCCGGGAACTTGAAGAATGCCGACAGGAACATCTGAAGATCAGTTGCTCCCTCTTGAAACAACTGCTGTCGCGAAAATATTGGAAGTTGTGAAGAAGACGTTGTGTGGTACGGTAACTTTTTAAAATGTGCGCCTTTCGCTTTGGTAAGTAACGGAAAATATCGGAGCCGTCTGCTGGTGCAGGTACCTTGATATCAGAGCCGTCTGCTAGTGCAGGTACCTTGATATCAGAGCCGTCTGCTAGTGCAGGTACCTTGATATCAGAGCCGTCTGCTAGTGCAGGTACCTTGATATCAGAGCCGTCTGCTTGTGCAGGTACCTTGATATCAGAGCCGTCTGCTAGTGCAGGTACCTTGATATCAGAGCCGTCTGCTAGTGCAGGTACCTTGATATCAGAGCCGTCTGCTTGTGCAGGTACCTTGATATCAGAGCCGTCTGCTAGTGCAGGTACCTTGATATTAGAGCCGTCTGCTAGTGCAGGTACCTTAATATCAGAGCCGTCTGCTAGTGCAGGTACCTTGATATCAGAGCCGTCTGCTAGTGCAGGTACCTTGATATCAGAGCCGTCTGCTTGTGCAGGTACCTTGATATCAGAGCCGTCTGCTAGTGCAGGTACCTTGATATTAGAGCCGTCTGCTAGTGCAGGTACCTTAATATCAGAGCCGTCTGCTAGTGCAGGTACCTTGATATCAGAGCCGTCTGCTAGTGCAGGTACCTTGATATCAGAGCCGTCTGCTAGTGCAGGTACCTTGATATCAGAGCCGTCTGCTAGTGCAGGTACCTTGATATCAGAGCCGTCTGCTAGTGCAGGTACCTTGATATCAGAGCCGTCTGCTAGTGCAGGTACCTTGATATCAGAGCCGTCTGCTAGTGCAGGTACCTTGATATCAGAGCCGTCTGCTAGTGCAGGTACCTTGATTTCGCGATCATGTTCCAAAAGCTTGTGGGAGACTCTGCTGGGATATTCCTGGAGCTGACCTGAGAGAGTCATGTCACAGATTATAAGACTACTTCAGGGGTGTAGCTACTGTGGCCAGAGGGGACTGTGTCACATCAGGCCCCCCAACCCCATGCAAAAAAAAATATAATTGTTAATTTTGCTAATTTTACAGATTGTGTTTTATTTATATTTAATTTCTAGAGATATTTTAAAGCTCACCGATGTCCGTATATCTTCATCATATCTTTATGTCGTTACGTCATATAAAAGTAACTTTTAACCCCTTTACCTTTATGTGGGTCATTCAGTTGCGCTATATATACTCTGAGACCGGTAGATATCCGTCAAAAGCAACATTTGTTTATCAAAAATCCAATTACAGCTACGTGTTTCGGCTCGTGTTAAGCCATCTTGAGGTTGTAAAAGATTGTATTGTGCATACTCACGTGTACGTTTTCTCCTTATGCAGTCTTGTACGAACTGAAGAGGGTTTAAAACGAGCCGAAACATGTAGCTGAAATCAGGGCCGGTCCGAGATACGTGGGCACCCCGTGCAGGGTAATAATTTGGCGTCCCTTAAAACCGATATTAGTGAAACTTTTGCGGCCTAGGACTGGGCTCACGAAACTTTTTGAGGGCGCTGAGAATTTCTGCCGCGTGTGGAAACCTGATTTTGCTGGCAAAATATTGCTCATTATTCCTTTGACGTCTTAACGCCCCTTATAGGCTGGCGCCCCGGGCAGGGTAATAATTTGGCGTCCCTTAAAACCGATATTAGTGAAACTTTTGCGGCCTAGGACTGGGCTTACGAAACTTTTTGAGGGCGCTGAGAATTTCTGCCGCGTGTGGAAACCTGATTTTGCTGGCAAAATATTGCTCATTATTCCTTTGACGTCTTAACGCCCCTTATAGGCTGGCGCCCCGGGCAGGGTAATAATTTGGCGTCCCTTAAAACCGATATTAGTGAAACTTTTGCGGCCTAGGACTGGGCTTACGAAACTTTTTGAGGGCGCTGAGAATTTCTGCCGCGTGTGGAAACCTGATTTTGCTAGCAAAATATTGCTGATTATTCCTTTGACGTCTTATCGCCCCTTATAGGCTGGCGCCCCGGGCAGCTGCGTGGCTGGCTCGCCCCTTAGTCCGGCCTTGGCTACGATTATTTTTTACTGAACAAGTGTTTGAAGGATGTCTGTTGGTGTCCTGCAGTACTGGAGAACTTCGTGGCGGTCACTATCACGACCGATGCTTTGTGGGATATGACGACGTGTAGTTTGGTGAAACTGTGTACCAACCTTTCAGAAGGATCTGTTGCCTTCATCATTAGTTGGTAATGCAAATGTTAGCAGTCTGCAGTGTAACGGAAACAAATATTCGGGCATTATACCACCCAAGTGTTTTCCTCGGGCTGGTGTTGGCTGCTGTAGTGTGGCTGGCAGATTTAGACACTGTATAATACAGACATCAACTAAGGTTAGACTGTCAATTATCAGTCAGGGCACGGTAATTTGTCATACTGTGAGCCAGACAGATGGACAGGTGGATGATTAAGTCGAAACGCCTCTCATCTCTTCATGTAATAGGATTGTCAGTAACATTATGATAACTGGGCTCTTATAAATCGAAATTTTTGTTAGATTTACCTCTAAGTTTACAGCACGATGATAAGGAAACACCTTAATGGAACAAGCCCGTCGGTAACTTTGTAACCGGAATTATCGATATTGATTTCATCCAATCGTACGGAAATTAAGAAAGGCAAATTTTTGCGATTGTTGATTAGAGAGGCACAGAGGGGCGCGGAACTGCGCAAGAATTTCGTGAAGAACGTAAAACAGGGGTGCACAAAGTTTCCAAATATGTAGTTTCCACCTAAAAATCCCCAGGCGCCTGAAAGGTGACAGGAAGGATGTTCCATACTGAGGACCCAAAAATATTATGCGCCAGCGTATAAAATTTAAATTTCTGATGCGGCCTGGCGCCTGGGATTTGTGCACCCCTGATTTACAATATAGGTTATAAAATGAACCCTCCTCCATCTCTTGCTTTTGTAGAAGTGTTATAGTTCTACAATAGTAAAAATAGAGCTTCTATTGCTGTATTTAGTGCTTGTGTTAGTCACCAACTGAATTTCTTTTTTCAGAGAAATCATGTCACATGCAATCCTGTGTTAAAGTATTAGGATTTATTTCAGAGGTAAAAATAAATCCTTACGTGAATCTTCTGTCTGCCCTTATGTTCTGCATGCCCGCACGTTCTTCTGCCTTATCTGTTTGTATAATGAGCTGATACCAGTGATTATATCGTGGGATATTGTTGAAGTCCGTAACAGGTACGTTCACAAATAGTGTCTGTCCCGCAGTTCTGACTGCCGGCCAAGCAAACACACAATAGGGCCCAATGCATGTAAGAACGTGGCTGGGCTAGGGCGCCCTTTGGAATTTATTAAGTAGAACCGGGATATCTCAGTCGGTATAGGCTAGAAGACCGTGGGATCGTGGTTCGATTCCCGGCAGGAGAAAGATATTTTCTTTTGTAAAACACATAGATCATATTTGGGGCCCACCCAGCCTCCCACACAATGGCTATCAGGATTTATTTCTTCGGGAGTAAAGCGACCGGAGCGTAAAGCTGATCTCTCACCTCCATCTAATGTCGACGCCTCGACCATGCCTTCATGGCGTGGTGATTACCTTCACACAGGGACATCTTCACCTTCGTATTATGGGGTGCTTTGTTTCCAAAAACTGCCTTTGGATATTTTAGAACATCCAGTTGGGATTCTCTTGTTTGTTTAAATCACATTCTGCTCCAAAACACTATCAGAGGCCTTCTAGATACGCTGACAGTTCCTCAGCTGATCAAGAAATTTTCCGCATTTTATAGAACCGGAACGTCTACTACAGCGACCACAAGAGCCCGCAAATGTCGCTATCCGAAGTCAACTGAATCCATTCCTCGCCATCTTATGCGATTTCTGGAAGATATAATTGACATTTCCCCAATCTACGCCTAGGTCTTTCAAGCTGCCTTTTTCCTTCCAAGTTCCGCCTTAAGCGTTTCTGTTGTCCCCTGCGCGTACCACATGCCGCCCATCTCATCCTTCTTGATTTGATGGCGAACAGTGGCGTGATCCACCTTTAAGACGTAAATGTCTCCTCAGGATCCTGTTCCCGAAACACTCAGCTTATGGGCGTCCTTTAATATGAGACCGGATTTCACAGCAATACAAAACAACAGGCAAATTTATTGTCCTGGATTTTGTTTTAAGATAGATTATGTTCTGTTTGAAGGAGATGAGATTAGAGCAATATCCATGGCGCACCCATTAAAATTTCCTACAGATCCTTTCACTTTTTCCTTCCTTGAAATTAAGTTGTTCACAGAATCTAAGTCGACAAAGTTTAGTCTTCCATCTGAAGAACCCGAGGAGGTAACCACGTCAAAAACCTGCAAGAGGCAATGCGAGGATAAAAGCGAGAGACAGAGGCAGAAGAGAATGAAAGAAGTAGTGAGATGGAGACATTTTCTTCGTTGAAGTTTTACATAACTCTGACGTATTCAGACACAAGTCGAAGTGGAGGAAAAGTACTGCCATGTTCAGTTATGTAGGGGAACGTGGATGTGAAGTGCGGAGTTGGGGGGAGGGGGCGGAAATGTGGCCGCGGGCGGCAGCGTGCTAAAGGAATGCCGTTCGCCAGTAACTGCCTTCCATATACAGGGCATACACAAAAGAATGGTGCGGTTTTAATAGTGAACACTATTAAACCGCACCATTCTTTTGTGTATGCCTGTGTATGCAAGGTTTCCCGGTACATAAACGCATTACATAGCGCTGTTTTCATATACGGTTTAATCGGTTTCAACATAAGTAACCATTACCAAAATTGCTCCCTTTTCCTTCCTCGCTGTCCCTAAACCAGTGTTTGAATTGTCACACGTTATGGCTTAGAATATAATCACTTCACGCAGAGGTAGGAAACAACGTGGTTGATATAACGTGTGTCGCCGTCATGTGTTTACCGCTGCTGAACCGTGTTCAGGAGCTACTAGGTTCAAATCTCAGCCCAGTATTCACGATGTCCTGACTGATATTCTGCGTGATTTTCATGGTTCTTTCCAATGAATAGGCAGCGCCATGTCTGAGACAGTTAGTCGCCGGCCTCTGACCGCGAAGGCGCGGCTTCGATTCCGGGTCAGTCCATGCGAGATTTGTGGTGGAACAAGTGGCAGTGGGAAAGGCTTTTCTCTTAGTAATCTGGTTTTCCTCTGTGTGTTTCATTCCAGGATTGCCCAATACTCGTTCACTCATCTATCACCGAGCGTATATAATCTTAGCCAATACTGACTGACTAACTCCATGCAGCAGAGTCCTTCTTGAGAAGCTAACAGATCTTCAGTTAGACAAGAAATTCCCCGCGTTTTGTGGAACCCGAAGGTTCATTACCACATTCACAACAGCCCGCCACCTATCCCTATCCTGAGCCATGTCAATCCAGTCCATGCCCCCCCATCCCACTTCTTGAAGATCCATTTTAATATTATCCTCCCATCTACGCCTGGGTCTTCCAAGTGGTCTCCTTCCCTCAGGTCTCCCCACCAAAATCCTGTATACACCTCTCCCCTCCCTCATACGTGCTACATGCCCCGCCCACCTCATTCTTCTTGATTTGATCATCCGAATAATATTTGGTGATGAGTACAGATCATTAAGTTCCTCGTTATGTAGTCTTCTCCACTCCCCTGTCACCTCATCCCTCTTAGACCCAAATATCCCCTCAGCACCTATTCTCGAACACCCTCAGTCTATGTTCCTCCCTCAGTGTGAAGACCAAGTCTCACACCCATACAAAACAACAACAAAATTATAGTTCTGTATATCTTAATCTTTGTATTTTTGGATAGCAAACTGGAAGACAGAAGATCCTGCACCGAATGATAACAAGCATTGCGTGACTGCAATCTGCTCGTAACTTCATCCTGAATGTAATTTTCGATACGTTTAGGGTTGTTACCAAATGCTTAGCCAATACAGTGTAGTCAGATCACACACATTCTGGTGTCAAAAGGCAAAGTATGCCAAGAGGTCTTCAGTGTACTTTGTTTCGAATTCTTTACTGACAAGCCATCTTACCGTCCGCAGCCGTAATTTGATGTATTGAATGATCTTTAAACACACCGTAAACAACTAAAACTGCCATGTTTCTGTTTGTCTTCAAGGAATAAAAGAATGACACTCAGATTTTTGTCTCAAAGCTTAGAACCACGACGCACACACTACACGTTCAGTGTACTCAAGAAAGAAAACCCACGCTGTAAGTACTACAATACCAGCTCCTCTGGTGCAACATGCGCTCATAAGCATCCGCATATTTTCCATACATTTAACATGACGCCTAGGAATCTACGTAACAACTTAAGAATTCAAAAAGGACGAACAGTCGTCAACACAGACATAAGTGAAACAGGTGGCTATATATAAAAATATTTACGTCTCCACAGCAACTAATGTACACTACAAACAATAATGAGTGTGTAAGTGATGCAATAATATAATGTATAATCCATAGGAAGTGTTTTAAAGAAACATATCGGTTCACGGAGTGATAAAGTAAGATTGGTGAGATAAGACGTTGACCGTATACCTCTACAGAGGATTAACATATGTACGTGTTTTGAGAACAGACAGTTGTGACCACCTGAGGATGGCTCATTAATGAGTCGAAACATGTCGGGGCTTTTTATAAAACATTTTTAGAATATTTTAGTGTTTATGACAAGTGCATTTAATTGGTTAAAAGCATTGTCTATATTAGAACACACCATTTAAAATACCTTGGCTTTCATGAATGATAATACTAAAATGTATATGAAAGACGTTATGTGAAATGTTTTGGACCGGATTAATTTGGTTCATAATAGGACGATCGGCAGACTAGTGGGAAAAAGACTGATCGAATACAATATAATTAATTAGGGATATAGAAAGAGTGGCTTTCAGAAGGACCTGCTTGAACGTAACGATTTGAATCAGCAACACAAGCTGCAATTTAATTACAGATTATTATGTTTATATGTTCATATATTAGTGGTTACACAGTATCTGTTATAAATGGTAATTTGTTTACATGAAGGGTTAAATAAATATCCTAGAGAGTTCAAAGAGTATCTTTTTATTGTTAAATATATCACCTACTGTGTGTATTATTTGTCATGTAAATGCAATTAACTTCTGTTAACATAAACCACTATTTCAGACTTAATCATATGTGGCTGATAACAGGTTGTTGGCGTGAATAAGCAGCTGGGAAGAGCATTCTGCATTCTGCGGTCAGCATCACTGTTCATTGATCGAAATTTAAAAACCGCGGTGGACATTTAACTTTCAGCGCACTCTTTCTGTAAAACGTGATTATTATACGAACCAAAAAAAGATAAAGTTATGAAATACACTTGGTAAACCTAGACGTAAATGGGATGATAATATTAAAATGGATACCACACAGAAATATGTTGAAACGGCGTGGAATGAATTAGTCTGGCTCAGGATGGGGGAAAAAATGGCGGGCTTTTGTGAATACGGCAATGAATCATCGGGGTCCATAAAATACGGGATTTCTCCTGAATTTACGTCACTGTCAAGCTATACAGCGTCATATCCCGGAAGACAGTAATTTTTAGTCGTCGTGCTAATCTTTGTTGAGGAACAAATCTGGCGACGTTAACACTTTTGGGGTGGAGCGGGAGGAGTGCTGTGAGGTACTTCAGACAAGATTCTTGAGGCAAAGTAGCGTAACAGCGCGGCGTTTCAATAGCGTTCTCTGAGCCGGACACATACATCGTTCGGGATTAGAAAGCCTTGTGCATGACGTGAAACCAGCCACATTATTTGCTCCTCCTCTTGTGGTCGCCTCATATCTTCTGACGCCATACCGGATCAATTAATTATTTGGTGGGTGTCGGCTTTGTTTCTGCGTGAACCAGGCGACGGTGTGTGGCAAAAGCCACGCTGATGGGTACAGCGGTCTTTGGAAGTACTGCAACAATGACCTATCAGACGGTTCCGACAACGTAGTAATTCAACCCTGAAAATGGAGGCAGTATGTTTCTCCGAAACGTTGGTTATCGCCTCTCAGATTACACAGTATCACAACCCAGAAAATAAAGAAAAATCAAACGTACGATATAGAAAGCGATACCGTAGTCGTTACATTGACTATGATACGGACTCGACGATTCGGGGTTTGAATTCCGGCTGGGGAAGTTATTTTCTTGTTCTTCTAAAGGTCCAGAATGGCTCCGGGGTCCACGCAGCTTCCCATTGGAATAGTACCGGAGTTCTTTTCAGGAGTTATAGCGGCCGAGGCTTTAAGTTGACCACTCCCATATAGTGCCGAGGTTAAGAATGAGTGGAACATACCTCTACTCCTCCTATATACCTTCATGGAACGGACAGGGACAACATTACCTTTACAATGTTGAAAGGGTGTCGACATAGCTCAGTTAGTGTAGTGGCTGGTTTACGGACTGATAGATCGAGAAACCATGGTTCCATTTCATACAGAGCAACAGATCGGTTTTGGTTTTCGGTTCATTCAAATTTATTTCTTGTGGAGAAATTTTTGTGAGATCTCGTTAAGGACTCGGGGAAAATAGATTCCTCTTTTAGCCTTTCCAAGCGTCTGGAATTTGGCGACTGTATATTTGTCACGAAAGAACACAAGTGTTACTGTACATTTTCTGATGTCTCCCGTAGGCAGCACCTGAACCTAAGTGCATAAAGAGACAGTTAAAAGAGACAGGTTATCCAGGGGTTGAGAATAGATCATTCTCTCAGGCTTATCTGAGGAAAGCTCAAAGCGCAGCCCTTCTGAGGTTCCTAGCAAAATCAGTTTTACCTAATTAGCTAGCACAAATGAACTAGTTAGGCCAGTAGGACCTAGCCAACCGCTCAAGGATCCGTGTTCACTAGCATTGTCCAAAAATATTCGTGCTGGCAATACATGAATTTATTTATAAACATGTAGCCTGTTTTTACGAAGAACCTGCTTTACCCCACTCTTTTACCCGGGGACTTAAAATTTACCCAGTGTCCAAAATGTTATGTTACTTTCTGAATGCTAGACGAAGGACACATTACAGGAAGAGAGTGATGCTAAATGTAGTGTAGTATATTTACACGTTCTTAGATTTGGTTCTCTTTGCAACACCGTATATTTGGTTCTCTGTTATTTATATAAAAAATAAAGATACATTTGTCTCTACATACGCCATGTAAGCACAAAGGGGGAGTGAAGGTATAGGTCCACTCATTCTTAACTTCGACATTAGATGGAGGTGAGTAGTCACCATCACTCCTCGGCCGCTGTACGTCAGGGAAAGAGCCCCCAGCACCCATTGGGCCTCAGAGCAGGTTTCGGCGTTTCGGAGAAGAGATTAAATTTCGGGATTCGAACCCGGTATCGTCCAGGCCGTAGCCTCGTCATTACAGTGACTCCTGTGTCTCGGCTGCACTTGTTACAAGCATACAGCGCAGTGTTTGTGTGACTGATCTGTCGTTGCATTCAGCGACATGTTAACATTCTGTTGCTTATCTGTTTTATTATATTTCGCATTTCCTTCTTTTTATCCAAGCTCGTTACTTCGATGGCCATCAAATCCATTATTCAGAGATATAAAAAAAATGAAGTAAACTGAACGAGTACGAATAAAAAAAAAAGAGAGAGAATGGGAGATAAAAACACGAATAAAGAGACAGAACGCAGAGAGTGTATGTGAGTTGGTGAATGGTTTAGGGGAAGCAGGAAGTGGTTATGATAAACAAAAAAAAAAAATTTATGAAGGATGGTTATGTCGCAGTCATTTGTTATGATATTCTCGTTGGTGTGACGTCATGATGAACGGTCCGAAATCCGGCAGTTCAAATAAAAGAATAAATAGAACAAACGGTTTTGATAACGCGGAGTGCAAGGTGTGACGACTTCGATAACACAACGGCCTGCTTTAACACAGCTCTCTATATCCCTTGAGCTCCTAATAAGTTAATACAGCTCACCGGACTTTCTTATCTCTAACATAGATATGACAGTCCATATCAGTTTCCATCCGTCTCTCTCTCTCTCTCCTTCATTCCAGTTAGATTATTTCCGGACCAGAGAAACATTTGACGCACAATTTCTGGTGTTTCTCTTTCAACGTAAAATGTACTTTCGGTAGAAATAAATTGTGGTATAAACTGTTCGCGTCTGTCCGTGTATGTGATATAATGGTCAAACATCTGTCAGTTCCACCCTGTTTTTGCCATAAGGCGCGTTGTAGCAGCAAATGTTAGACACTCGGCGAAAAATCCCAGGGAAAAAATTGTTGATTCTATTTCCAGACCCGAAAATTAGCTACAGGTTTTCAGAACGTTCTGTCAAATACAGAGATCACCTGACTGTTCAGGTCTTCTGGAATGTTACGCTGTGTTAGTGGGGTTTCTCCGACGTTTCGGCGTAACGTACCGTCTTCATCTTCAAGGGTAGAAGGCGGCAACGTCCATCGAGACGTCGGGGATCAGTAACTGATCGAAAAAGCGTACCGTCACGTAAAACATGGCTGTTAAACATCACTGCTGTCGAAACGCCAAGTTTAGCGTATACCGGTACATGTAATAAACTGATCCTCCGAAAAATGAGTTTTATCGGAAATATTATTAGACGCACAACGCAGGAAGAATTATAGATTTATCTGTTGCAAAAACAAGGCACAAGGTGTCCAAATCGTGTGGTCAGCTATACGCACCGCACTGTCTCTCCCAAACTATGCATCGTACATACAAGTACCTTTCCATTAAGGTAAAGCAACCCCATCACAGGCCTTGACAGGCCCCTAGGGATCCAGGAGGTCGAGGCTTCCAGATTATTTAGACAGTCGGCACATGAAGGTGGTAAGGTTGTCAGCCCTACGCACCGGCCGCCTTTACCTCCCCAGGAAATATTCCTGGTACTCATTTCTGTTAGAGGCTGAGTCGACCCCAGGGCCATAGTGCGACCGGAAAGTTTATGTCAATGAAGAATTGCAGTGGCACCATCGGGAATCGAAACCGCGACGTTCCGGTTTGTAGCGTAGTGCACCTTTCTACTAGGTGAAATGTTTTTTGAAAAAAATACGTAAATGTTTCTGTTTCAGTAAAAGGCACAGGGCGCACAAGGCACTACCGCGACGCACATGTGAACAGGCTGACCAGTTCCTGTGACAGGACATGTTCATCGCCGCTACAACCAGGGGAAAAGAAAAGTTTTATCCTTGTTGTTTAAAATGCTTCAAATTCTGACAAGTCAGACAGAGGTAGACAGATTTACATAAGACTGTTGAGGCATTATCTCACTTTATGCAAATATTAAGCTGTATATGTTTCCTTAATTGTCATCAGTTTTCTGCGTAAAATTGCTAACTCGTTATAAGAATTTGTGATTGTCATTTTTTTAAAATTTAATTTTGTTTTAAAACCAAATGCTGTCTCGTATTTTCTCCACCCACTTTACGGCCATCCTCTCATTATTAAGGCGCATTGTATGAGGTCAATGTGTTCTGTGTGTGTGTGTGTTTGCTTCTGTTGTTCCTTCATTTAAAATTTCGCACCATTCTAACGATTTTTACACCACTTTTTTTTTATGGAGAAGGGCCCCGCAGCAAATGTTAAGGACGCACCGCAGCCTTAAGGCTTATTGTGCAACCCTGTGATGAGGATGAAAGATGATCAGTTTTTTCATTTAAATAGAGCACCGGTGGAATGAAATTGACAGGGGAAAACCGAAGTACTCGGGGAAAACCTGTCCCAGTGACACTTTGTCCACCATAAATCCCACATGGACTGACCCGGGATCGAACCCGGTCCTCCGCGGTGAGAGGCAGGCGACTAACCGCCTGAGCCATGGCACGGCCTTGTACACAAATTAATATAAAGTTTACGCCATCGTAATTTTAATTTCCCACGATCCGTAATAACAACATGGCGGACATGCAAGAGTTGGAGACAGGGGTGGGAACATTTACGATGTTTGATTTACGGCCCTCAAATAATGCTCGGTAATAGATCTTAGCAAATAGCGTACTTTTTAAAGATAATGCATTGTGCAGTTTCGTGCAGTAAGGTGTCCTTCGTGTGAAAACTTCAATAGCTTTCGTTTTGATAACAATAGCTAGTGAAACTTTGGGGCTAGAAATGTCAAATTGGTTATGGAAATAAGTCCTTTACTTATCTACATAATAAAGGTTAAAGCAATCCCATTACAGGCTTGGACAGGCCCTTAGGGCTCCAGGAGGTAGAGGCTCCCAGATTTTGTAGACAATCGGCACATGAAGGTGGTAAGGTTGTCAGCCCTAAGCATCGGCCGCCTTTACCCCCCAGAAAAGATTCCTGGTACTCATTTCTGTTAGAGACTGAGTCGACCCCAGGGCCATAGTGAGACAGGAACGATTATGTCAATGAAAAATTCCAATAACACCATCGGGAATCGAACCCGCGACGTTCTGGTTTGGTGCGCAGTGCCTCAACCAACTGCGCCACCGCGTGCCAACTACGCAATATTTTCCTAAGTCTACAGTCACTAATAATGGCTATGTTGCGAACTTTGAGGTTATGTCCGAAATAATATTTACAGAACAAGTACTTATTGAGTCCTTCACCATAATAATAGTAATAATAATGTTAGGACTCCAAGTATTTACGAAAGAAGACTAACTTTTATGCTATTCATACCGTGCATATTCTTACAACCAATACAGCAACATAAGCAATTAATAAAATACAATTCAAGGAAAGTATTACTAACCTTTACATGTTTCGCCACCGGGGTACCGTCATCAGGCAGTTATTTACAACAAAAGAGTCCAAGCCCATCTCGCTAATATAGGTATTGTATCGCCGAAACTTGTAGGAGGTTAATACAGGGCATACACAAAAGAATGGTGCTGTATCAAAAGTGAATAAAAAATGTATTTCTCACCTTATTTTACGCAACACCTTTCACACCGTCATTTTTGGCATGCCCAATTCCCTGCTTCCTGTAGCCACTGACTTGCGGAGACTTCGCTGAAACGCCTCACGCACTCTTTCAATGTTTTCATCAGACACACGAGGTCGACCAGGACTCTTGCCTTTACACAAGCATCCAGTTTCTACAAACTGTCGGTACCACCTGCTTATGTTATTCTTATGTGGTGCGTCTTTTTTAAACCGTGCACGAAACTCACGCTGCACTGTAATCACAGATCTGGACACCTCAAAACGGAGCACACAGAAAGCCTTCTCCTGCTGCAACGTCATCTTTGAAACTGGCCCCGCGGCCACGCAGTAAGCATGAGAAGCGAACTGCTGGTAGCGCATGAGAAACTTGGACAGTTACCGCCGCTGACGGTGTAAGTTGTGCCCGTGTAATGTGAGACATAAATTTTTTATTCACTTTTGAAACCGCACCATTCTTTTGTGTATGCCCTGTACTTGTCATGAATTGTATTTTATTAAGAGCGTGTGTTGGTTGATGTATAGATTAACAGAAGAGTAGATTTCATGAATTCCGCTTGGAGATCCACTTATAATACACAAATTTCGGATGAGTTCTGTGTACAGCATGAGGGTCGAACCCGCAGCCATATTTGTAAATTATGTAAACTGAAGAAAATTACACGAAATATACGCAGTTAGGTGTAACACTTATTGTGAGTTTTATACGTGCGGCCCGCGAACCAGCCCACACTAACTAACGGTTGTGTATGATTGCCAACAAAAGTTTTGATACCAAAAGAAGTTTGGATAGCCCTGGTGTACAGCTTTAAAATTTTATACTGTGTTATTACGTTGTTTCAACAGAGTCATGTATCATTAAACACACTGTCGACTGGAGCCACAGACTGAACGCTGACAGTAGCTACACCGTCTAAATATGGTCACAATCTTAGGAGGGGAAAGAGTGATCCAAGTGTTGAGTTTCAAGATTTTAAAATTGAATGACTTTCAAGAAGACCAGAAATATTATAGTGGGTAATTTTTGTGGTGATTCCATTCATTGTTCTGTAGATTACAAATATATTGAAATCGATAAATAGATAACCTGTGATGAAAACTGTATAAGCTATACGCGGCATGATGGTCTTTGTGAATGCGGTCAGAAACGACAGATGCACGTTTTCCCATGAACGTGCACACAGACTGCGGGAAATCACGTTACATACTTAACAAATGTCTTGACGTAAGGGGATAAGTGGAATATGTGCATAGTTATTTGGTTTATGTAATCCCAGTGGCCGTGCGGTCTTAAGGTGTGGGTCTACGGCCGCTCGCTTAGTAGGATCGTGGGTTCGAATCCCACCGGAGGCATGGATGTCTGTCTGTTGTGAGTGTTGTGTGTTGTCAGGTAGAGGTCTCTGCGTCGGGCTGATCACTCGTCCAGAGGAGTCCTACCGACTGTGGTGTGTCTAAAGTGTGTGATCGTGAAGCCTCGACGAAACGAGGAGACCCAGGCCCACATAGGGCTGTCGAGCCATAGAAAAAAAAATGTGGTTTATGTAAAACGGAATATTTCCTTATACGTTTCTCATATTTATGGATACAATATGACAACATAAATTACGTAATACAATGTGGTAAATGTGTGTATGTGAATATAGGTGAAGGTACAGCTCCTCTTATTCTTAACCTGGGAACTAGATGGAGATGAGCGATTAGGTTCACGTTTCGGCCGCTTCACTTTAAGGAAAAGATGCTCTATTGCTAATTGAACAGGAGGCTGAGTAGGCCTCAGAGGCGGTCTGGACGTTTCGGAGACGATAAAAAAATCTGTTGCCTCTACTGGGATTAGAGCCTTCTCTGCAATGGGCAATAAAATGTGAATTGAAATTTAGTGACTGGGTTACAAAACATCAGAACTAAACCCAAAATTTTAGTTGATGTGTGTCCGGTTTGGCTGGTTATTGCATGGCGACAATTGTATTGCCTTAGCATTCAAATATTCGTGTTGGTTTATGAAACCTTTCGGAGAAGCCAAACTTTCCTCATCCACCTCATCATCGATGCAGTGTTTTGTCAAAATGGATGTGTTTTGTTTTTGTTATAAACAAAACAACACGACCGAGCAGGTGTTTGTACCAGTAACGGTCAACACATGAATTCGGAAGTGCAGGGTTCGAATCTTGACAGGGACACCCACTATCCTGCAGTAGGTTGATCGTGGTGTTTCTCGGTCCATCTAATCCACCACCGCTTCCTGTCAAATCCTTTCTAAGTCACTACTCACCAATGAACCCAACATTAGACGCTGTAGAGCCTGAGGTACTGATAAAGGTCAAGCAATCTCATTACAGGCCTAGACAGGCCCTGAGGGGTCCAGTAGGTTGAGGCTCCCAGAATTGTAGACAATCGGTACATGAAGGTGGTAAGGTTGTCAGCCTTATGCACCGGCCGCCTTTACCCCCAAGGAAATATTCCTGGTACTCATTTCTGTTAGAGGCTGAGTCGACCCCAGGGCCATAGTGCGACCGAAACGATTATGTCAAGGAATTAATTCCAATGACACCATCGGGAATCGAACCCGCGACGTTCCGCTTTGTAGCGTAGTGCCTCAACCAACTGCGCTACCGCGCGCCCCCTGAGGTACTGATAGCGTCGTAAAATGAACCACAAAAATGAAATGAAAATAAAGCAGAAACACGAGTTTTGGGGAAATTCTAGGGGGAATACACATCGTTTCAAGTTTAAAAAACCAAAAGAATGCACTTTACTTCCACTTAATATGTCTTAATTAATTAGATAAACAACAAAAGAAATATATAATGCAAATCAAACCACAACCCCTATTCTGAATGCACAGATCAAAATCCATAAAGACAGTGAACCTGTCAGACCTGTAGTCAACAATATTTATCCACCTTCATAGAAAGTTGCTAAATTTCTCAACAAATGGCTTACTGATCAATTGTGTCTTGTGTATGTTTAACATATGGACTACACAACTAAATGTAGTAAACCCCTGAAGATGGTCAGGTACCTGACCGAAACATGTCGGGTTAATTAAGAGTTAATTAATGTACTATTAAAGTTTTTTAATAGTGAGGGTGCATCAAGTTGGTTTTAATTTCAATTTCAAGAGGTGTCCTCTTCTCAAAACCGTCCAAACTGACTCTGGGCCCACCCAGCCTCCTAGTCAGTAGGTACTGGAAGCTCTTTTCCTTGGGGTAGAGCGGCCGGGGCTTGAGGCTGAGAACTGACCATCACCAAATGCCGGGATTAAGAATGAGTACCTCTGCTACCCTGTTATGCCTTTGTTGCTAGTACCGGGACAAATTACCTTAATTTATGGGAGGATGTATACACCGCGTTTTCTTGACTAGTAACTATAGTGACTGAGCTGTCCAGACGCCGAATTAAAGGACATACAGTTGAACTCGGTTATAACGCTTTGAAAGGGACTGAATATTTTGTGTCGTTATAAACGAGTGTTGTTATAACCGAGGAGTGTAATGTTATTGTTAACAATGAGGAATTGATTGGTACCACAGGATGTCTGACGTTATAGACGAGGTGTCGTATAAACCGATATCGTTATAACCGGGTTCAGCTGTGTATAGAAGCTACTTGGTTCTTTTGTGAATATGATCTAAGGGGTTTTTTTTTTGCCCTTGTAATACACAACTCGGAAATGTGAACTTTATTGCGTTCATCTGCCACGGATGTTATGAATATTTTGTACAATGCGCTGGTGTTGAATAATTGAACGCATGGAGCAGTGCACAAAACTACTCCTTCCAAACACCAGCGTGGCTAATTAAATTTTTTTACACTGGGTTAGTGCTACTTTATAGCAATAACATAGTAATGTGATAATTGTGACTCAGAGCGACGCTGATGTTTCAAGTGTTCTGGGAGGTTACATGTTGTAGATTTTTATAACCATTGCGTGCCGATCCCAGTGGCCGCGCGGTCTAAGGCGCTGGTCTGCTGCCGCTCGCTTGCCGGGATTACGGGTTCGAATCCCGCCGGGGGCATGGATATCTGTCTCTTGTTAGTGTTGTGTTTTGTCAGGTAGAGGTCTCTGCGACGGGCTGATCTCTCGTGTAGAGGAGTCCTACCGACTGTGGTGTGTCTAAATGAGTATGATTGAAGAATCCCGTAGAGGAAGCCCAGGCCCACTAGTGATATCGAGTCGTGATAAAAAATTCCCCTTGTGCCGCTGCTGTTGCCTTATCCTCCGTCCGTACTGTAACAGAATTTCTGCGCATGCGTATTGTTATTGCGCTACCATGAAGCTGGAAGTACCAAGCTCCTCCGAAAACGTTGATACATGTATAGGAATCTACGCTGTGTCATATCCCAAAACCGGTAATCTGTATTCTGCATTAATTTAAAACAAACAGGACCTATTCTTTGTAGCCGAGATAGCGTAGTCAGTATGGTAACTACGCTACGGTTTGGACGATTCGGATTTTGAAACTGTGTATTTATAAGAAGCGCTCTGGGGCTCACCCGTCCTGTTATTCAGTGGGTACTGGGCTTCTTTGCTGGGGGTAAAGCGGCCGGAGCAAAATTTTTTAACTCACCTCCATCTATTGCCGAAGTTAAGAATGAGTGGAGATATACACCTACTCCCTTCCTACACACCATTATGGTATGGACAGGGGTAAATTTATCTTTACCTTTGAATAGATATGTTGAGCCAGAAGCCTTCGCCTTGAAAAAGCGGGCTTGGTGAGTTGTTCTCGGTATTTTATTATTATTATTATTTATAATTGTGGCGATGCGTTGTGATCGTCGTATGCATTAAACTGTTGGCAAGCAGCGGAACAATGTTGAACAAAGTTGCTTTTGTGGTATAAAATTTATGTTAGCGTAGCAGTGAAATCAGAAACGGGATGAAAAGGGAATAAACCGTGAAAAGCGGATAAAGAAACTCGTTAATGTATGGAAATGGTTTATATGTAAGAAAGTTGTACTGTATAGCCTGTGTAAATTGTTCGATATATTATTTGATAAGACAATCGAGATGGAATGAAGGGTAATGTAGTTGGTGTGTAAGGTAATAAGATATGTCGATCGATGACTTCACAGAGAGCTACAAAATATGTCTCTTAAATTCGACGTGCCTCGTGACGTAAGTCGAGACCTGCTGAAAGGACACTAATGACATTTGACGTAGTCCACTTTTGGTTTCAGTCTGACAACAACAACGGAGAGTTTACTTTAAGAGAGACCTAAGTGTGTTTTCGTGCGCCTTTCGGCTGTTAACATCTGAGTGATTAGAGCAGAGATGTAGATAAAAATGAAATACACGCCCTGTGTACTCAGTACATTTCCTGTAAGTCTTACCCAAATTTGTGTGCACACGCTCTTGAATTTTTTTTGTGTTTTATAACTTGCCACAACTTTATCTTCCTGTAAATAATTGTAAGATGTGAGAGACAGTTTCAAATGTCTCCCTTTACTCCCATAACATAGATCATCCTTCTGTATGGTAAAACATTTAAAGCAATCCCATTACAGGCCTGGACAGGCCCTAAGGGTTCCAGGAGATTGAGGCTCCCAGATTTCTAGACAATCTGCACATGAAGGTGGTAAGGTTTTCAGCCGTACGCACCGGCCACCTTTACCCCCCAGAAAATATTCCTGGTACTCATTTCTGTTAGAGGCTGAGTCGACACCAGGGCCATAGTGCGACCATAAGGATTATGTAAATGAAAAATTCTAATGACACCATCGGGAATCGAACCCGCAATCTTCCGGCTGGTAGAGCAGTGCCTCAACCACCGCATGCCCCCTCCTTCTGTATGTCATAACAATTTCATAGTTCCAGTCGAAGGACGTCATTTCGTGCCCGCATGAAACACAGAATTTTATTGAAATGTTCGTGCATAGGAATGAGTAGCTCAGAACTGCCACCGCCTAATAGAAAGATCACAACGGCAATACGGCGAGATCTGCATGCTGCACTTCTGTTATCAACAATTCAACAGCCTCTGAAATTACAATACATCATCTGATGGCCCAAAGTCTATTGACTAACTACAATGTACTGTAGACTCTTATAGACTCTACACTTACAGAAGGAGGTCCCTTCTATCTGTCTGTCTGTCTGTCTATATCTGTCTCTCTGTCTGGCTCTGTCAGTAAGTCTCCAGTACTTATCCCAATTGATATTACTGTATTTCCTTCAGCGCTGCCATTACTTTGCGGAAAGTTTTGTGTTTAAAGTTTTGCCATCGGTCTGATCATTCAGTCAATCCTAAACAGTTTGTGTGGGGCACGCAGTTGGTTGAGGCACTGCGCTGCCAGCCGGAAGGTCGCGGGTTCGATTCCCGATGGTGTCTTTGGCCGCACTGTAACCGTGGGGTCGACTCAGACTCTAACAGAAATGAGCACAAGGAATATTTCCTGGGGGTAAAGCCTGCCGGTGCGTAGAACTGACAACCTTACCACCTTCATGTGCCGATTGTCTTGAAATTTGGGAGCCTTAATCTCCTGGAGCCTGTCCAGGGATTGTTTTACCTTTACCTTATCTAAACAGTGTGTATATCCTCAAGCTGTGAGATGCTTGCAGCGTGAGTGTTAGCACTTGGTGCAGCAGTGTCTACAGAGACGAGCAGTGACCAGGATGTCTCTTGGGCTGCATCCATTTGCAGAAATTGTGTGTGACTGAGTGAATCGTTTAGAAAGCAGTTTCCTGCTCGTCTGTTTCACCACATTTAATCGTCTCGCACTTGCAATTATAATTGCGCGTGTCACGTGTACATTTCTAAAAAAAAAAAACACAGATTCGAATTCTCCCCCATTCGTTCTGTCTAATATAAAAACACTTACATGCCAAGCAATTTACGCGGTTGAATTTTGCAGGAAACCATAACGGAAGCAATGAGTCACATATGACTTGTTGTACTCTTCTGAAACTTGAACATAAATATTATTATATATAGACCCGGAGGATATGTGGCAAGAAGCCAAGGAATTATGGGCCTCTCACTTCTGCTGCTACATATAAAAAAATTGAGGTGACATGTGTCATTTTTGTCCTGAGATAAGTTTTCTTTAAAACAAGGTGTCAGGTTTTTATTTACGGAGGAAGAAACACATATGTCTCCCTCCTCTGCTTTTTGCTTCATCTAAACTTTATATATTAAGTGGAAGCTCAATATTTCTTATGCATTGGCTTACTAATATGTCCGTATTTGTCTTTATATTTTTAAGAGTGAACCCACATTTATCCCCTTGAAGCACACCCGTAATTGTGTTCCATCTGCTTTAAAATACACAAATTTGCGTTTTATTGTGTTTGTGTGGCTCTCTGAATTCCACCACAAACAAACAAACAACGTAACTAACTAACTAACTAACTAACTCCATGTAGCAGAGTCCTTCTTGAGAAGCTAACAGGTCGTCAGCTAGTCAAGACGTTCTCCGCATTTTATGGAACCCGAAGGTTCATTAGCGCATTCACAAGAGTCCGCCACCTGTCCTTATCCTGAGCCAGAACAATCCAGTCCATGCCTTCCCATTCCCAATTATTTTCCTAAGTGACATCGGATACTCAGTGTAATGCAGAAGTGTTATTTCCTGTGAAATGTTAGTTGAAATTTTGAATAGTAATGGAAAGGGCTCGTTTATATTCAGCGGGAAATTCTTCGTCCTTTAACCTCAACCCTTTTTTCTGGGATCCCTTTCGTATCTTTGTTTCCTTGTCCCTTTCTGCGTGTTGTCACCGAATTACGTTGCACTTTTTTCATTTGATACGGTAGAATTGCTACAAACGTAAGTACGTGAAAAAGTCACGTTTCAATGGAAACTGCGTGAGAAGGACGCAAAACACACACACACGCGTAGTGGATCGTGTACCGTGTTTTGTTTTATACGTATATACATCTTTCAGATGTGGTAATGCTTCAAAAGGCTAACAAGTATTTTTTTTTTCACAGAACTTGGTTATTCAAATGACAGGCATTAATTGTAGGAGAATTTCTATACTTAATGACGATGCTGCCCCAAGTTATAATTTTAATTATTTTGTTTCTACATGAAAGTCGTTACAAAAAAAAAAAGAAGGGAAGAGCGGGCAATAGGACACCAACCTCAGGCATACTTTGTCGGCTACATTTTTCTAACTATTTTTCCATTAAGAACAATTTTTGTGCTGTGTATTTGAACCACGGAACGGTCAATATTTCCCTCTTGGGCAGGTCGGATCATAACACGGTAACTGTTTTGGAGCACTTGTTTTGGAGCACTTGTTTGGAGCACTTATTTTGGAGAACTTGTTTTGGAGCACTTGTTTTGGAGCACTTGTTTTGGAGCACTTGTTTTGGAGCAATTGTTTTTTTGGAGCACTTGTTTTGGAGCACTTGTTTTTGGAGCACTTGTTTTGGAGCACTTGTTTTGGAGCACTTGTTTTGGAGCAATTGTTTTGGAGCACTTGTTTTGGAGCATTGTTTGGAGCACTTGTTTTGGAGCACTTGTTTTGGAGCACTTGTTTTGGAGCACTTGTTTTGGAGACTTGTTTTGGAGCACTTGTTTTGGAGCTACTTGTTCTTGTGAGACTTGTTCTATAGGAAGGAGCGTTTAATTGACAACGTTACATGAAAGTTATTGTCAAATTGACGCCTTTTAGGACGAAAGTATACTTTTATAACCTATTTATCTTTTTCAAAAGTATGTAAAATTAGACACTTTAAAATTATCAGGCGAGTTTACAGGAAGGGAACACTTCTTTCGCAAAACTTATTATTTTCAGTTTTAATTTTTGTTTCAGATGAAATTGTAAAGTGTAAGTAAATTCCTCTCTGTGCTCAGACACCATAACGTGAAATCGTATGTGGAGTGGAGGTGGAGCATTATGCGTTCTTTATTTCAACCATACATAAAAATGGACTGATCACGTCTCTTCCGTTTTAACCCAAATACGCACAGAACAGGAAATACGGCCCAAGAGCCGGTATGGTCTCTTTGGAGAGTCAAGCCCAGATGTCTCTGTCATGCAGCCAAATTATGATATTGTGTACAATGGTCGCTAATGTTGTCTGATATGAAAGGGGACTGAAAGGGCAAGAAATTTGTTCGTAAATTTTTTTAATATCAAATGTAATGGAATTCTTTTGACACGTTTTTTCAGCGTCTTGAAGGATGGACGAGCTTAGTGACTTTAACCGTTTAGAGACCAACATATAGGGGGTTCAGTCCGTACCGCGCAGTAAACACACTCCGTCTCAGTTATACAAACCAGTCAGTTAATGTTGTACAGTGAAATAATCGCTGTTTGTTCTGAGATCCACACAAAACACATAAATACAGTCCGTACCGCGCAGTAAACACACTCCGTCTCAGTTATACAAACCAGTCAGTTAATATTGTACAGTGAAATAATCGCTGTTTGTTCTGAGATCCACACAAAACACATGAATACAGTCCGTACCGCGCAGTAAACACACTCCGTCTCAGTTATACAAACCAGTCAGTTAATGCTGTACAGTGAAATAATCGCTGTTTGTTCTGAGATCCACACAAAACACATAAATACAGTCCGTACCGCGCAGTAAACACACTCCGTCTCAGTTATACAAACCAGTCAGTTAATGCTGTACAGTGAAATAATCGCTGTTTGTTCTGAGATCCACACAAAACACATAAATACAATCCGTACCGCGCAGTAAACACACTCCGTCTCAGTTATACAAACCAGTCAGTTAATGCTGTACAGTGAAATAATCGTTGTTTGTTCTCAGATCCACACAAAACACATAAATACACTGTGTGGGCAGAACGTAGAATTGTTGCATGTTAAACCTGGTGGTACATAAAGTAACCACTGGGTTTTAAAGTGTTAATATACATTGTACATAAATACAGTCTGTACCGCGCAGTAAACACACTCCGTCTCAGTTATAAAAACCAGTCAGTTAATGCTGTACAGTGAAATAATCGCTGTTTGTTCTGAGATCCACACAAAACACATAAATACACTGTGTGGGCAGAACGTAGAATTGTTGAATGTTAAACATGGTGGTACATAAAGTAACCACTGGGCGTTAAAATGTTAACATAAATATAGGACATTAACAACAAGGTGTTCCCTACAATCTGAGAGGAATAACATAGCGATTAACAAATGTTTAAAATTGCTTTGCGGCATGTGATGCCAGAACTTGGCGGACATGATCAACTTTTCGTAGAAATTTTACAACTCCGTCTTCGTGGTATGAGCCCTGAAGATAGGACAGGACTTTCCTCCAAAATGCTGGCATCTGTCTAACAAATTACGCTAAATTCCCGTCTCAGAAGGCAGTAACATTCATTGCACAGTCGTTACAGTGTCATACGTCGCCACATGTTCAATATGCTGCCTGCATTTACCACAGAATAACATGTCCTACAGAGCTAGGATATCTTGTACAACGCAAGGATACAGAGAGATATTCTGCTAGCTGACAGTTGTGGCTGAGCGCGGTGTGTGTATGAATATTGATGATGTGTCAGACTGTACACCTTGATAGTAGCGTGTGAAATTCTACCCGGACAGATGTGCAACTATCAGGCGATCTGGCCCGGAAACAGACGTCTGTGGAACCCTAATACTGACATGATGTGGAGATTAAATAACCCAGTGAAAGAAGATGGGCCGTGACACTCAGAAGTACTGCGGGTTTTATGCGGTTTCACAAAACTGGGCTTCATATTGTCTCTCATGGACCAACTCGGCCCCCACTGGACTGATTTTCGTGCATGAGGATTTTTCGAAATCTGTTGGGAAAATTCAATTTTGATTAAAATATGATAAGAAAAACGGGTCATTTATATGAAGACCTGTGTACGTTTATGATTATAACTCGCTGAATTATTCTTAGAATGAGAAATTTTTCAGACAAAAGTTGTAGAGGAAATCAAAACACACATTTTATGTTCAATAACTTTTTTCCGAAAATCGTGCCGTTTATGAGATAATGTGGACAAATATGGTACAGTCAGACAGGCCACAGATGACAATATAATACGGCGCATGCGCTTTGCATGTTAGGTAATTAAGGCTACAGACACACACTCAGAATATGTAATATGTATTGCTTTTCCACGGCAACAGTGGTTACGCGAACGCGCCTCGATGTTAAGTTTATACGTACATTGCCCCTCTTGTTGTGTTCTGATTTAGTATTAAGGAAGTCCCTCGAAATCTGCGTAGCATAGAGTGGTAATTGCGTACCGACGTTTCTGGACAACCTATCGGTCCCATCTTGAAGGATCAAGAAGTCTTCTGAAATTTCTTGACCCTTGAAGATAGGACCGATAGGTTGTCCAGAAATGTTGTTACAGAATTACCACTCTACTAACTAACTAACTAACTAACTAACTCCATGGAGCAGAGCCCTTCTTGAGAAGCTAACAGGTCGTCAGCTAGTCAAGAAATTCCCCGCCTTTTATGGAACCCGAAGGTTCATTACCGCACTCACAACAGCTCGCCACCTGTCCCTATTCTGAGCCATGTCAATCCAGTCCATGCCCCCCATCCCACTTCTTGAAGATCCATTTTAATATTATCCTCCCATCTACGCCTGGGTCTTCCAAGTGGTCTCCTTCCCTCAGGTCTCCCCACCAAAATCCTGTATGCAACTCTCCCCTCACCCATACGTGCTACATGTCCCGCCCACCTCATTATTCTTGATCTGATCACCCGAATAATATTTGGTGATCAGTACAGATCATTAAGTTCCGCGGTAGCCTGAAATCACGCAAAGGAAGTCCCTTGTGTATTTCTGTGTAGATTAACTGTTCGGTCTTTGCAACGGGCTGGCATCATTTTGTGCCGGTATGTGTGTAACTTACTGACGTTTTTACGTGCCAACGTCGGTGATATATGGAGCACTGGTCGAATGATCCCGATGGAGGGAAACTGAAGTACTGGAGGAAAACTGCTTCTAAGTACACTTTATCGCTACGAATCCCGCATAATTTGGCCTGGGATTGAATCCGGGCCTCCGCAGTGAGAGGCCGGTGACTAACCCCTTGAACCATGACACGGCGTAGTGTATATCAAGTGGATGATTTAGTACAGATATGAAACACTGCGGTGACGTCTCTGGATATGACAGTTGCATTACAGTATGTAAATTGTAGATCGCGCTGCATCAGACGTTGCTACTACCGCCTTATCCCACTCATGCATTAATGTTGTCCTTTATTTGTTCAAATTGATTTCGAAATTAACTTTAGTGTTCTGCAGTTTGTGTTTGGAACACAGCTAGTGGCGGCAAGATTTGGCTCCCTAAAGACAGTAAGAGGCTTTAATGCAATTAGAACTCACCCCACGATGAATCTTTCTCTATTGTGCGCGCGCATGGAAGGGGGTCCTAGTTCGCACGGTCTGGCTGTATTAGCTAATAGGGTCAATAATTGGCTCTGAGTTAGGTCGAGGGTCACGTGGGCCGATATGGGGGTGAGGTGGTGGATAGAAAGGTCATGACCCAGTGTGACCGCCAGCAAACTCTACCTGCGTTGAGGCAGAATGAACGTAACTTCTAAGAATATACTTTTAGTAGTCGACACGAATCTTCAGGCCAGGCGTCTGGCGAGTATGGTCGAGTGGGGGGGTTGCAGTGGGGGGGGGGGACGGTCTGCTGGTACCAGACTGGCGAGTCCTAAGTCCTGCTTAGGACGTGGATGTACAGGATCAGGTGTCCGGCAGGATGTTTTCAGATAAGACTTTATTTGCCTTATCTGAAACGTCATGCAGAGAAGGTCAATTTCGCGCCGACTGCTACATGTACCGCTTATTTAACCCGTCACGGTTGTGGCAATATATGCATGTCGAGAAGTGTCACTTCCTTGTGCAGTGTGCTGTGGGTAGGTCAGTTATTTGTAACACGAAGGCACACGTCAAGCAGCAATCCCACGCCAGTTTCTGAAGTTAATTTCCTGAAAATTACCGCAATTGACAGGACTTAAATACTGTGGGGAATGAGGGGGCAGTGGCCCCTCATCAAAGCGTAAAACTGAAAATGTGAGATTTTTATGGTATTGAATATTAAGATTGTAGTATTTAAAAGGTTAAGCTGTTCGGTCCATTTAAAAGCTCATGTCTACCTTCATCTACTCCGGTCGCGTCAGTACGTCGCGACCCACTAGCTGCAGACCGTCAGTCTCAACAACAAAATCTCTGGAGCCATGCTCACCTCTCAGACGTAACAATATTAGTCTGTAGGTTACACAAATCAGCTGTCACATCCCATTACTCCTTCGCCTGTCCTCATTACAGCTAAACACTCTGAACTTCGCTGTGGAACAGCCAAGCTTGTGACACAGCTTCTGCTCCTGCAGCCGCCTTTCCACCACACGCATAACACGTAATTCTTCAACGTAATTTCCATTTCCTCTTCTTTATGCAGACCCAAACCTAATCCATTATGTGGGATAGCACAATCGCTGTCGTGACTATGTTATGGGCTGCAAGATCCGAGGTTCGAATCCCGGCAGGTAAAGGGATTTTTCTCTTCTGCGAAACGTCCAGACCGCATCTGGGGCCCATCCAGCCTTCTGTTCAATGGATACATCGGTTCTTTCCTCTGGGGGTAAAGCGGGGCGTGATGTTGACCGCTCACGTCCGTATAGTGCCGAGGTTAAGAATGAGTGGAGTTATACCTCTACTCCTACTATATGCCTTCATGGTCTTGACCGGGAAAATTTTACTTTATTTAGTTACGAAGTCTTCAGTAATGATACAATAAAAGGCCCTATGTAGAAAATAAAAGACAAAGAGATTGACAGCTATATTAAACATCGCCCCTATTTTGTAGAAGGGGGACACCCCACAAAATATCAATTTTACGTGACAAGCAAGAAGGTGGCTCTGTTTTACGTATGACAAATGCTTTGACACGTAGGATATCCACCACCTGTCTTGGTTATTCTTGAAGGTGGAGTTGTCATCTTGTTACGTATAATAGAGGATTATTAGTTGAATGATTTGCTACATATAACTTAGTTTCTTTTGTGGAGAAGGGCCCCGCAGCAGATGCTACGGACGCACCGCAGCCTTAAGGCTTCTTGTGCAATCCTGTGATGAAGATGAGAGAAAGATGATCAGTTCTTTTTTTTTTTATTTCTCTAAGTAATGGAGCACCGGTGGAATGAAATTGAAAAGGGAAAACCAAAGTACTCGGGGAGAAACCTGTTCCAGTGCCACTTTGTCCACCACAAATCCCACATGGACTGACCCGGGATCGAACTCGGGCCTCCGCGTTATGAGTAACTCAGTTTAGTGTTATTTAACGATACTGAGGTTTTATAGCTTCTATGATAGATGAATGAATGTGTATGGAGCTTTGGTGGAATGATACTGACAGGGGAAAACTGAAGTACTGGGAGAGAAACATTATACAGCGTTGGTGGTAGATGTATGAATGAGTATGGAGCATTGGTGGAATGATACTGACAGGGGAAAACTGAAGTACTGGGAGAGAAACATTATACAGCGTTGGTGGTAGATGTATGAATGAGTATGGAGCATTGGTGGAATGATACTGACAGGGGAAAACTGAAGTACTGGGAGAGAAACATTATACAGCGTTGGTGGTAGATGTATGAATGAGTATAGAGCATTGGTGGAATGATACTGAGAGGGGGAACTGAAGTATTGGGAGAGAAACATTATACAGCGTTGGTGGTAGATGTATGAATGAGTATGGATCATTGGTGGAATGATACTGACAGGGAAAAACTGAAGTACTGGGAGAGAAACATTATACAGCGTTGGTGGTAGATGGATGAATGAGTGTGGAGCATTGGTGGAATGATACTGACAGGGGAAACTGAAGTACTGGGAGAGAAACATTATACAGCGTTGGTGGTAGATGTATGAATGAGTGTGGAGCATTGGTGGAATGATACTGACAGGGGAAACTGAAGTACTGGGAGAGAAACATTATACAGCGTTGGTGGTAGATGTATGAATGAGTATGGAGCATTGGTGGAATGATGCTGACAGGGGAAACTGAAGTACTGGGAGAGAAACATTATACAGCGTTGGTGGTAGATGTATGAATGAGTATGGAGCATTGGTGGAATGATACTGACAGGGGAAACTGAAGTACTGGGAGAGAAACATTATACAGCGTTGGTGGTAGATGTATGAATGAGTATGGAGCATTGGTGGAATGATGCTGACAGGGGAAACTGAAGTACTGGGAGAGAAACATTATACAGCGTTGGTGGTAGATGTATGAATGAGTATGGAGCATTGGTGGAATGATACTGACAGGGGAAACTGAAGTACTGGGAGAGAAACATTATACAGCGTTGGTGGTAGATGTATGAATGAGTATGGAGCATTGGTGGAATGATACTGACAGGGGAAACTGAAGTACTGGGAGAGAAACATTATACAGCGTTGGTGGTAGATGTATGAATGAGTATGGAGCATTGGTGGAATGATACTGACAGGGGAAGAAGGAAATTGCTTGGAGAGAAAACTGTCTCAGTGTCGCTGTGTCCATTGTATCCCACATGGACTAGCCTGAGATCGAACTGGGGTCTAGGCGGTGAAAGCAGACGACAGATGAATTAATGAATTGGAAGGTTCGAAGTGGAAGAAAGAGGGGCGACCTAATTTAAGGTACTACCCCGAGGGACTGAGGGGAACCAGGAAGATATTCTTTGTCTCGAAAGAAATTCGTGCCAGGCACATCCCGAATATAGGTCAAAAATGTTCCTGCTTGCACTGACGTGCTGGGTTCAGTGCCAGACGTTGGTGTTACACTGGCGTAACATGAACGTGTTTTGTTACTAGAGACACTAGTGTACCGGGCTTTTATCTTATCAGACGTTACTAATAGATGTCACTGCAGTATATTCCACTTGTTCGGGTGGGGTGGGGTGGGGTGGATCCATAAGTGTCACACAAAACTACGTACAATTCCCCCACGTTTGCCTGCAATATCTTACTGAATGGGGAAACTTTAGACAAATTGAACTATTATAAAAATTTTTTAATTTTTTAAAACAGAAAACTTTTCGGAATAATTTCTGCGTCAGACAGAATGTCGAAATAGATTTTTTCGCCTTCCTTGTTGTTATAAATTTTGATTTTTGTGTTTTCTGGTTTATTGTTTGACAAAATTAAGTGTTGTTGGATGTCAGTGAGGAAATAGCATGGAGAAAAATAATAAACTGCACATACAGAACGCAAGGAATAAATTAAAAAAAAAATACTTAAATAAATTAAGGTGCAAATAGCTAAGTAGAGTAAAGGTCGTGCCATGGCTCAGGCGGTTAGTCGCCGGCCTCCCACCGCTGAGGCCCGGGTTCGATCCCCGGTTAATCCATACGGGATTTGTGGTGGACAAAGTGGCGCTGGGACAGGTTTTTCCCCGAGTACTTCGGTTTTCTCCTGTCAGTATCATTCCACCGGTGCTCTACTACTTGGAAAAACGAAAAAACTATCATCATCACAGGGTTGCACAATAAGCCTCAATGCTGTGGTGCGTCCGTAGCATCTGCTGCGGGGCCCTTCATCACAAAAAAAAAAAGTAGAGTAATAGGGATGTACAGCTACAAGTGTACAGTATAGAGTGGACTGTGACCTTGACAACATTAAACGGAGTAATTCTGGAGTAATTCAATAAATAAATTACAGTTACCACAATTATGTGTTAATTATTTTCACTTTAGGTCACACCTGTCGCCTTATAGCTTAGGTTCGTTTCTACGTTTCAGGTCTCTGACGTCTTGTAACAAAATATTCTCAGGTCACGGTACATACCGATACTAAAGCACTGATTCAATTTATGTTCCCTCTACTGTCTCAGATATTTATGTGGTATCTCAAGGCAATTATTTGGCTAGCACGATAAACGATGCAAGGTGTACACGTGAAATTAAATCGAGAATTGCCATGGCAAAAGCAGCATTCAACAAGAAGAAGAATCTTTTCACCAGCAAACTGGACTTAAATTTAAGGAAGAAACTAGTAAAGTGCTACATTTGGAGCGTAGCTTTGTGTGGTGCTGAAACGTGGACACTTTGGAAAGTAGATCAGAAGTATCTGGAAAGTTTTGAAATGTGGTGCTGGAGAAGAATGGAGAAGATCAGTTGGACCGATCGTGTGAGAAATGAAGAAGTATTACACAGAGTTAAGGAGGAGAGGAATATCGTACATACAATAAAAAGAAGAAAGGCTAACTGGATTGGTCACATCTTGCGTAGAAACTGCCTTCTGAAACATGTGATTGAAGGAAAGTTAGAGGGAAGAATAGAAGTGACGGGAAGACGAGGAAGAAGACGTAAGCAGCTACTGGATGACCTTAAGGAAAGGGGAAGATACTGGAAATTGAAAGAGGAAGCACTAGATCACACTGTGTGGAGAACGCGGTTTGCAAAAGAAAGTGAACCTGTCGTAAGACAGACTGCAGATTGAATGAAGGAATGAATGAATTTATGTCATAAATTCTGCACGACGAAGATTTAATGAAAATACGTTATAGGTAGATGCATGAATTTAATTGTGGAGCATTGGTGGAGTGATATTGGGAGGAGGAGACCGAAGTACTCTGAGAAAAACATGTCCCAGTGCCACTTTGTCTAGCAACAGTTTGACATGAACTGACATGGAAAATCGTGCATGGAGAGGATGAGAAGTGCATGGGAAAATGTTGGTAGGAAAATATTTAATGGGTGCCGGGGGGGGGGGGTAAAGCCGCCGGGGTGTGATAATAACCACTCACCTCCATCTAGAGCCGTGGTTAAGAATTAGTGGAGTTATTACCCGTTCTCCCCTGTCTTCATTGCGTTGACAGGGACAACTGTAGCTTTTGACCTGTACACCCTTTACCTTTTCATTCAGTAGCTATGTTGGCCGATCACAACTAAGCTTATACTTTACAGGGGGCCTTAAGTGGACGTCTGCTCGTGTCCCATGAGAGATAAGTGACCACGACATGAAATGAGTTTAGATAAAGCTACCTGAACAGCTTTGGGAATTTTGTGCACTGCTCTATGGAGTAGAGGCTTACCGACTTTGTTTCTCATTAAAAGCGACATTTCGAAACTTTGAGCCTTCGTCTGGCTGATATCGCATAAGGTGAGCCATTACTGTGGGCTACTACGCGAAACAGATACATATTTTGAGTAATTCGTTCATTCTGTAGTCTGTCTTACGACAGGTCCGTAGCCTCTTCCAAAGCGAGTTCTCCACATGGTGTGATCTAGTGCTTCCTCTTTTAATTTCCAGTACCCTCTCGTTTCATTAAGGTCATCCAGTAGCTGCTTACGTCTTCTTCCTCGTCTTCCCGTCACTTCTATTCTTCCTCTAACTTTCCTTCAATCACGTGTTTCAGAAGACAGTTTCTACGCAAGATGTGACCAATCCAGTTAGCCTTTCTTCTTTTTATTGTATGTACGATATTCCTCTCCTCCTTCACTCTGTGTAATACTTCTTCATTTCTCACACGATCGGTCCAACTGATCTTCTCCATTCTTCTCCAGCACCACATTTTAAAACTTTCCAGATACTTCTGATCTACTTTCCGAAGTGTCCACGTTTCAGCACCATACAAAGCTATGCTCCAAATGTAGCACTTTACTAGTTTCTTCCTTAAATTTAAATCCAGTTTGCTGGTGAGAAGATTCTTCTTCTTGTTGAATGCTGCTTTTACCATGGCATATCTGGATTTAATTTCACGTGTACACCTTGCATCATTTGTTATCATGCTACCCAAATAATTTAAATATTCCACATTCTCCAATTGATTTTGATCTATCATAATTTTTATTGGGTACGGTTGCATTTTGAGTAAGGGTGATTCTTAATTAATACTTATTCGATTAATGTATTTAAATGGAAATATTTTCATACGATATTATCGGAAGTTATTTGCACTTAGGGTGGGTAGTGTGTCAATTCGAAAATTTAACAAACCTATGTAGATTAGGCAGTGTTGGGAGCGTTCAATCTCACTAAGTAAGTCCCAGCCAAGCTCCTCATAAGCTGGGGATCTTCTTGACATATAATGGCCGCCGAGCCCGACGTGTAATGGCTGCACCTTGCCCAGTGGATCAAATGGCGGCATCACGATGATGATGAGTTCGTGGTCCCTTGAAAGACCTCTCCCCCGCCCCCACATTGGACCACATGGGGCGGAAGAAGTACTGTACATTGCTGGTGATTGGTTCCTATGACCTCCGCAAGATGACTCTCTAGAGGGGATGCGTGACTCTGCAGCAGTCGGCCATTTACTTTTATGTCCTTGCTAATGTTATCATGGTTGTGTTTCTTAGCAAGCCGCACGGCGTCTAGTGTTGTTACCGCAGAGGACTGGGATAGCTGGCAAGAGGGAAATTTGGTGGTGTGACAATTAGGGCACGCAGAGTAAATGAATGCTGAACGTCTGTACACATATCCAGTTCTTTTGTCTGCTGCACATGTAGCATGATTACGTATTTTGAGGCGTTCATCGATATTGGTGAACCATGTTGACGGGTTTATTATTAAAATTGAAATTAAAACCGACTTGATACACCCTCACTATTAAAAAACTTTAATAGTAGATTAATTAACTCTTAATTAACCCGACATGTTTCGGTCAGGTACCTGGCCATCTTCAGGGGTTTACTACATTTAGTCGCGTAGTCCATATGTTAAACATACACAAGACATGATCCCACAAGGTCTCGTCACATATAAAGTTTTCACAAATCACTAAAAATCACTAAAACTCTTTTAAAAAACTCTTTTAAAAAGCAGTCAACACCTGCAATAGTGCAATAGTTCCACCTTTTTCAAAACTTATAGTACTGTTATTGCACAATACTTTGTCATATTCACCCACGCGTCCTGCATTTCATATCGGTTTATTATATATTTAAAGTACAGTCGAACCCTCTTAAAACGACATCGGTTTAAACAACACCTCGTCTATTTTTTTTCCCCCAATGGCTCGACAGCCCCTTGGGGGCCTAGGCCGCCTCATTTTTCGACGCTTCACGATCACACTCAGACACACCACACTCGGTAGGACTCCTCTGGACGAGTGACCAGCCCGTCACAGAGACCTCTACCTGACAACACACAACACTCACAACAGACAGACATCCATGACCTAGGCGGGATTCGAACCCACAGTCCCAGTAAGCGAACGGCCGTAGACCCACGCCTTCAGATATTCTGTGGTACCAATTAATTCCTCACTGTTAACCGTAACATTATACTCCTCGTTATAACAATACTCGTTTATAACGACACACTATATTCAGTCCGTTTCATGACGTTATAACCGGGTTTCACTGTACATTACTTTATTTTTAGGTGTCACATCCCTGTTGCGTTATTACATGCACATGAATGTTATCAGTCAACAGAGCGTTATCAGTATCAGTAACATTATCGGTAGGCATTCAAGCACGAAGCAATTAAGGCGTGTTTTGGGATCTGTCAAAGTGACGTGTTATATTATACCAAGACCAAAATAATGTTAAAGAATTTTAAACAACCTTATAAGCATACTCAAAATAATTAACAAGCTAATCCTACTTTGTAGACAGTTTTTCTACACTTCGATGATCAGACTGCAATATACAAACGTCAGATCCAACAATTTTATATCTGCCTACGTCACAATTTTCTGTTTATTATTTTTAACATTTCATAAACTTAGAATTATATATTTCATGCCTTCTGTATCATTTACATTTTTTCCCATCGCGCAACAGTCCCTAGTGGGCCAGGCCCTGTCTCAGTATCAGTTCCTCAACCACAAAATTTCACACAGACAGTCCTGTTATCGAACCGGGCCCCTCCACAGTGAGAAACAAGCTACTAACCGTAGAAAATGACATAGAGTTATTGAAACAGCCGTGGCATATTTTAGCGTAGTGTCCTTGCATTTTCCTTTAGAGACCGATTAAAAACATTGATTAGACTAGCCGGTCTCATAGCCGAAATTTGAAAGAAGGAATAATAAAACCGACTAATGCACTATATTGACCAATTTTATTCTGGCCTGTTACCCCTCAACCTACACGTGTTTCGGAACTCTAAGGTTCCATCTTCAGGGATTGTCGTGTGCTACCAATTATTTACATATTAAAAACAAATACACAATATGTACAATAGTCTGTTAAATATTGTGTATTTGTTTTTAATATGTAAATAATTGGTAGCACACGACAACCCCTGAAGATGGAACCTTAGAGTTCCGAAACACGTGTAGGGTGAGGGGTAACAGGCCAGAATAAAATTGGTCAATATAGTGCATTAGTCGGTTTTATTATTTGATTAGAAAATGCACGGTGTTAATACTGTGAAATTTGAAAGAAGGACTTTTGAAAATAAGAGGCAGGGCTACCAACAGCTGGACCGCGACAAACAATGCATGTAGAAGCCTGTATTTTTTCCCCAGAACCATTAGTTACGACTGTGAACGTTAAAACAACATTCTGATATCTGGTGGATGGCTCTCTATAAGTGTGATTTGTGAGCCATTACAGTCAGCAGTACGGTGAAATGTGAGGTGCTGTCTGTGACACTGATAGGCGGGCTTGTGTGACGTTCAAAGCTACTTCCAAGTTAACTCTGATATAGTTTTATTTAAAATATTGTGATTTACAAAATCACGCGATATCTTGTGTCATTTACAGCATGCGGCCAAAGTCATGTATTTATCAGCGGAATGTAATTTGCAGCTGTAGCAATAACTAACTAACTAACTAACTAACTCCATGGAGCAGAGTCCTTCTTGAGAAGCTAACAGTTCCTCAGCTAGTCAAAAAATTCCCAGTATTTTATGGAACCCGAAGGTTCATTACCGCACTCACAAGAGCCCGCCACCTGTCCCTATCCTGAGCCATATCAATCCAGTCCATGCCCCCCATCCCACTTCTTGAAGATCCATTTTAATATTATCCTCCCATCTACGCCTGGGTCTTCCAAGTGGTCTCCTTTCTTCAGGTCTCCCCACCAAAATTCTGTATGCACCTCTCCCCTCCCCCATACGTGCTACATGCCCCGCCCACCTTATTCTTCTTCATTTGATAATCCGAATAATATTTGGTTAGGCGTACAGATCATTAAGTTCCTCGTTATGTAGTCTTCTCCACTCCCCTGTTACCTCGTTCCTCTTAGGCCCAAATATCCCCCTCAGCACCATATTCTCGAACACCCTCAGCCTATGTTCCTCCCTCAATGTGACAGACCAAGTTTCACACCCATACAAAACAACAGGCACAATTATAGTTCTGTATATCTTAATCTTTGTATTTTTGGACAGCAAACTGTAAGACACAAGATCCTGCACCGAATGATAACAAGCATTCCCCGACTTAAATCTGCTCTTAATTTCTTCCTGAATGTAATTTCGATACGTTAGGGTTGTTCCCAAATATTTGAACTGTTCCGCCCTTTCAATTTTAAATGTTTTATAAATTCCTGCAGCCTGACTTTCGTCTAAGTATTATTGAATCTTTTATTTCCTGCCTTACTTAATTTACACTGTATTTCATTTTCAAAGGCCAATCATTTGAAGTGGTTTAGGGAAATAGCAACTGTTTGTTATAAGAAACGATAATATTCGTAAAAATAAAAATATTCTGTGGGCAAAAGGGGAATTATTGGATTTTTGCATTGTATTCCACCGATTTATACAAAGATTAACAATCAAAATACAACACTCATAAAATCACAGTTTTAATCAAAAGTGACATGTCTTGATCACAAGTGTCACGATCAAAGGAGGCACACGTGATATTAAAAAGGGAAAGCACATTTTAAGATAGAGGATTTCTAAGGATTATAGAAATCAAAAGTAAGCTGCACGTAAAATACATATCTGAAAGTTTGTAATGAAAGCACGTAACTGCACGTAGACTTATAGCACGTAACTACACGTAGACTTATAGCACGTAACTACACGTAGACTTATAGCACGTAACTACACGTAGACTTATAGCACGTAACTGCACATAGACTTATAGCACGTAACTACACGTAGACTTATAGCACGTAACTACACGTAGACTTATACACGACTTGAAGTAGAAATAAATAAAAGCAGAAAACTAAATTGCAAATTTAAAAAATGATGACGTCATATATTGTTGAAGTTAAAAAACTGACAGTGGAAGGTAATGAATACATAACTATTGACGGTAGGAAAGGTTAAAGGTAAGGTTGTCATTGTGTTTGTTGAAGTACCGCGCCGTGAGATAGACAGAGGGACGAAGGCCAGGAATGCTTCTACAGCCTTGTTGTAAAGAAGTATTGAAAATGTATATGAATGATAGAAATATGTCGGAATAAGAAACGTGGTGGCATTATGAGTGTTGTTGTTTTGATGGTCTTTGTTTTAGTAAAGCAAAATACGAAATTTAAATGTTAAAGCAGGTGGTACATGTACCAACGAATCTGCTTTAAAATTTTACCAGTCACATATATCTCACATGTTAAGGGCTTTGGATTAAAACTTTAAAGAGGAAAATTTACCTGAAGTGTATTTAAATATTGACTCCGTACCGCGCAGTAAACACACTCCGTCTCAATTATACAAACCAGTCAGTTAATGTTGTACAGTGAAATAACCGCTGTTTGTTCTGAGATCCACACAAAACACATAAATACAGTACGTACCGCGCAGTAAACACACTCCGTCTCAGTTATACAAACCAGTCAGTTAATGTTGTACAGTGAAATAATCGCTGTTTGTTCTGAGATCCACACAAAACACATAAATACAGTCCGTACCGCGCAGTAAACACACTCCGTCTCAGTTATACAAACCAGTCAGTTAATGCTGTACAGTGAAATAATCGCTGTTTGTTCTGAGATCCACACAAAACACATAAATACAGTCCGTACCGCGCAGTAAACACACTCCGTCTCAGTTATACAAACCAGTCAGTTAATGTTGTACAGTGAAATAATCGCTGTTTGTTCTGAGATCCACATAAAACACATAAATACAGTCCGTACCGCGCAGTAAACACACTCCGTCTCAGTTATACAAACCAGTCAGTTAATGCTGTACAGTGAAATAATCGCTGCTTGTTCTGAGATCCACACAAAACACATAAATACACTCTATGTATGATCTTTATTGTCAAACCTGGCGGTACATAACGGCCTTACGGCGTGAATATGTACATCGTGAATTGATACGTACCCATTAAAGATGTCGTTTAGGTTGTGACGTCATGTAACCTGGTACATGGTAATGGAGGTTGCAATTGCTCTGTAAATTATATTGCTTTGGTTTCGTGCACTGTTAACTAAAAGAGGCACTTTATTTCCGGTATTAATTAATTAATTAATTTATTTATTTATTAACGTGTGGTTTGACGATGCTGCCAGTAGCTCGTGTTATAAATTGTGTAATGGTAGAACGGTTAGAGGAAAATGGAATGGAAAGGCAGTTGAAAGAAGCGGTCATAACTAGTATTCTGATATTTCACCACAGGGACTGAGAAAAACCATGAAATGACAAAATTGCAGGTATTTTAGCTGATATACGGTATAAAGCCGGGACCTCTGGAGTACGAAGCAGGATTGCTGTTCTTTGATGTAGGTGTTCGGTGGAAGTAAAAAGACTGAGTACTATTTCTAGGAGCCGTTCCCAGTGACCGCGCGGTCCAAGGCGTGTGTCTGCGGCCGTTTGCTTGCTGGGAATACGGGTTCGAATCCCGCCTAGGGCATGGATGTCTGTCTGTTGTGAGTGTTGTGTGTTATCAGGTAGAGGTCTCTGCGACGAGCTGGTCACTCGTCCAGAGGAGTCCTGCCGACTGTGGTGTGTCTGAGTGTGATCGTGAAGCCTCGATAATGAGGCGGCCTAGGCCCCCAAGGGGCTGTCGAGCCATTGGGAAAAAATATTTACAGGGTATAAATGTGTATAATTGTAATGAAATGTATGTCAAATATAAAATATATTAGGGTAAAGATGGACTAAGAGTGTATTGAACGAGAAGTAAAAATAAAGGCAACAGAGGTAACAACTGGATGGAATTGCTCGCTTTGCATGCCGTAGGCAAAACAAAGAAAGAAAATTTTTTTTTTGTGAGAACGTTTGCATTTATTACCAAAATAAATGAGCAATGGAAGTTTAAAGAAAATTGTGATTGAAATTTACGTTTTGTGGAGCAATAAATGGAATCAGGAACAAAGTTAAGTTTTAATACAGATAGAAAGCGTTAACGTTTGCTTAAGAATTAAACGTATCTTCTCAAGAAATGCTCTCTGATTTGTGTTGTACCGATGTAAGTGTGTGATAAGGAATGGAGCAAGTAGTAATGCATTTGTAATGTCAGTGCAAACAGCTCTCCTATGTTACAGTTTGCTGCTTATATTTTGGGCTGCGCTTAGCACTGTAATGTAGACGGTTTTAACCTTAAGCGAATAAGTCTTGTTAAACATTTCCTCTGTTACATTAACTTCTTCTTCGCACCCTTGCAACAGCGCACACGAGTGTGCAAGTCTGATAATCTTATCATATTGGGAATTTAGTAAAGCTTTTCAATGGTTCGTATTTCTGTGAGCGTGGGGGTTCTGAGTTAACTTACAGCCTGATGGTGGTAACACCCAGAGAGTGTCTGAGAGTTCCGAGATTTGACGTTCTCAGGACCTTGCCTATGAAGAATGCTGTCTTCTGGGATTATGACGCCGTGTAGTCTGATATGCGGACGTTTCAGAGAAACCTACTAATTCTATCATCATAATACGTATGGGGTTTCTGTTGATGGAGATGGCAGATTCTTTTCAAAAAGTCGATATATTTCCACCAGACTGTACAGCGTCGGTTTTTCGAAATCAGTGGATCTTCTTATTACAGACTTAGGGCTGTAACTTTGGGTTTATGAAACAAGAAGCAATTAACATACCAGCATGTTAGTCTGTTTCTTAAGTAGATATAGGTGTATAGACAGATAGATGGATGTATAGATACATAGATAGATATATATATACATAAATAAATACATAGATAGATAGACAGATAGACAGATAAGATAGATAGATAGACAGACAGATAAGATAGATAGGTAGCTAGATAGATAGACAGACAGACAGACAGATAGATAGATAGATAGATAGATAGATAAATAGATAGATGGATAAATAGATAGATAAACAGACCGATAGATATATAGATAAATATATAGATAGATACACAGATAGATCGATAGACAGATAGATAGATAGATAAATAGACAGACAGATAGATAGATAGATAGATAGATAGATAGATAGACAGACAGATATATATATATATAGATAGATAGGCAGACAGACTGATAGACTGATAGACAGACAGACAGACAGACAGCTAAATAGACAAACAGATAGACAGACAGAGACAGAGACAGAGACAGACAGATAGATAGATAGATAGATAGACAGACAGGCAGACAGAGACAGATAGATAAAGACGTAGGGAGGTAGGTTATAGCTCCACGCATTCTTGACATCGACGCTGGATGGTGGTGCTACGCTCAGATTGACGGGTTCTAGAGTCTGTCTGGACGCTCCGGACACAAGAACATTCTTGCACCAAAAGGGAACCGAGTGCTGGTTGTCCTGCACAAGAACATTCTTGCACCAAAAGGGAACCGAGTGCTGGTTGTCCTGCTCAAGAACATTCTTGCACCAAAAGGGAACCGAGTGCTGGTTGTCCTGCTCAAGAACATTCTTGCACCAAAAGGGAACCGAGTGCTGGTTGTCCTGCTCAAGAACATTCTTGCACCAAAAGGGAACCGAGTGCTGGTTGTCCTGCACAAGAACATTCTTGCACCAAAAGGGAACCGAGTGCTGGTTGTCCTGCCTTCCGCCCCTTGGCCCAGTCAGCCTGAACTATCAACAGACCTATATCACAGGTGCAGTCGATTGGGTCGGAACCGCTGGGCCATGGTGCGTCGGTTACCGGCAGCAGGCCTGCAGTGGGCGGTGGGTGTCAGCCAGACCTGCCCCCACACTATATTGTATCGATTATCGATATTTATTGTGAGTGTTTTCAGCAGGACCACATCCCAGGCAGAGAGGACACAGACATCTGGTGGGCTGATAGGAAGTGTTCATTACTCTTGGTAGCTACGTAGCTAGGTAGCAATACGATGAAGCTATACGATTGTCTTTAAGAACGGCAAAGACATCGTGTGGAATCATAAGTAATGTTGTGACACCAATATTCTATCTTCTACTGAAGTGTACATGTTTGGATCGTCCTCATTTGTTAAGAAATTTGGGGGGGGGGGGGGGTTATATTTTAAAATATATGAAGTTACTTGGAGCGCGGGTAATCAGAGGGTATAGTAATTGAAATACACCTCGGGAACCGAGGAATCGTGGTTTGATTCCCGGCAGAGGGAATAAATCCATTCAAACCGTCGAAACCGGCTCTAGGGCCTATCCAGCCTCCTATTTAACGGGCGTCGAGGCTCATACCCGGAGGTAAAGTGGTCGGGGCGTGAGGCTAACCACTCGCCTTCATCTAGAGCCCAGGTTCGGACTGAGTGGAGCTATACCTCCATTCTCCCTTCGCACGTACAACGTATGAACTTAAAAAACTTAGGGTTCTATAGAAGAAGTAAATTCCCAGAGCTGCTGAGCCACTATTAGCTTCTCTAGAAAGATTGCTCTGTAAAGTTTGTCTTTTTTGGTAGTATTGTAAAAGTGATGTGTAATCTAGGTCAGTGGTATTCAACCTGGAGTACGCGTACCCTGGGGGTACGCGAAGACATCTTAGGGGGTACGTAAAATAAAAAAAAAATAAACATATTATTTCATGATAAACACTGAATAATCAGAGCCAGATTTAGGGTTAGCCACAAGAGACCCGGACGTAAGGACATGCGATTTGGGAGCGCCATTTTTTCTCCTCTCTCCTTTATGCGATTCTTATCTGGCGGCTAGTTTCATTTTATTCCACATAGTGCATATAATTTTGCTTTGCTAAAATACCCTTGTACCTTTATTAATTTTTATATGATAGGCTATAATATATTTGTTATTTAATAGCTTGACTCTCCTTTTTCTCATTTAAAACTTATTATTTAATACATTATTTTGGATGTAATTTATTTAACTTATTTTAGATGTAGATTATAGACTATGTATAACTTGAATTATGCACTAACAACTTTGAGGGTACAAAGTTGAAGATAAATTATATGTGGGGGGTACGCGAACAAAAAAGATTGAATACCATTGATCTAGGTGACTAGGTTGTTATGTTGTAGCCTAAGGCCCGTGGCAGTTAATGGTTGGAATCAATTAATTTTTGGAAATGAGGGACGCCTGTACGAGGTTCTGAGGCGTCGACGGCTTTGGAAGCTCATGTCTTTGTTTTCTAAATAATTACACCGTGTAGTCTGGTAGGTGGGTACCAACATTGCAGAACAAATCTGGTACTACCGCCTTCTGCACTCTGACCTCAAATAGAAACAAAATGTTCCTCAGAAATGTTCGCAGTAATTACATTGGACGAACACGATATGAAAATGATGATAATTGTACATGGCTGTATAAAAGTCTAATGAGTAAAACAGTTGTCTCCATATATGTCATAGAATATAAGGGGAAGTGGAGGTATACCTCCACACATTTTAACCTAGGCGTTAGATGAAGGTGAGTGGTCAGATTCACGCCCCGGTAGGTTTGCCACCGCGAAGGATAAACCGGTGCACAATGAACAGGAGGCTGGTTAGGCCCCACAAACTGTGTGGACGCTTGTGATAAGGGAAGATGTTGCCACTGCTGGGAATGGGATAAGACTTCAGATTCATATAAGGGAGGGGCGGGTAAGAGTGCGCAGTGCCAATTTCTCGAAACCAACGATAGGTAGCAGCACAATGCACACGGTGGCAGTTAACGCACCTACTGCAGGCAGTGGAGCAAAAGACTCAAAGAGGTGTGACGCTTGTGTTCAACGTGAGTGGCATTTATCTGTTTTGGTTACAAAAACTGTAACTCATTTGTGCGACGGAAGTAAGAATTTTCTCCTGCAAGACTTTCGGACAAAAGGTAAGCCTATGTCATATAAAATCCCAGTAATCAAACAATTATTTGGCTAATTACTCAAACACAAAATGTAACAAACTTAGTGGTTATAGGAAAACGTTATAAAAGTGAGCGTGTCGTCTAAGAGTGCGCGGGGTAAGAGTGCGCGCACTTAGACGAACCACATTCACAGGAGCTACAAAGATATCGCGTTCTTGTTTTTTAAAGAGCGGTTTTAATATTTTGAACAGTGTTTTTCTCTGTTAAAGGCAATGGGCAAGTACAAGAGGAAAACGGACAGGTAATTAAAAGTCACGACCGAAGTCATGGATAATGCTAACCGACGTCTACACACAGGAGAAAGGAAGAGGTCAATAGCTGGAGACGTGGGAGTACCTGAATCAACCCTGAGAAAGAGGTTGAAGCTAGGAACAGTACCGACTTCTCTAGGTCGCTTCAAGGCTACATTTTTCAATGAGGAAGAGAAAAAGTTAGCTGATTATTGCAGAGATTTAGTCGCCCGATTCTATGGTCTAACTATTAGAATGCTAAACGAATTAGCCTTTTGAGTACGCTGACCGTAACGGTGCTGATAACAGATTTAGCAAAGAAAAGAAGAATGCTGGAAAGGATGTACGTTCCTGCAGCGATGATATTCCCCGTAAAAGAATCTGTAACGAACTGTGTTCTGAAGCTCCAGTCGGAACTCTACCTTTGATATCTGACATAGGATATATGAATACAGATCTCTTCATACGATGGCTGCAGCATTTGCAGAACAATGTCAAGGACACGGAAGCTGGCCCAGTGCTACTTGTTTTGGATAACCACATTTACCATTGCAGCATAGGAGCCATTATGTTCTGCAGAGATAATCACATAACTTTGTTAAGTATTCCTCCTCATGGATCACACAAGATACAGCCTCTTGACTGTGGATTTTTTGGGTCCCTGAAATCAGCTTACTCGCAAGAATGTGATGCTTTTCTTGTAAATCATGGAAACCAGCCGATAACACAAAGAAATGTAGCTGGCATATTTAAGAGAGTTTGCTTGCGGATGGCCACACTTGACAAAGGGGAGAACAACTTCAGGTTCTGCGGAATTTATCCCTTTAACCCTCATGTGTTCCCACCTGAAGATTTCGGCCCTGTACAAGTTTCATTTCTTCCAAACATAGAAGCAAAGGAAAGGATTGGCGCAACTGTTATGCAACAACGTGATGAGGCGTCGCCAACACCGTCAACTCCAACCAGTGATGCTGCGCATTCAGATAGATGTACTTGCCTCTGATACATCAAGAGAAGAGCCAGCATCAAGATGCTACACGCCCTTTTCAAAATTTCACGTTTCTCCAAAAATGATACGCCCTCTGCTACCAACAACTGTGGGTAATCAAAGAAAGAGGAAAGCAAGAAAGAGTTAATTCTTGTCAAGTTCTCCATATAAAAACTATTTACAAGAGAAACTTCGACGGAAGGCTACTGAAGATGGGGAGAAGAAAGGAAAATGTAAACGGACAGCTGTAAGATGAAAGCTGGTCGACAAAGCTGTTGTCTCTGTGTCTAACATCATATGTCCAATATGTGGAGAGGAATATCAAGATGCACCAGAGGAAGACTGCATACAGTGTCACAGACGTAAGGAATGGTGGCATGAAGCTTGTACAGCTTACGAATCAGGCCAGTTTCCATGTGACTACTGTTCTACTTAAGAATCTACGCAAATCATTGTCACTTTCCTGATGCGCACTCTTACCCGACCTTCTGCGCACTCTTACCCGACACGTCGGCTAAGAGTGCGCATTTCCCATTTCTTGCAAATTATTTTGTAACTCAAAATGTATTCAGTAAAATATCAGTTGGTGTTCTAACAACGTAAGTCAATGCTTCAGCCGTTCTGCATTCCTTAAATAAACTACTTCCTACGAATCGTTTCCGAGAATTTTAAAAAAGTAAATTAGGTGCGTACTCTTACCCGACTTCCCCTTACGTGGTAAACCGTAGCGTACATGGGAGGATAATATTACAATGCATCTTAAATAAAGAGGGCGTGAAATTGTGGACCAAGCTCAACTGGCTCAGAATGAGGTCCAATGGCAGCCTGTTGGATTCTGGTAGAAACGGACGTTTCAGACGAACGTGCTGCCTCCGTTATTTGTTTTAAGATCGGAGCAACACTTTGATCTAAAAATCTGTAAATTTTTTACAAGACTGTATGTCGTCACGTCCCGGAACACACCGCTGGGAGGGTCCACAAATCTTACACGGCTACGGGAATACTGGTTTGTTCAAGGAGGTGCGGGAATGACTCTTTATCTTCCGAAGGACTGTTCCAATTATGGATAAAGTTTGTCCAGGACAGCGGTATTCAACCTTTTTTGTTCGCGTACCCCCACATATAATTTCTCTTCAACTTTGTACCCCCAAAGCTGTTGGTGTATAATACAAGTTATACACAGTCTATAATCTACAGCTAAAATAAGTTAAATAAATTACGTCCAAAATAATGTATTAAATAATAAGTTTTAAATGAGAAAAAGGAGAGTCAAGCTATTAAATAAGAAATATATTATATGCACTATGTGGAATAAAATGAAACTAGCCGCCCAGATAAGATTTGCATAAAGGAGAGAGAGAGAGAGAAATGGCGCTCCCAAATCGCATGTCCTTACGTCCGGTCTCTTGTGGCTAACCCTAAATCTGACCTTAATTATTCAGCGTATATCATGAAATAATATATTTATTTTTTTTTAATTTTACGTACCCCCTAAGATGTCTTCGCGTACCCCCGGGGGTACGCGTAACCCAGATTGAATATCACTGGTCTAGGAGGCCGCATTCATTACAGGGTATATAGTTTGTAGATCACTGCTTCATGTTTAGACTACAAGAAGACTCAAAACTTTTGCAGCTTGTTAGAAGGAGCAGAATTACTTGACCCTGGGTTGGCAGAACTATGTGGCTTTGCAAGACAGTCGCTCTCACTGCCCTAACTGTGGCCGCTCGAAAATAAAACAAGTTTCAAACGTGTCTGAAGTTGAAAGATCGGCCACGACTAACTTCAGTGTAATCTAACCAAGCAACTAAATACGACAGCCTGCCACCAAAGTTTTCCAATTTGCAGTTTGCCATGATCACGTCGTCGGAAGCAGCGTACCTCCTCTGAGACGGCGGAATTATTATGTTTGGTGCCTGCCGCCTACAGACAGCAAATCCCAGGAGAGCTGAAGTGAAACTTGCGATTGCAAAGTTTTCGATTTGTTGGATATTGGAATCACACTTTGGATTTTTGACTTTTCTGTCCATTTCCTGAGTGTTCTACTTTTCAAGACAAATCGATTCCTTCCCACACAGTTTCGCCAGCCACGTTCCATTTTCCCCATCAAATTTCACCCCCCGCCCCCTTTCAAAATCTTTCCATCACATTTGCTACAGTCCAAACGAAGAATCGTCTCTTTTCTACGTCAGATGCCGTAGTCATTTCGCACTGCAACTGTATCTGTCCAGCACCCATGTCTTTTCTCATATAAGAAAAGATATCCAGCGATGTCAGCTTGGGCTGTAAGAAGAAATCTAAATACAATCGAACTTGGTTATAACATCACGAAGGGGACTGACTAGCTTGTGTCGTTATAAACGAGTGTTATAACACAGTAGTGTAATGTTATGGTTAAGAGTGAGGAATTAATTGTTAACACAGATTACCTGACACTGTAAACGAGGTGTCGCATAAACCGATGTCGTTATAACCGGGTTCAACTGTACTTTGCAACCCTAAATTTAAGACCTCCGTGTGTCTCATAAACTTCTGTGAGATAATCATCAAAACAGATGTACTTCTGTTTCCAGTAATCCATATTTCCGGAAGAATAATGCTTTATTTGAGGATTCCCTCTCCTTGCCCGCTTGTCCTTCTGATAAGAGTAGTGTTAATAAGAAGATGAGTATGGAGCATTGGTGCAGTGATACTGACAGGTTGAAATCAAATTACTCGGAGGAAAACCTCTTCCACTGCCACTTTGTTCACCACAAATCTCACATGGACTAGCCTGGAATTGAACCCGCGTCTCCGTGGTTTGGGAAACAAATTTTAATTAACGGTTGTATAACATTCAGTTTCTGCCTCACAGAGAACACAACACATCTCCATTATAAAGGCCAGTTAATGCTGTATATGTAAAATTGTACAAAACATAACAGTATGCTGTGTGGCAACAATACAGACGGAGCTGTTGTTAAGGCAGCTCGTGCATGAAGTAGTGACTGGCTGAAAGAGGTAAATTACGCACAAACTTTTCCGGAAATAAGAGTGGAAAGAATAGAATTACAAAATGGTTTGCGTCGGAACTCATTTTGAGAATATCTTTGTAAATAAATACGTCATTAAATGAAAGGCAATAAAAATACTGGAAAAAAAGAAGGAAGTTGATATGACATGTGAATAAAGGAGGATGAGACGGACGAGAAGTATGTAGCACGCATGGGAGAGATGAGAATTGCAAAGAAGTTTTAGTTGTAAAATTTTAAGGGGCGAGATCATTTTGAAATAACGGGCCTTCACGAGATCTGTCTTAATGTTATCCTGTAACCACATTCTCGGTCTTCGAATTAGCATTTGCCAGAGACGTTTCACGTCCTCAAAAAAATTCATTTCTTCCCCAGTCTGACAATGTACCCAGCTTACCGTTCTGCCTTAGAATTCACTGTTCTAAAAATAAGCACATTAAGTATACTGTAATCTTTGTATTTGAAATCAGAAGTATCATGCAACATTTTATAATTTGGTTTACTTTTCACCTCATTCTTTCATTCTGCAGCCTGTCTTACGACAGGTCCGTAGCCTCTTCATTATGCAGTCTGTCTTACGACAGGTCCGTAGCCTCTTCATTCTGCAGTCTGTCTTACGACAGGTCCGTAGCCTCTTCCAAAGCTAGTTCTCCACAGGGTGCGATCTAGTGCTTCCTCTTTCAATTTCCAGTATCCCCTCTTTCCTTAAGGTCATCCAGTAGCTGTTTACGTCTTCTTCCTCGTCTTCCCGTCATTTCTATCCTTTCTTCTAACTTTCATCTAACGCAACTTTTTAAATTTTTGCCTTGACCATTTTAAACTCTATTGGTGCCTTTCATAATTAAGCTGTTATAATGAAAAGATAAATTTATTCCCCTCCTGAACAAATCGCCATTTCTTAAAGACATATGGGGGAATGGAGGTATAGATGCACGTATTCTTAAACTAGACACTGAGTAGAAGTGAGTGGTCAGCTTTAATCTACGGCCTCTTTAACTCCAGTAAGCAGTAGGAGGCTGTATGGACACCCAAAGCTGGGTTGAACACTGTGGGGGGGGGGGGTGTCCGTTGCTTCTGCCGACACTAATTCCGATATTTCAGTTGTCCAGACCGTAGCTTGGTCACTATGTTGACTGAGCTAGCTGGAATTGTAGTAAGTGTTCATGTTTTGTTCATGACGTTACATTCATTCTTGTGAAATGGAATCTAATAAATTAATTAAGATTTGGCTAGAAATTTCTTCTTCTGAAATATGTCTATAAATTTATACTTTTTTCTTCCTATGGCTCGACAGCCCCTAGGGGGCCTAGGTTTCCGTTATTTTTCTTCGAGGTTTCGCATCACATTTTTAGACACACCACACTTGGTAGGACTCCTCTAGACGAGGGACCAGCCCGTCGCAGAGACCTCTACCTGACATCACACAACACTCACAAGAGACAGACATCCATGCCCTAGGCGGGATTCGAAACCGCAATCCCAGCAAGTGAGCGGCCGCAGACCCACGCCTTAGACCGCGCGACCACTGGGATCGGCACAAATTTATACTTACTCTCTTCAAATTAAAAAAAAATAATGCTTTAGTTAAACATACTAAATTCAGTGGTCGTTATATGTACCGCATATTTGGACACTGAAGACAAACGACACATCCTACTGAATTTTAATCTACCATTTTCACCAGTATTCTGTTTTTGCTATATTGTGATGGATTTATTAATCAATTAGGAGACAATGAATAAATAGGAAAAAAAGTCACCAGTGGTTTCCGTTGCATAATTTAGCTAGCTTGGATAGACACATCAGCGTCCTACCGCATTTTGGTTTGCACGCCTCGTTTTGGACCTCACCCAAATGGCAGCACAGGCAGTGGAAACACTATGCTGCCCCAACCAATCACCACCGACCTTATAATTTTTTTTACAGAAATAGGGGGCACTTAACCCTTATGCGATACTTTTCGGTAACCCTCCTCCCCTTTAGTTCTTTCTCCCTTTTAGAAGTTTCTGGAATATCGCCAGGACCAACGATAACAAAGCAGGCAGCCAGGCAGATTTACTTTTATTACAAAGATGACGTCTTGACATTTTTAGAGTTTTTTTTCCGTTCTTTCTTTGCTGCAACTTAGCTCATTTCCATACTGAAGAGTACTGCGAAAAATCTCCTTGGAATTCCGTTCTAATGGAAGCTTTTTTATCCGACCCAGAGGCATGGAAACAAGGACCTTCTTCAAAACGTCGGATTCCTTATCTCTGTAACTGCTTTAAAATCACCTATTAATAATTCCTTTTCTTCTTTTATTCTCAGGGTAGAAATGTGGGAAATGCTAGAGTGGAAATGATTCTATCTTCTATAAAAGTATGTAAATGTAAACACTTTAGTTACGTTTTGCAAAATACGGAACTATTTATCATTCTAACAGTATCTCTGTTTTCTTGTTTTGTTTATTTAGCGATGCTGTTACTGACTCAGGATATACAGAGCCGAATGATTGGATTGTTAGTGACTAATTACTTAGAAGTGACGTGGAAAGAAAGGCTCTTAGCGTAATTTGAGGTACAGTATATCCTTGTTTAACTTTAGAGTTACTTCTCTGAAAACAGCAACATAGAGTGACGTAAAGTACAACATAGCGTTTTGTTGCCGTAATCATTAGTTAAGTTTTCTGCCAGTCTGACCGATGATGATCCGCCAGCGGCCAGCAAAAACAACGTTGCTCTATCTCACTTAACTGGTACAAATGACTGTAGTAAGGCACACACACACATTTGACTGTCATTGATATTTCGTCCCAGATATAAAATCGTCTAGTACCACTTTACAAAACCCACAAGATGGATTTGAAGCGGAGTATGACCTGCTAACAAACAACATGGAACAGAGTGTTTGAGTTGCTAACAATGGTTCTTGTGTCAACAAACATCAGTCTCTTCGTAAGTTCGTTAGCACGTTTAAAATTCTCCACTGGACTGCTCCAGAGGAGGTCTGCCTAATTCGTCCTCAAAAACGGCCCCTTTAAAGATACGTCTACAATAATATCCTTCTGATCCTGGAAAGCTCAGTCAGCATAGTGACTAAGCTACGGGCTGGACGAACCGTTGTTCGACGCCCAAAAGGGGAAAGAGATTTTTTCTCTATTTTCAAAACGCCCAGAACGGCTGTGGGGCCCACGCAGCCTGCTATTCAATGGGTGCCAGAGTTCTTTCTCGCGGGTAAAGCGGTCGGGGCTTCAAGTTAACCACTCAACTCTATCCAGTGCCGAGGTTAAGAAAGAGCGGAGTTAGACATCTACTCCCCCTATACGCCTTCATGACGTGGACAGGGACAGCTTTTATATCGTTTAAAATATCGTGCCACGCACTGCGTTACATCGTGTTGTCGACAGGTGGCACTGCTGTAGTTTCGTGTGAATTCCTCATCTGTCCCATGCGGGATGTACTTCTCCCTCTAACCGTTCGAAGTAGGGAAAATTTATGTATTTCGTTCTACGTTTTTATCAAATTTTTGAAGTGGTTGTCACATCAAAATATCCGGATGGTTAGATGGAAAGGCCGTGTGTATGCAGAGTATTTATGTTTGCGCATTGGTAAGCACATTGAAATGCTTCTGGACCCCACTTTGAGACTGTGAGAATATTTAACATAATCAGAACTTTTGTAGAATTGGTAGTGAATTCAGACTGCGCGGTATAACAATCGGAAGTCTCCATTCGGCTATAACCCTCTCCGGTGCTGAAACTTGGCTTGGAGTCTTCCCAAACAATGCCCTTTGCTCGTTCCTCGTTTCTCTGTGTGTTCGAAGACGTCGTGACTTTGTTCAGGGCATGTCATTGCAAGAAATCCCGTTGCAACACTTCAAAAAACAATGGTAACTTTACGTTACTTGTACCGTACATTTTTAATTATATATTTTCGTTGAAATTACAACAGCTATATTATTGGTATATAAAATTCTTAAAATGCCGTTAGAATTTTATATACCAATAATATAGCTGTTGTAATTTCAACGAAAGAGCCCCTGAAGATGAGCCTTATATAGGCTAGAAACATGTTGGGCAACATTTAATAAAAATTGCGTTAAATAACATAAAATTGTGTACATTTGCATAAGATATATACAATGGTAACTGTTTGTACCACCTGCTATAATTTTATATCTGTATATTTTGTCCATACAGTGCATATGTTTCTGTCATATAAATCTGACATTTGACAGCCATTAACTTATTTCCGTAAGCAGCATTAATGTACATGTTTTTGCATAAATACGCGATATGCCGTATCATCTGTTATTTATAACTGAATTACAACGACAGCTTTGTGTATATTCTGCATATTTCTCACCTGCGGTATATGTTTTTCCCGTTTCACGCTTTTTCGTTTCATCTACCCAAGTAAAGTTCGGTGTACTGTGCAAATTATGAAGCTCCTCTTTACGATCCAAAATTTGTAGTTGCTTTTCGCAATTAGCTTTGTCTTGTCTGTCTGTCTGTCCGTCCTCATGGAACAAATCGGCTCCCACTGGATGGATTGTCATTAAATTTGATACCTAAGGAGTTTTCGAAAATCTGTCTAGGAAGTTCAAGTTTGATTAAAATCTGACAAGAATAACGGGAATTTCAAATGAAGACCGATGTTCGTATATTTATGACAATATCTCGCTGTATTCTTCTTAGAATTAAAAACGTTTCAGACAAAAGTTGTACAGAAAATCAAAACAAACATTTTATGTTCAAAAACTTTTTTTCCGAAAATCGTTCCATTTATGAGATAATGTGGAAAAAATATGGTACAGCCAGACAGGCCATAGATGACAATACAATACTGCGCATGCGCTTTGCATGCTGGATAACTAAGGCTACAGACACACACACATACAGAATACGAAATACTTATTGCTTTTCTACGCCAACAATGGTTACGCGAACGCGTCACTTACTTTTTTTTTTTACATACATTGCCTTTCTTATTCTCTATGCTCGTGTTACCCCTCCTCTCTTAGTCCGTACTTTCACATCATCACCCTCTGCCTTTGCTTTTCCTTTATCAATATCAATTCCTGCCACTTTACCTTTAATGGATACACACAACTAACTACGAATTACACAGGGTGTCAAAATTACAGCTGCGAAAAGTCGTGTATTGCTTCCAGTTTGATACGTAATTTTATTTAGTTTTATTTTTAAAAGTTCTTTGTACTTACAAAAATATGACTAATTAATGCGCCTAAACATTTCAGTCTATCTGCCTTTAAAAAGCAAAACCTCTCTTGCCTTCCAACTCGGAGGCCCGGGTTCAATCTCAGCCCAGTGCTGTGAGATTTGTGGTTGGCAGTGTGTCATTGGGACAAGCATTTTTCCAAGTGCTTCAGCTGTCGCCTGTCAGTATCTTCCACCAGTGTTCCGTAACCATACGTCATACCGACGGTACATAATCTCAGATAATTAGAGCTTCGATGTTTAACAAATGTTACTTGGCTTTTCGTACTGGAAAACTGACCTCAGTTCTGTCCGTCAAACGCACATAACTAACTAACTAACTCCATGGAGCAGAGTCGTTCTTGAGAAGCTAACAGGTCGTCAGCTAGTCAAGAAATTCCCCGCGTTTTATGGAACCCGAAGGTTCATTACCGCACTCACAAGAGCCCGTGGTGTTTCGTAACATGATAATTTTTTACGGTGAGGAGTTGTTAGCACCTCGCCCAACCCCCAAGCTGGAGGACCACCCCTTGTCGGCTGTCCGCGATTGCATATTCGCAGCTACCCTCCATATTTGGAGGCCGTTCCTCCATCCGAAACCCGAGGACGCTCCATGCCGTGGTGACAAGGACCGACTTATCGTGATGACAGGGACCGACTTCTCGTGGTGACAGGGACCGACTTATCGTGGTGACAGGGACCGACTTATCGTGGTGACAGGGACCGACTTATCGTGGTGACAGGGACCGACTTATCGTGGTGACAGGGACCGACTTATCGTGGTGACAGGGACCGACTTATCGTGGTGACAGGGACCCACTAATGATGGCGTCAAACGCACATTTATCTAATAATTTTCCGTTACCAAAAATGTTGTCCATTAATTATCACATGCCAGAATATCAAGTAATTGAATAAAAATTAAAACGATTCAATCCATTGTCCAGGAGTATTAGATGTTAATTGAAGACCGTTGTATGAAATACGTATGCATCAAAACAGCAGGCCTGTTCAACTACTGGTTCATTGAAATTATAAAGAATTAAAAATTTTTAATTTGAATTCTAACGTGAATTGAGTTCAGATTTATTTGGGTTAAATTACACAGTGCATTTAATTGTGAGCAGTAAATTCCTATATTGGTTAACAGAACAGTTTCAGAAACTTTCTCAGTGTAATGGCCGCATTAATTGGACCCATAAACAGAAGTCAGTATTGCATGCGCACGCATCACTTAAAGGGCTCTATAATACACGTGGCATGATTTACTAAAACGAATTTAATATTACTGTTCTATCCAGCTTCATTAATTTAACAACGAAAAGCGTAACAGTATTTTTCTCCACATTTCTAACCACAAGCTTCCTTCAGCGTTGGCGGACATTTAAATATCGACTCACGTATAACCTAACCGTACTTTCTTTCTGCCCTATTTCTAACGAAATCCTAACATAATCCATGTAACGACAATTCAGCAGTCGTTAGCTCTTATACATAACGATTTATTTTACTGTAAATTGATCATAAGGAGCCTAAGCCGCCATCGTATTTTTTTATGAATTCCTTTTACATCATCTTAATAGGAAGATCATGTGACGCCATGTAGTCTCGTAACGTAATACGTTTCGGAGGAACCGCCCTTTTTTTATCGTCTTTTTCTATCAGAGAAAGCCGTTTATTTTCGTTAGAATCACGAATACGTGAAATAATACTGTATGGGGAAATAATAGCTTTTTATTTTAACAACATATAAATACACTGCGTGGTCAGAACCTATAGTCTGTTAGTGGTGCAATGCGTGGTGTATATAGTACAAGGGGCCGTGAATAAAAGAATAGCCTTAACTACATTTGGACTATAGTAATAACAAGATATGCCGATCCCAGTGGCCACGCGGTCTAAGGCGTGGGTTTGCGATCGTTCGCTTGCTGGGATTGCGGGTTCGAATACCGCCTACGGCATGGATGTCTGTCTCTTGTGAGTGTTGAGTTTTGTCAGGTAGAGGTCTCTGCGACGGGCTGGTCACTCGTGCAGAGGAGTCCTACCGAGTGTGGTGTGTCTGAGTGTGATCGTGAAGCCTCGCTAATTAGGAGGCCCTGGCCCACTAGGGGCTGTTGCGCCATGGGAGGAATGGCAGAATACGTTTATTGTGCTAATTAAAGCTTTTTTGTTTGCAGGAGCCGCCACTGGAAGTAAAGCCAAGAAAAAATCCGGACTGCTGTACACAGGTAGAAAGCTAGCCTTCATTTTATTTCACACAGATCATTTCAAAGTTTCCTATTAGCTTCAGAGTGTATTAGACAGTGTTGATTACTTGTATGATACTACGCAGTATAGAAAGTAGAAGTTTATCGACGTTTCGGAGGATCCTGCTACATCCGTTATCAAGGTGGACGAGCCAGGTAATACGTAATCTAGTTCCTGCATTACAGAGAACACATTGCTTCTCAATTACAAGGATATATAAGTTAATCCTGTTTAGGGAAGTAATCGCTGTTTCATTGTGAGAATCATAACGAACGCATAAATACACTGAGTCTAAGAAATTTGGGGGGGGTTTTCGTTACAAAAGAATGGGACGCATGTAATTATTTCAGATTTCACTAGTTGAATGGTTAGTTGCGGGTATTACGAGTGCCTTGTGTCTGTGATGCAGGGTTGCTGTTTGTAAAAGTGCTAGTCTAATTACTAGTAACTCTTACATTTTTTTTAATTGCGCAACAGCCCCCAGTGGGCCAGGGCCTCCTCATTATCGAGGCTTCATGATCGCTCTCAGACACACCTCACTAGGTAGGACTCCTCTGGACGAGTAATCAGCCCGACGCAGGGACCTCTACCTGACAACACACAACACAATAGACAAACATCCTTGCCCCAGGCTAGATTCGAACCCGCAATCCCAGCATGTGAGCGGCCGCAGACTCACGCCTTAGTCCGCGCGGTTACTGGGATCGGCTGCCTAACAGAAAATACAGTAGTCGTTATGTAACTTATCATTGTTCAGTGACGTTTGTTTTCAAATGCGCTCCTGATGTCTGATCAGGATATACATGTGGTTATGTTACTGATAACATGCACATAATGTAACATTGCTTATTAATGACGATATATTTTGTTATATATGTATAAGGCCTTGCAGAATGTTGAAAGTTTAGAGCGTGAATGTTCAAGCGAAACAGAGGCTTTAGAGGGGCCCCCAAGGGCAGTGATGTGCGACATAGACTGAGTCACAGTTCAAAAAGACAGACATTTCTGAGTGTATAATAGCTTTTATTTTAACCAATAAATGCACTACAATTTTGTCGTCATATATACCCCTACATATGTTTCGACTAATTATTAGTCATCATCAGGGGGATCAAAGTATATAAACACAGACTACACATCCACTATGATAGTTGGTTCACATTCAATGTTAAAATAAGATGAACTATGTTCACTATAAAAACATGTAACATTTGTTCTGCTCTACACGTTTTATGCTACATGTTTTTATAGTGAACATAGTTCATCTTATTTTAACATTGAATGTGAACCAACTATTATAGTGGATGTGTAGTCTGTGTTTATATAATTTGATCCCCCTGATGATGACTAATAAGTAGTCGAAACATATGTAGGGGTATATATGACGACAAAGGTGTAGTGCATATGTTGGTTAGAATAAAAGCTATTATATAAGACAGGATGCTCGGTGAACATAATGTGAAATTTCTGATTGTGTTGTTGATAAATGCAGAAATTCGTTGTTACAATTTTGAAAGAGCATTTTGTTTTAATTAATGCTGCTTTAGGCCCACGTTCCTTTTGTATCTAATGACCGGCACTTACAGTCGTTGCGTTACGTATAATTTAATTCCAATGCAGTATACTGTATACTTAACATAAATTCCTCACTGATTTGTACCCACTGTCAATATGGTGTAGGAATCTTTATATTAGTAGGTAGTTATGAGTGTCTGATACCTTGTGCTAAATTAGAGGGCTGTGATACTATCATGGAACTGAACCGCTTTTAGATTTGTGTACCAACATTGAAAGCATATGGGCTCATACGCTGTACGCCCAAACCAACTCGAAGTACCGGCTCGTCAAGTGTGGGCGTATATCAATTACATTGGTCAATATGCAGGGATGTCTGAATGGATATTGAGATTGTATCAAGTTTAATAAGCATACAGGAGACTGAATGGCAGCGTGAGGGGAAGGGGGTATTCCAATTTACATTGCACATGTTTCCCATTGCACTAGTTCCGAAAAAAAGATTTCTGATAGGTCAGGTGACATAGTGCGTAGGCTGGACGACTGGGGTATAGGGTTTAATTTGCAGCTGCAGACACGTTTATCATGGTCACAGTGGGACCCAGCTAAATATTCGGTACAGGGACTAGCAGGGGGCTCCTATCCTTGGTTTAACTGACGTAGAGTCAACTTGGAAGACCTAGGAGTAGATGGAAGGAGAATATTAAAATGTATCGTAAAGAAATAAGATGATAGGGTGGACAGGATATATCTGGCTCAGAGTAGTAACAAATGACGGGCTCGTTTGAACACGTAATGAGTCTTCTATTTTTAAAAAACAGTAACTGTTGAATTCTTAAAAAGGACTCAGTAGTATGGAGTTATTTACTGAGCTAGTTATATACTTGGCTAATTAGTTATTAAGTGGCTCCATGTGGAGCCTTCGCTTTTCTGGGATGTTACGCGGCGTAGGTTTGTATTCGGGTACCGACGTTTCGGTACAATGCTTCGCCCTGGAAGAAGTAAAAGATACGTTTAGCACAAACTTCGATGACCAGCTACCAAACCTGTGTAGCGTAACTTCCCAGAGGATCAAAGGCCTCACACTGCAGCGGAAGCCCAAAATCTCGCATGGCACCGTTCCTTATATGCGTTATTCTTTACGCTGTAAGATAAAAAAAAATTTGACAAAGTATCGAAGAGGAGATCGCACTATGGCATTGGCGTCGACTAAGCCTCTAACAGGAATAGAGTACCAGGAATATTTCCTGGGGGGTAAAAGCGCCCGGTGCCAATTGTCTTGAAATCTGGGAGCGTCAGGGCCTGTCGAGGCCTGCACAGGGATTTGCTTTACCTTTGTCGAAGAGAAGAACGAGCGATGTACATTTGAGTCACACCACTGAAGAACACAATTCCGGTATACAAATTATCACTGGCCGGAACACTTTGTTTTCAGTATGGCTTGATCCTTTTCAGTGTTACGTTTTTTTAGTTGTGGCCCCAAGCAGGGAAGGTGGCCGTGGGTGGTCGATATGACAGTGTGGCTCTCACTCTGACCACTGCAATTTATGTGAGCAGGTAAACGGAAAAACGTCGGTTTGGCGTGCGGTGCTTCTGATATGCGGTTGTGTCGACGCAGAGTCAGTTCCTTTTGACTTGCAGCCACAAAATTGTCAACGAGGTTCCCATGTACATATTGCTGCAGCTTTGTATTGATCCCGACGACAAAATGACAGCAATTGCGTACAGCTTGAACATCCGACGTACCCACAATGCTATCTGAATGCCGGCGGAGGTTCGAATGGATGGCGATTTTATGTCTCGGTATTCAACTAATTCACTTTACTGTGTTATCAAGAAGAAAGTGTGATGGAGTCGTCGGTCTTTTTTTGAAGTTTCTGCGTTTTTATGTGTCCCTGACGAACAGTGAACTAGTTTCTGCTATATGCGGGTTACCAATATGAATTTAATTATCTATAGAGACGGTAGCAGGATTGTGCGCGCTAAGTGAACTTGTGGGCTTGAATGGGTATTAAGTCGAATTACCACAGAATGTAAAAGTAAAGGGACGTCCGTGCGCACAAAATTATGGCATATGTCGGAGTGGTGGCATGGCTCCACTCATTCTTATTCTTGCAACTAGTGGGAGAATGGTGTTCAGCTTCACGACACTGCTGCCTTACCTTGTACTGTAACATGTTGCAGTGAAATGTTACAGTGACATGTTGCAGTTAAATGTTGCAGTGACATGTTGCAGTGAAATGTTGCAGTGATATGTTGCAGTTAAATGTTGCAGTGAAATGTTTCAGTGAAATGTTGCAGTGACATGTTGCAGTAACATGTTGCAGTAACATGTTGCAGTAACATGTAGCTTATTTCTTTGTTAAAGCACACAAATTTTAACCATCAAAATACACTTTATTTAGGAAGAAACCCGCCATTGTCCCTAATTAGTCTGCTACATGTTTCGGCCCTCGTGGACCATTATCAAGGAACTTGAAGTAACTGCAAAGAGAAGTGTGTGAAGTTTCAATACTGCGTAAATAAACAAACCACTTATCTATCTATTTTTATATTTCTAACTTCTAAAATTTTTTGTATTTGTGTATGCATAAGTGGCTTTTTGATACATGCAGTATCCTATCTCTATACACTTCTTTTTGTAATTATTTGCAGTTCCTTGAGAATGGTCTAAGAAAGCCGAAACGTGTAGTAGATTTTTATGGACAATTAGGTGTTTCCTCCTAAATGGAGTGTACTTTGTGCGTTTGATATCTAACGCTATAATAAATCCCCTTCCCTTGTTTGAGTCTCTGTACGATGATCAGATGAACTATCATATTTTGTTTTCCTCAGTCTTACCATAAAATTGCCGGGGCATTACCACGAATAAACCACTACCTCTTTATATATATGTTATACAAGTAACGTAAACACTACCTCTTTCTTTCAAATCCTTTATGAATTCATCATTCATGAATCAACCTAGCATTCAAATCTGTATGTTCCAAGTCAGACAGCATCGTGAAGTAGCCCCCATAAACACCTTATAGTGACGAAACACATAAGGCTCGCTCGTATGTCATGGTGAGAGAAAAGCTCTCTCTCAGACAGCGGAGAAAATTGGCTGCTTAGTTTGCCAAGAACGGCGGAGATATGAGAGAAGCGGGGAGAGTATACAGTGCAGTGTGAGAGTCAGTCTCCGTCAGGATCCCATTACCAACCCGATGTGCGTACTCTGTTATGTTATGTCTATGTGTTGTGTATTATAAACTAGAGAAGAGGGCTTCGTCTCATGCCACCCCTCTTGTATTTATAGCTGGGGTTATATCACAGTCTGCGTTCCTCGCCCCCTTTGCCACAGTCATTTATACCCAGACATCGTCCGAGGTTGGTGAAACACCCCTGATGAGACGGGGTTCCGGGCTGTGGTCATATTCTTTTAAATAACTAGGTTTTGTGGGAATGTTCGCTGAATGCCTGCCCTTAATATTAAACGGATCTTAAGCATTTAAAGTCGACCTCGGTGGACTAGTGGTTAGCGTGCTCGCCACTGGACCCAAGGTTGGCGTGTTCGATCCCGACCGAGGTCGATGGATTTTTAAGGGTGATAAAAAATCCGGAGCACAACTTCCTTCGGAGGGGAAGTAAAGCCGTCGGTCCCATGTCGTAGATTTACGGCATGTAAAAGAACCTTACGGGCATGAATAGAACTAGTAGTGCTTGTAAGCAAAATTCAGCGGCCATTTCTCACCCAGATGGCTCTGGCAGTCAGTCACATCAGGATCGAGTTGAAAAGCGCGGCCAGTGAACCGGTCCCTCGCTGCCGCAAATGCACAAAGACCTCGTAACCTCGGAAAGAGGAGGCCCAAGCCCATATAGGGCTGTCGAGCCATGGTTATTATTATTATTATTATTATTATTATTATTATTATTATTATTATAAGCCTTTAAAGGTCAAACTTAATGGAAATAATATAAAAAATTTGGTTTCTACCTCACAGAGAACATTGTGTCTATATTACAAAGACCAAGTGGTTATTGTTGATTAGGAAATACATGCACGAACACGCCTTAGGAAAAATGCAGAGTTTTTGTTTTAATATTAAAGCACATGCTGTATATACTTACCATCATAATTTAAATGGTTAAAGAAATCAGATGGAACGTGATGGGCTAGATTCATATGGTTCAGGATGGGGACCAGAGCTTTTGTGAAAAGGTTACTGAATGGATTTCATTCTTCTGGATATGAAACTGCGTATATGGGTAAAAGGATCGCGACGTTTCGAGAGAACCTAGTGTCCTTACTTTCCAGGATCAATAGGCCCTAGAAGAAATAACTGATGGCGCGGTGTCATATCCCAGACGAACGGAATTCTCAGCTACACCGCTGCGAAAGCCTTAGAAGTCGCGAGTTACTGAACCTTTGGGCTGCATAACACGTGAGGGGTTTGTTTCAGGAGCCCTTAGCCCCTCAAAATTAGCTCTGCTCCTTAGGGTTAGTTACTCACTGTCAGCTTCGTCATACGTCTGTCTGTCCGTCCGCATGGAATAACTCTGCTCCCAATAAACCGACTTTTATAAAATTTGATATTTGACGATTTTTCGAAAATCTGTCGACCAAATTCAAGTTTCATTAAAATCTCACAAGAATAACGGCACTTTACACGAAGACTTAGGTACATTTATGATAATATCTCGTTGAATTCTTCTCAAAATGAGAAATGTTTCAGACAAAAGTTGTAGAGAAAGTCGAAAACACGCATTTTATGTCCAATAACTATTTTTCCGAATGCCGTGCCATTTATGAGATAATGTGGAAAAATATGTTAAATAAAAATTTCCAATGACACCATCGGGAATCGAACCCGTGACCTTCCGGCATGTAGCGCAGTGCCTCAACCAACTGCGCCACCGGCGGTCCCCGTTGTGGTTAACAGTGACGAATTAATCGGTACCACAGAATATCTGACGCTATAGACGAGGTGTCGCATAAACCGATGTCGTTATAACCGGGTTCAACTGTGTATGTGAATAGCTGGTTTAGACTAAAACTCGAATTATGGTGAGTATAGCTGACGGCGCAATAACCGAATTGACTGTCGCTCAATAAGTTCTACACCTTTAACATACAATTTAATATTATCTTTTCACTTAGGACAGGCCATCCACGTGAGGTCACTGTCCGTTTTCTTACCAAATTTTCGGTCTGATTTGTGATTCTCACAGCCTAGAGTAACGAGAGTTATCTGCTGGTAGGCCTATATGACGTTGTTTAGTCTGGTAGAAGTGTACCGACGTTTAGGAAGTACTTGCTGTCTCCATTATCGGGATATTTCGTTCATAGTCCAGAACGGTCGGCTGAATTTTTCGGTTTCAACTTTGACCTTTGATGCTCACGTGTTATTAGGTGGGGTTTCGCTTTGAGCCTGCCTCGTCCTTCGCCTTTATGTTTCCCAGCTGCCCTGCGGAGTCGTGAGAAATTTTATGGCTTCACTTTAAGAAATGGGAATCCCCGCCAGAAGAAACTTGCCCACGTGGTGCTCAGACGGAGTGGGTCCGGGGTCTCCCGTCCTGCCCAAACTGTTACTCACACTGCGCTATAATCGATGCTAGATGAAGGTTTCTGTGTTACAGGATATGACGACGTGTAGATTGGTATGTATGTATCAGTGTTTCGAATGAGCTTACTGCCTCCATCTTCAGCAGAATGAGATAAGAGTTGAAAACCAATTGTCTTCTGGACTTTGTCCATCGTCCAGATAAGATATTAAAATGTAATATAAAATCACGACGTTTCGGAAGCTGGTTCTTCTTCCGTCTTCAGATGATGGGAGAGGAGATACCTACTCAGATGGGTCCTTTAGACCGAACTAATCTCAATCACTGGACAAATTCAGCCGGTATTATTATAGCTGTGGTTTTACCTGCTTAGGTTGTTCAGTGATAGAAATTAGCTCTGTCTAAAGGACCCATCTGCGTAGGTGTCGCCTCTCCCATCACCTGAAGACGGAAGAAGAACCAGCCTCCGAAACGTCGTGATTTTATATTATATTTTAATATCTTATCAGGACGATGGACAAAGTCCAGAAGACAATTGGTTCTCAATATTATACATCGTCGTCAGAGCCTTTTACAATTTATGTGATATAACAGTTCTTCACATTGGTGTTCTCAGAGGTGTGAAGATGTGTCGTTGTGTTAGATTCTCTCGACATTAAGAAGGAATGTGGTACTTTCAGAAGACGGGTAACATAGCCAGTTCAGTGACTAGGCTACGTACTGGACGGTCCGGGGTTCGAATACCGGTAGAGGAAGGATATTTTTATCTCTCAAATTTCTGAAACAGCTCTGGGGTCCACTCAGCTTCATATTCGATAGCTACCGGTGTTCTTCCACAGAGATAAAGCAGCCGGGGCGTGAAGTTAGTCATGTACCTTTAACTAGTGCTGAAGTTAAGAATGAGAGGAGCTATACCTCTGCTCCCCTATATGCCTTCATGGAATGGACAGGGTAAACTTTACCTATACCATTGTGTGGTAGCTTTCAAGTGTTGAGGAGTGCAACTGGAACACTGTCTTGCTTCGAAACTTCGGGAAACTTTAACCAATGACACGTTGTCATATCCCAAAAGACCCTGAACTCTCAAGCACAACTCTGTCAGAAACTCAAATCGCTCACGCTTCTTTACATTGCTCTGACACTTAAAGTAAGAAGCGTCACATGTACACATACATAGAGACAGTGTCATTTTTTTTCGTAAGATCACTGTCTTCTGGGATATGACGCTGTCCAATTTGATATGCATATTTACCCCAGCGTTTCCCAAACATTTTTGGTCACGGTAGGCTTTATAACTCAGTAAATATTTACGGAACACATATGTTTTGTTGTCCCTCATTTACCGAATAAAATCAGCGTAACGAGACCTGTTAGTTACCAAATGAAAGGTTATTATAAATTACTTATATTAACAGTGTCTTAAACTATAATCAAATATGCTAAATTCAAATTTAGTACAAAATATACGTATTTTTTTTTATTCACGGAACACCAGTGGTCCGCGGAACATAGTTTGGGAAACACTGCTTTACCCTGTCCACGGAGTCACACGCTATGTGCCCGTCATCTTACTTGATGGTGGAAATGTGTTCAGACGTCGTTAAAGCATAATTTGTTTTACAGTCTTATATATTTTTATAGGAATTCACTGTACTCTCAACTTTCTGTTTCTGCGATAGATAAAACGACTAATTCAGATGGGTTGGCTCTGTAACACGCGTAAGCAAGGAGTTCGTAGCAGCTGATTGTGTCACAACGTGAGTCAGACTGGGGGCTTGGCTTCAGGCGGGGTATCTGGGGAATCGAGGCTTTATTCTCAGCAGGGGCGGAGCTTTTACTGAAGGTTTTTGTCTTCTGGGATTAGACGTCGTTTAATCTGTTAAGAGTGGGCCGGGATAGCTCAGTCGGTATAGCGACTCGCTACGGGCTGGACGGTCCGGGGATCGAATTCCTGTGAGAGCGAGATTTTCCGCACACGTCCAGACCGGCCCTGGGGCCTACCCAGCCTCCTGTACAATGGGTACCGGGTCTCTTTCCCGGGGGTAAAGCGGCCGGGGCGTGTAGTTAACCACCCACCATTATCTAGCGCCGAGGTAAAAGAAAGAACAGAGCTATAACTCTATTTCCCTTCTGGGCCCTCATGACCTGTTTTAGGGTGAATTTTGCCTTTAACATTTTACATTTGTGTGTTGAGAGTAATACCGATTTAAGAGAAATCTGCTGCCTATATCATCAGGATAGATATACGCTGATGATGGAGGCAGCATGTTCCTTTGAAATGTCATTACACCTCTACCAAACAGTACGGCGTCAAGTGCTATGGTACAGTATTGTCCATGTTCACCGCCGCGAGAAAGTCAAAACTCAGATATTTCCCCTTTTCACCAAATTTTATAGTTCGGCTCTGGGACACAATATATAGTGGAGTTAAAGCGGACGGAGCTTAAGTCTTCACTACTTGTCACCATTCAGTTCCAAGTTTCAGAATGTCGTGTAAATATATCTGCACTCCTCCATGTCTCCTTACGTCGTGGTTCTGAATTAAGCTCAGGCACAATTTTACCTGTAGATTTCCCCTTATGAGTGTTTCAGAACACCCTGTTTCACCGTTAGTGGTGTCTTGTGGTTTGCGCTTTCAGATTATTAACGATAAATAAGCACGGTGTTGGTCATTAGCCCAAAGCTGTGTGTGTTGACTGGAGTAGGCTAGCTTAAAAATAACATATAGACACACCATAAATATTCATGCCTGAGGCGGGATTTGAACCCATGGTCTTGTTTCATTTAACACTGCGAAAACTAACCCGAGGCGGATTTTCTAAAGGGCGATAGGCCTATGTGGCTATGATGCTGACAGGAGCTACGGAGCGTAGAAATTGCGCGCTGATTGAGATTGTAACACTGAGAAATAACAGGTAAAAGCAAGCCTACCGCTCTTACGTTCCGTTCATTCTAGAGCGTGTATCTTTTATCGCGTCTCTGAGCGCGGCAGCTGTCACGGGATGTCCCGCCCGATGCAGGGTTTCTATGCGATCAAGAGATATTCTGTTTCTTTTCATGTTTTCTTCCCTTTTATTTGCTTTCTTCTTTCCATTCTTCATTTCGTCTCTATTTCACGGTTTCATGAACACACACGGCACTTCAACGTAATGGTGTTTGACATAAATAATTGCTAGGCTATAAAGTTTAGTGTTATTAAAGGCTGCATGTGGTGCCACATGGCGTCGGCCTGTAAAATTAGTGGTTATGGAGGCTTGGCACTTCTGTTGATAGAAAGCCGACAGTTACATGTGTATTATTATTATTATTATTATTATTGTGATGGTGTTACCAGTAGTAGTAGTAGTAGTAGTAGTAGTAGTAGTATGGTAGTGTAGTGGTAGTGGTAGTGGTAGTGTTAGTGTTAGTGTTAGTGTTAGTGTTAGTGTTAGTGTTAGTAGTTTAGTGTGTGTAGTGTGTGTTAGTGTTAGTGTTAGTGTTAGTGTTAGTGTTAGTGTTAGTGTTAGTGTTAGTGTTAGTGTTAGTGTTAGTGTTAGTGTTAGTGTTAGTGTTAGTGTTAGTGGTAGTGGTAGTGTAGTGGTAGTGGTAGTGGTAGTGTAGTGTTAGTGTTAGTGTTAGTGTAGTGGTAGTGGTAGTGGTAGTAGTAGTGTTAGTGTTAGTGTTAGTGTTAGTGTTAGTGTTAGTGTTAGTGTTAGTGTTAGTGTTAGTGTTAGTTAGGTAGTGGTTAGTGGTATGGTAGTGGTAGTGGTAGTGGTAGTGGTAGTGGTAGTGGTAGTGAGTGGTAGTGGTAGTGGTAGTGGTAGTGGTAGTGGTAGTGGTAGTGGTAGTGGTAGTGGTAGTGGTAGTGGTAGTGGTAGTGGTAGTGGTAGTGGTAGTGGTAGTGTAGTGTATGGTAGTAGTAGTAGTAGTAGTAGTAGTAGTAGTAGTAGGTAGTAGTAGTAGTAGTATAGTAGTAGTAGAGTAGTAGTAGTATAAGGAAATCAGTGTTTGTTGTGTTATCATTATATTATGTCCTTAAGTGTTTCTGGTGTTTCCACGGAAACCAATTACAAGTAAAGGCACAAAACGGCAGCAAAGTACGCGGAGTTTCAGTCGGTATTGCAGTGTCATTCATTATGTATTACAGTGTGGAACCTTATCGAAAGAAACTTACCCTTGACTATTGTTGTTGCTGTTGTTGTTACTATTATTATAGTCCACAATCATTATCATTGCCGATCCCAGTGGCCGCGCGGTCTAAGGCGTGGGTCTACCACCGTTCGCTTGCTGGGATTGCGGGTTCGAATCCCGCCGTGGGAATGGATGTCTGTCTCTTGTGAGTGTTGTGTGTTGTCAGGTAGAGGTCTCTGCGACGGGCTGATCACTCGTCCAGAGGAGTCCTACCGAGTGTGGTGTGTCTAAAGTGTGATCGTGAAGCCTCGATAATGAGGCGGCCTAGGCCCCCAAGGGGCTGTCGAGCTATTGAAAAAAATCATCATCATCATCATCGCCACACCACCACCACCACCACCACCACCACCACCACCACCACCACCACCACCACCACCATTCTTTCAAGTTGTCTTATCGCACTGTAGCTTCGCAAGTTTACAAAGTAAAAATTCCGTCAATCCGAGATACCAGAATGTACGTCGTCAGCTACAATATAGATTGCAGCACTGGCTCAGTGGAATACTGTCTGTGGCAACCTTACCTACAGAAGGGATTCCCAAAAATTTCCATGCGATTTGATAATGGAAAATTTCACCAAAGTATGTCGACGTGTTCCAGTTTTAGCTACACTCGGATAACAATGGCGGATAATTTGCATGAAGACCTAAATATTTTTCGCTCCGATAAACAAAATGTTTATCGGAGCGAAAAATATCCATATTTGGAGCAAAATTTGTAGAGGGAAATTCAACGCAATTTTTTTTTTTTGCCGCAGGCCTTACGGTGTTCTTGATGGTGAACTAAGAGGAAGCAGACGTGACAGAAATGTAACGATACACGTAGACTTCCTAACTTGTTATGTCTTAAATGAAGCCTGGTAATTCATTTAGTGTAGTGATTACACTGTAGTTTGGATGACTGATAAATATTGGTTCGATTCCCCGTAGGAGCGAGGGACTTTTCTTTGTTCCCAGTCTAGATCGTGCCTGGAAAACCCACCCAGCTTTCTATTGGCGTAAAGCTGGCTCTTTCTGCGGAGGTGAAGTGGCCGGGACCGTGAAGCCGATCACACCCTCCTTTTTTTTTGTGGTGAAGGGCCCCGCAGCAGATGGTAAGGAAGCACCGCAACCATGAGGCTTATTGTGCAACTCTGTGTTGAAGATTATTAGTTTTTTCGATTTTTGAAGTAATGGATCACCAGTGGAATGAAATTGACAGGAGAAAACCGAAGTACTCGGGGAAAAACCTGTTCCAGTACCACTTTGCCCACCATAAATCCCAAATAGACTGACCAGGGATCGGGTGAGAGGCCGGCGACTAACCGCCTGAGCCATGGTAAGGCCCGACCTCTCCGTGTACTGTGGAGGTTAATAATTTGTGAAGCCAGGGGTACACAAATTTTACAGATAACAATATAGGGACCTCCTTACATTTCTAGGTACCAGGAACATGTCTTGAAGCGAGTTCCGTACTGAGGACCCAGAAATATTAGGCGCCTCTGTACAAAATTTAGTCGCCCGGGCGATCTGACGCCTTTGGTTTGTGCACCCTTTAGTCGACTTCTACCTGCGCTGACTTTATGTTCTAAGAAAAGTTTCAACAGACTTCAGTGTTTTTAACTGCAGTCTGTAACAAAGCTTTCGTTTTGCTCTGCTGCACCGCGTGTTGCTGGTGAGACTGGGGTTTAAATGCTTGTATAGGTCTGCAGTTACACTAGCGGCTGAACATAGGAGGCCAGTTGACTGTACGTGGGTCTATAGACCTTCTGTTTTAATTAGTCTGTCGCTTTTATGCGTCATAACAACACTGCACCGTCGCGCACGGTCAAATTGGCAACTGAACTCTCTTGTGATTCTCTTACTTGAGATATGTGGACCGTGACAAGTCAACTTTGTATAATTACGGTGAAGAATTCCTTATTCAAACGGCAAAGCTCGTCCAGAAATAGATATCCTTATTTTGTGCTTTTCGTTTATTGCACTTTTTTTTTAAATCTCCTGTCTGAAAATGTGGGAACCAGGACAGCTCAGTTGGTATAGTGACTAGGCTAGGGTGTGGACGTCCGATGGTTCGTGGTTTGATTCCCGAAAGGGGAGAGGTGTTTATATATTCTCCAAACTGTTCAGACGAGGTCTGTGACTCACACAGCCTCGTATTATTTGGGAGCTTGGGGCTCTTTTCTCGGGAGTAACGTGGCTGGGAAGTGAAGCTGACCACTTACATCCATCCAGTAGCAAGGTGAAGAATGAGTGGAGGTACACCTCTGCTCCCCTATACGCCTTCGTGGCGTGGACAGAGACATCTTTACAATTACTTATTACAAAGTAGCCTATCTGTATTGCAGGATGGACAAAAATGTACATATTTCGGGCCGCACCTTGGACACAACTAACTAACTAACTCCATGGAGCAGAGTCATTCTTGAGAAGCTAACAGGTCGTCAGCTAGTCAAGAAATTCCCCGCGTTTTATGGTACTCGAAGGTTCATTACCACATTCACAACAGCCCGCCACCTGTCCCTATCCTGAGCCATATCAATCCAGTCCATGCCCCCCCATCCCACTTCTTGAAGATCCATTTTAATATTATCCTCCCATCTACGCCTGGGTCTTCCAAGTGGTCTCCTTCCCTCAGGTCTCCTTACCAAAATCCTTTATGCACCTCTGCCCTCCCCCATACGTGCTACATGCCCCGCCCAGCTCATTCTTCTTGATTTGATCACCCAAATAATATTTGGTGATGAGTACAGATAATAATGCTCTTCGTTATGTAGTCTTCTCCACTCCCCAGTTACCCCGTCCCTCTTAGACCCAAATATCCTCCTCAGCACACTATTCTCGAACAACCTCAGCCTATGTTCCTCCCTCAGTGTGAGAGACCAAGTTTCACACCCAAACAAAACAACAGGCACAATTATAGTTCTGTATATCTTAATCGCCTTAGGCACTAATGCTGCTCTTTAAAAGGGCTGAAGTTAAAAATGTGATTTCGATTTACAGAACTCGGTTCTTACGGTCGTATCCGGTGATTTAAATGGTGATTCGCAGCTCGAAATGTGAAAGACGTAGATTGCTGTTAATACAGAGCCGTCCTGTACAGAATGGTGGCAAAATACGTGCCAAGAAGTTTCGAAGAACGGAATTTATGTAATTAGTGTTCGGTTCGTACCTCACAGAGAACACTGCGCCTGTCCGTTAATACTGTTTAGTTAAGCACAGTCGCTGTCTGTATGTAAAGTCACGTTACGGCATATGAATAAATTCTGTGACCAAAATTCGTGGACTGATAATGTCATAGGACCCGGTAAATATAGTTACCACTGTCCCATAAAGTTTTATTTTTTTTTGGGACGAAGAGTCGGAATGTCGGTAACGGGCATTCTACCTTACCGATCAAGATGAAGAATCCAGCTGTGGCTGCAGGAATTTTTCTGATGTTGGGATTTTGACTTTTTTTTACGAGCGGGAGTGTGTATAGGGCGGGTGGATGTGTGTTTAGTTGTGTGGCAGCAGAGCGCTGGGAAGGAGGCTTAACGACTTCAAATAAAAGACAGGAATTGGGGGGGGGGGGGTTTGACGGGCCGAGGAGGGGGGAGGCGGACATATAATAATAATAAAATATAAATTTATGAGGAAGTTATAAAATGCTTCGTTGGATAGAGGGGCTGTATAAATGGGTTGAGTATTAGTTTAACCTCTTTTTTCCTACTGTGTTTTGGGAGTCATTTAAAGTGTTCAACGTTGAACAAGAATTGAAAGGAATTTTGTAAATGTCGTAATTGAAAGAAACTGGGTGATACGAAAGATCGTATTACACAAGAGAAAGACAAAGTTGTTGGTGTTGATATGAGTGTAGCGGTCATGTACATAACATACAGGGTGATCTAGAATTGTTGTTGTTGTGGTAAAACTGGTATATTCGAATTTACTTTATGGCACAGGGTCATGTTTTAGATTAAATCAAATGACACAAAGAAAAAGCCAAAATCTTATATTTGTTTAATAATTACTGCTGAAATTCTCATTGTGTTTGTGACACAGCTTTATTTTGCGCTATCAAATTATATGTCGAACCGTAATGAGATAGAACGTAAGGCGCCATGACACGAGAATAGTTCGCACACAACGCTAAGTTATGGTGAATTTTGTTCTCCAGAAATATCTTATGTATGAGTCATTAGAAGGGTTATGACTATTTGAAATTAGTATTAGTATTGTCAAAAATTCTGAGCATCTCAATCATGTACGTTTTGTATTTTTCTCCGTTTACAAACTTTATAATAACTGAATTTTACGTTGCATTTTTTTTAATTGAACAATTTATACCAACAAATGCACAAAAACTATTGACATTATATGTCTGTGTGCATTTGTTGTTATAAATTGTTTAATTTATAATAGCTGTTAAACCTAAAGGCAAGTTTTTGCCTTTGTTTAAGCATATTACATAATGAAGCTCTTTATTATAATTTGTTGTTACAATTATTTTATTATATTATAGACAGTGGTGTTGTTATTGCATATACATACGAGCATATGTGTATATGAGAGTGTATGAAAAAGTTAAGGTATATCTCCATGTATTCTTAACCTCGAATCTACGTCAGTCTGAGGTAATCTCACTCGCCTGGCTGTTCCACCTCCGAAGAACGAGACGACAGTGAATTTTGGATAGGATACGCTAAGTAATGGGGCGAAGGCCCTCAGTTACAGCTGAGTTTTATGTTATATAACTTTAATGAGCAACGTGTTTCGGCTTAAGTACAAAAAGCCGTCATCTGGCGAAATTAGAGTACCAAATAAAAGTTATTATGTAAATTACACTAAACCATTTTTCATGTCGGTATGTTTGGTTGAGATATCGACTTTACATATTTCGTAGAGTAAGATAAACCGAATTCATTCAATTTTTTTTTGAGCAGGTATATATTGCACATTTAATAATAATAATAATAATAACCATGGCTCAACAGCTCTATATGGGCCCGGGCCTCCTCTTGCCTCTTCTTTTCGAGGTTACTGGCAGTTGGTGACTGGTCAACTGGCCGCGCTACTCTTTCTATCGATCCTGATGTGCCCGCCAGAGCCATCTGGCAGGCAGTCAGGAGACTTGGGCGAGAAATGGAGGCAATTTGGCTTACGCAACATTTTTATTCATGCCCGTAAGGTTCTTTTACATGCCGTAAATCTACGACATGGGACCGACGGCTTTACTTCCCCTCCGAAGGAAGTTGTGCTACGGATTTTTATCACCCTTAAAAATCCATCGACCTCGGTCGGGATCGAACCTGCAAACCTTGGGTCCGGTGGCCAGCACGCTAACCACTAGTCCACCGAGGTCGACATTGCACATTTATTGGTACTTTAATTTCGCCTGATAATGACTTTCTGTGCTTAAGCCGAAACATGTTGCGCATTAAAATTACATAACATACAACAGAAAACTTATTTGTGATACGGCTTTCGCCACTTTACTTTGAGTATCTTCAACAGAAAGGAATGTCTGTTCTAGTAAAAATACCAACACATGCACTAATTAATAAAATCTTATAGTTTTAAAAATTGGCCCTACATATGTTTCGGCCAGTTAACTGGCCATCCTCAGGGGCAACTAGCGTTTAAGGCACAAACACGTTCATACGTATTCTAAAAGGTGTGTGGTGTTAGTTGCCCCTGAGGATGGCCAGTTAACTGTCCGAAACATATGTAGGGCCAATTTTTAAAACTATAAGGTTTTATTAATTAGTGCATGTGTTGGTATTTTTACTAGTGTTAAAACACGCACGGTGTGGATAATATTAAGTAAATGTCTGTCCTATTGGATAGGATTTTTCTTGAGCTCTTTGGAGAAGAGAAAAAATTTCTTGTTCCTGCTGGAAATCGATAACCGATTTGTCCGTCTTTAACCCGTAGTGTAATTACTGTACCGATATAACTGTCATCAGTTCCTTAGACTTAACCCCTAACGGACAACCCTTCGGTACCCATCAAATAGGAGGCTGAGTAGTTCCGAGAGTTCGAATGGACGCGTCGCTCTGGCCCTCTGCGGGTATCAGTCCCCCTGTATCCTTCAGCGCATAGTCACTACATTTCCTGAGCTATCACAAGACTCGTTTAGATTTTACCAAGTCTTCGATAACATCGGTATGGAATTATGATTGTTAGAACCTGCTTCCTTCTTAACTCCGGGCTCTCAGTGCGGTCGCAGGCAGACAGAAGCCGGAAGAGACCAGGGACTTTCCCTTCCCTCCTGAACTCTTACCCACACCCCTTTTGCTTTTACGTTCTTTTTTTTTTTTGCTTTTTTGTTTACCCGTGTTCGTTCTGTTGGTCTCCGGGCCCCGCTATGAAATATTCAACCCCCACACCAGGCCAGGGCACTTCCTGTGTTCCTAGCCCACAGTGTTTGCTTTAAGTTCGATCCAACATAACACACACTCTTTAAAGATGAACTGCTCAGAAATCAGTAGGGCATTGGGTAATGCGGAGACCAGAGAAATATCTTGAGATTTGAATGGGTAGATGGAGAATTGTGTTAAACGTGACGCCGTGTAGATTTGTGGATAGGTGCCGGTGTGACGTCAGTCTTGAGTGATGACGTGGCGTCATATTTTTGGAATGTTTTGTGCCATTTGAAGTTACCGTATCGGTCACTGCTGAGATGAAGTGTGTTGTGAAGGAACTCTATGACTCTGTCTTTACTGTATATTTAAGACGGAGGAAGCAGATTTATGCGATAAGTTGATACCTTTTTGTACCAGAATCCACGGTGTCACGTCTTATATGGCGCTAACTTATGACTGTTGTATGTGATCAGTCGTGCTCTTAAAGGTGAGTCCTTCACTAGAAGTATTTACTAAGAAGCATTGTGACAGTAAAACGAATGTAAATTGTCTAAAAATTATATTTTAAAGTAATTGAAAATGAAACCGTTTTTATTACGCGGATCATATACAGACAAACCCGGCTATAACGACATCGGTTAATGCGACACCTCGTCTATAACGTCGGATATTCTGTGGTACCAATTAATTCCTCACTGTTAACCATAACATTATATTCCTCGGTTATAACAACACTCGTTTATAACGACACAAAATATTCAGTCCCTGTCATGACGTTATAAGCGAGTTCGACTGTATATACATTTAGATATAATTTTACTTATATTTTGTAAATAAATTTTACTTTGGATTTATATGGCGACACAGTAAACATGCTACAAGCTTTGTACGAAATATTTTCTCTGTGTTTAAGGTTGATTTATCGACGCCATCTTTACCTAATATGAAATCGTAAAATTAATGGATAATGCAGATTACAGTCTACTTAGATATGACGCATTTTAGGGGGGAGATATACTGACGTTTCTTAGCAACTAAATGACGTGTAGTATGGTAGACACTTACGGACCTTCTGGAGACGGTAAAGGTAAAGGTAAAGGTAGAACAGACTATGGAGGCTGAGAAGGGGAGTAGAGTTATAGCTTTATATTTTCTTTAACCTCTGCGCTAGATGGGTATGGATAGTCAGCGCCACTCCCCGGCAACTTTACCCCCGGGAAAGAGACCCGGTACCCATTGTACACGAGGCTGGGTAGGCCCCAGTGCCGGTCTGGACGGCTGCGGATAATCTTGCCTCCACCGGGATTCGATCCCCGGACCGTCCAGCCCATAGCGAGTCGCTATACCGACTGAGCTATCCCGACCCATTTTGGAAACGGCGTGCTTCTGTGAACGTCGTTAAAAGTCGGCCTAACCGTACGGCGTCACATCGTACTAGATATTGCGATGAAAACTTAAAACCTCAACGTATAATATATTGGACAAGAGATGGAGCAAAACGGTCTTTCCATCTTTAATGTGAGGTACTAGCCCATAATTTTCGGAAAGAACCGAGTACAACTGTGTACATTTTCAGTCAAGATGTCCGTTCTCCGGGTCATGAATCCGATCGCCTGAAATACAAAGTAGGACTGTTACCTGCTCGAACATTGTTTTCACTGTCTGTCTTATGCACATCCATTCTGCACACGGCAAGCCTGCTACATTTGTTTCGCACGTATATCATCCTATGATTATACTGCAGGAACATTAATTCTGTCAGCTAATCTTCCACCCGCTTATGGTTCTGCAGTGTAAGCCAGACATAATCCTGTACTCAATAGATGGCCGGGTCTGTTGCCTCAGAGCTTGCGGTAGGCCGCCATCTTGTGTATACAGAAATAACTGTCCGCATTATATCCGAATTAGGCATAATCTAAATGATATACAACAAACTACACCCTTTATAGTTTGTCAGTCTTAGCAAGAAACGGGTTTTTGTTGACTAATTACTGAGATTTCTTTTTCGTCAAGGTCCCGGGTTCAGACTCAGATCGGAAGTCTGACTATCATGATGGAGGATTTTTCGTGATCATCCTCACTCACTCCCACCCTGCAGCAGTAAGCTAGGGGCTGGACGAATCCTTTGCAGTAGTACAAGTTAAAATTCGGGGAAGGTGGGAGAATATGATTTATTTGTTTGTCCTGTGCGTTAAAGATATAAGCGAAGAATACGTCACGCTATTATGTTTCTTCAAATCTCGCGATTAACCTGCATATACCATATAAAAGACCGATACAGACTGTTTTGTCCTTGTTACCAGTCGTAATTCATATAGTTACAAATATGAACCAGAGATGGCAGCAGTAAGTGACAGTTAAGAACTATTCTTGAGTCGGTATTGCAGTGGCAATCTTTGCTGAGAGAATTTCATAGGTACCTTTATGTAGAAATACCGCTTATAATAATAACCATGGCTCAACAGCCCTATATGGGCCCGGGCCTCCTCTTGCCTCCTCTTTTCGAGGTTACTAAGTCGTGCGCATTCGTGGTAGTTGGTGACTGGTCAACTGGCCGCGCTACTTGTTCTATCGATCCTGATGTGACAGACAGACAGGCAGTCAGGAGACTTGGGTGAGAAATGGAGGCAATTTGGCTTACGCAACATCTACGTAAATCTACAACATGGGACCTCCGAAGGAAGTGGTGCTCTGGATTTTTATCACCCTTAAAATTCCATCGACCTCGGTCGGGATCGAACCCGCGAACCTTGGGTCCAGTGGCGAGCACGCTAACCACTTGTCCACCGAGGTCGACAGAAATACCGCTTAGTATCTTAATATTGCCATATCCATTTCAGTATTGTAAGAGCGTCATGTCGTAAAAATCTAACAGTGCATAAAGCCTAGGTTTTTTAGTCTCAGCTGTAGTAAGAACAGTTCACATTTAACTGTTCTGCTGTCCCACTACTTTTCTATACAGTTCCCGCCAAAACTGAGGCACTTATCGTACCGTGGGACCAGCTTTTCCATTCCCTGTTTATATCAGTCCGTGTCCTGTGTTATCAGTCACGGTGTCACAACAGTAGCCTACTCTCAACGCCCAGCAGACAACCTTCTCCGATAAAACAGGATATCAAATCAGCACAGACAATTCAACTTTTATACAACTTTTAACATTTTAACCAATATAAAACAATTTTCACTTTTTATCAGTTTTGGACAACGTATGTACACAGATGTAAAGAATTCATGTAAACAGTTTTACCAGTTGATGTGAATAGTGTGTAATGAGTCCCTGAAAATGAACCCAAATTAAGGGTTCGGAACATGTAGGACAGTGGAATTGCACAATTAATGTGATTGAATTGTACATTTTGTCGGACTGTGAATATATGGTGTCACGAATGTTACCACCTCGCGATCATCTTTACATCTGTGGCCGCCAAGATTTGGCGTCGGCGCTGGGAGGATGACAACCGCTCGACGACGAATTTCCCAGATATGGTCACAATCCGTGTAGGTTCTTTAGTCACGAAATTATATGCCATGTAAACTCATTTTGTGACCGTCTCTTGTAATGCAATTTCTACAATTCAGTACTTTGGAATACGACGAAATTTGTTTTTGAGAATTCAAGCCTTCTAGTATGTGACGCTGTGTCGTTAATGTTGTCCAGCGTTTCGGAGAATCGTGTTTCCTTCGTCTTCAAGGGTCAAACAATCTGCTTGACCCTTTAAGATGGGACAGATAGGTTGTCCCGAAACGTCGGTGTGTTGTTAATATTTTCCAGAGTTTCGGAGAATCGAGTTTCCTTCATCTTCAAGGGTCAAACAGTCTGCTTGACCCTTGAAGATGGGACAGATATGTTGTCCCGAAACGTCGGTGTGTCGTTAATGTTTTCCAGCGTTTCGGAGAATCGTGTTTCCTTCATGTTCAAGGGTCAAACAGTCTGCTTGACCCTTTAATATGGGACAGATAGGTTGTCCCGAAACGTCGGTGTGTCGTTAATATTTTCCAGAGTTTCGGAGAATCGAGTTTCCTTCATGTTCAAGGGTCAAACAGTCTGCTTGACCCTTGAGGATGGGACAGATATGTTGTCCCGAAACGTCGGTGTGTCGTTAATGTTTTCCAGCGTTTCGGAGAATCATGTTTCCTTCATGTTCAAGGGTCAAACAGTCTGCTTGACCCTTTAATATGGGACAGATAGGTTGTCCCGAAACGTCGGTGTGTCGTTAATATTTTCCAGAGTTTCGGAGAATCGAGTTTCCTTCATGTTCAAGGGTCAAACAGTCTGCTTGACCCTTGAAGATGGGACAGATAGGTTGTCCCGAAACGTCGGTAACAAATTCCCAATTTGCGCTGCGTAAAATCGCAGAAGAGCGCAGGGGTCTCAACCTCCATATGCTCTGTCTAGTTTAGAATTCCAGCAAGCATTGTAATAGCATTGTGATGACAGGCGGATGACACTTTGCTGTACGCATCAAAGTGTGGGAATATTAACAGGCAGGGTGCAGCTGACAGGTGGGCCAACTGATGCAACCCGCAGCACAAATTCGATTTGGTTTAATTACCACTGTACCGTGGCCGTCCAGAGAATTGTTAGCGGAAGGTGGAGACGGTTGTGCCTGTTTATTTTATTGTCACGAGGCTGAAGCTTGCATGCAGGCAGCTCGCCTCAATGAAAATTACACAGTCCGCGTGTTTCGTTTTATAGAGAATGCTTTGTTAATTACAACAGGAAACAGGCCAGTCAGCGTGTTATACAAATTACAATAGGGTACCGTTTGTAGTTGACTTGTGAGTGTTACGTAGGTGGTGCGTAGGAATACACAGCGTCGGTAGTATTTAACAAGACAGGCAATGTACGTATAACGTGACATTGAGGTGCGTTCGCGTAACCATTGTTGCCGTGGAAAAGCAAAAAGTATTACATATTCTGGGTGTGTGTCTGTAGGGTTAGTTATCCAGCATGCAAAGCGCATGCGCCGTATTATATTGTCATCTGTGGCCTGTCTGGCTCTACCATATTTTTCCACATTATCTCATAAACAGTACGATTTTCGGAAAAAAGTTATTGAACACAAAATGTGTGTTTTGATTTTCTCTACAACTTTTGTCTGAAACATTTCTCATTCTAAGAATAATTCAGCGAGATATTGTCATAAATGTACATAGGTCTTCATGTAAAGCACCCGTTATTCTTGTCAGATTTTAATGAAACTTTAATTTTCTCGACAGATTTTCGAAAAATTCCCAAATATAAAATTCCATGAAAATCCGTCCAGTGGGAGCCGAGTTGTTCCGTGCAGACAGCCGGACAGACAGACAGACATGACAAAGCTAGTAGTCGCTCTTCGCAATTTTGAAAACGCGACAAAAAAAACTGGCCCAAAATATCGGAAATAAACGGAAGTAACTGTTATTCAGTCGGTATTTTATTATCGACCTTTGTCGATTAGTTACGTGACATAGATATTAAGGAAAATAGTGCTATCGAAGTGCCCCTCGAGGTCTATAATGTGTAACATTGGATCATTGGGAGGGATATGTGTGGAGGGCGTATTTAGAATTGGAAATTATTCCATTTTCGACAGAAATTTCACTGTTAATTTTACAAACTGAAAAATGCTAATGCCTTTCTATAATTTATGCGTAATATAAATTATGGCGGAAAGGTATGTATGGTTTCCTGTCTAAGGCAGTGATTTTAAATAAGGCCTATTTATTTTTAACTAATAGAGGCATAGTGTATATATGTTTTTAATCTAGGCCATCTGTACATCTTGAATCGCGACATGCATAAAAAACGCTTATGGTGAAAATATTCAGGGCATACACAAAAGAATGGTGCAGTTTTAAAAGCGAATAAAAAATGTATTTCTCACTTGCACGGGCACAACGTACACCGTCAGCGGCGGCAACTGTCCAAGTTTCTCATTTGGTAATTACAATCCTTCAACGTGTGCACCCTGGGTCACACGACACACATCCACACGGTAATCAAACTCATCCCAGACCCGGTGTAGCATGTCCGCTGTAATGGCCTGCAGTGCATGCGTTATCCGATCACGAATTTCATGGATGGACGTGGGCAATGGTGGTACATAAACGCTGTCTTTAACGAACCCCCAAAGAAAGAAACCGTGCACGAAACTCACGCTGCAATTTAATCACAGATCTGGACACCTCAAAACGGAGCACACAGAAAGCCTTCTCCTGCTGCAACGCCATCTTTGAAACTGGCCCCGCGGCCAAGCAGTAAGCATGAGAAGCGAACTGCTGGTAGCGCATGAGAAACTTGGACAGTTGCCGCCGCTGACGGCGTATGTTGTGCCCGTGTAAGGTGAGAAATACATTTTTTATTCACTTTTGAAACCGCACCATTATTTTGTGTATGCCCTGTATATTGTATATTTAGATGCAGATAGCACTTGTAGCTCTCTGATATATACACCCTGAAGATGGCAATCAATTTGCCGAAAATATGTAGGGGTCGAAAATATACTTACCAATAACCTTGTGCATTTGTTGGTCTGAACTAGTCATAATATAAACCCAAATTTCTCTACCTCTAATACCACAGCTCGTAACTGGTAAGCATTACAACATATCTGCGTCTCTGTCTCTCATCCTCGCAACCCAGTTGCTTGAATTACAGGTTAAACATTTCCTATGTATCTTTTCCTCCATCTTCCATTTAACGAGTTTCCAGGAAGTTTCCTAAAGAAAGACTGTGTACACGCCATTTATTACACATCTTAGGATATGAGTGCATGGTTGCTAGTATCTTGCCGCTTTGAAGCAAGAAATTCATCCACATAATACCTGAAGTTCAGTTTATAACTTGCAGTGAACACTCGCAGTATCCGCTAAAAGACCAACCTGAGAATATTGTTTAGAGAAGAGAAATAATTGTTTTTAAGCGCTTTCGCAAAATTGCTAAAAGCGACTATAGGCTACGTCATGTCTCTGTCTGTCTTGTCTGTCCGCATGGAACAACTCAGATTCCACTGAACAGATTTTAATGAAATTTGATACTTGAGGATTTTTCGCGAAAATTCAAGTTTCATTAAAATCTGACAATAATAACGGGTACTTTACATGAAGACCTATGTACATTTATGATAATATCTCGCTGAATTATTCTTAGAATGAGAAATGTTTCAGACAAAAGTTGTAGAGAAAATCAAAACACATTTTATGCCCGACAATATTTTTTCCGAAAATCTTACCAGGCCACAGATGACAATATAATACGGCGCATGCGCTTTGCATGCCGGATAACTAAGGCTACAGACACACACTCAGAATATGTAATACTTATCGCTTTCCCACTGCAACATTTATAATACACTGTCTTGTTTTTTCTTGAGACATACGAAACTCGTAAATATATTACCTGGGCAGAACGTGGAGCTGCCTCGTACCAACAACGTGTTACATGTGACACATGTATTTGTTAATGGCCACTACGTCAATGGTCTCTTCAATTTCCCACCAATACCTTTTGTCTGATACCTCGTTTTGAAGTGTATCAATATTTGTTCCAACCGAGAATCATCGAACTCTCACGACGTCCTGCGAAGACTAAGCCATAAAAAAGCAACACAAGAGATTTGTAAGGCAAAGCCAGGGTATAATTAGAACAGGGGCTAAGGCTTCTACTCTCTCGTCCAAACCAACCATAGAGGCCTTCAGCCAACATGACTACCTCCGTGTATCAAAGCCATCAGCCTACGTGACGGAGAACTCAATCCATCCAGTTCTTCTCACCCGAAGATATATTACCACTAGTAGCAGAAGTCCTTATTATGATTGTGTCAAGGCCGTCAGCCGAGACAGGAAATCCGTTAGCGGAAGTATAACTCGCGTTGTAGTTAAAAGATTTTCGTGTCATAGCTCAGGAATGCGTCTCGTGGCCAAAAAAGGGCTAAACGGACCGAGGTTCGTCGATTTTTCCCCTTATCTCTTATACCACGGATTCGTTGGTGATTTGTTGGTTGGCTGGTTTGTTTGCTGGATGGCTGGAGATCCGAGTTTCACAAGGTGGTGATGAATTCATTGTCTTATGAAACACAACTTCATATAGATTGATAATAATGTATAAACATTTCGGAGGAACCTACTTCACTACTCCGGAGAAGGAGGCAGGAATTTTCTCCGGATTTTGCTAAATGTATATCAGCCTTCACGGCGTCACAGCCCGGAAGATAATGATCTTCGTACCTTAAATGGTGTATGCTTCTGTCGCAGGAGGTAAATACAAAGTTTGTTTGTGCCGTATCGTAATCACTGTACGTCAGACAGAAAGGTGGGCCACAACACTGCCTTAAGTGTCCGATCGTCCTTCCTGGCCCCCTGCCACTCATGTTTCTCTATGGCTTTATTTCCTCTTTTGTCCTCTTCCGGTGCGTCGTAAAGAAGATCCTGCAACCTACTACGCCTCCACCTCTGCCTCTCTCTATCTCACTAGCACTCCCACAGAAGCTGTATATCTCTGTTTTTCTCTTTTCCTCCCTTCTGCCGCCGCTGCTGCTCCTGGCCTATATAAAACATTTGCTGGCGAAGCGCCTGAAGCGTTATGCTAACCCGCAGTGCAGCAAAGTTTAGCGGGTAGAAGGGAACTGCTGGATGGGTCGGGATGTACAGTCGCGTGATGCTACAAAACAGGTCTCTTGTGAGACGTGTTGAGGTGTTTTAAGCTGGGTTCAAGGTGGAGAAGTAGTGAATTTGAATTTGAATTGCGCCGTTTGTACGTATTATACATGTTGGGGATGAAATTCCGCAGTTGGACTTTCTTTGTTTTGTCCTTGTATGTTTTGTTTAATTTTATTTTTACTGTTTGTTTCTCTTCTCCTCTTGTAATTTTCTTTGAGTTTCAGTGTTCGTTTCTTTGCTTATATCTGCCAATGCCTTTCTATTAAACTGTTTTTCTTATTGTTGTATTTCTTTGTTTCTTTCTTTATCTATCTGTGTCCTTTTACTTCTCTATATTTTTTTTTCATTTCTCATTTTCTTCTTTCTTTATTTGTGGCCTGTGACAGGCTGTTTTGAACGTCGTAGTGAACTTCCTTGTTCCATAAAAGGCGGACAATACCTTGCCTTTCTCTTTGACAAATACATTCTGAAGCAGACGTTACTCCGTGATGTTACTTAGAGGGCGCATTACATTAGAGCTCACATACACGAATTATATGTTTCAGGGTGATAATATATTGTTTATTTAACTGCGAGTCACGCTAATCATAAATACCCAGAACGTCGGGAGCCAGATAGGCGTATTGGGTATGGTGACTAGGCTACTCGCTGGACAGTCCGGGGTTTGAATTCCAGTAGAGGCAAGATATTTATTTTTGTCTTCTCCGAAACGTCCACACCAGCTCTGGGGTATATCCAGCCTCCTATAGGTAAGTACGGGGGTTATTTTCCGGGTGTAAAGTGACTGCGGCATAAAGTAAACCACTCACATCCACCTAGTGTCGAAGTTAAGAATGAATGGAGCTATACCTCTACTCCCCCTATATGTCTTGATGGTGTGGACAAGGAGAACTTTAACTTTTACCCAGAATTTAAAGCAGGGGTTCTAAATTCAACACAGTACGTAACGGGCCCGTCAGATTTGAAAAGTGTTTTCTAAATTCTGATGATAGAATAGCGTTGTATTGTGCATTAGAAGTAAGTAACACTAATTTGAAGAAAATTTTAATTACTGTCGCCCTGTGTGAGGCTGCACCTGTGACGGTGTGATGAAAATTAATTCTGGATAATGAGAGCAATATTGTGACAAAGACATTCACATACACTTGCAAACACTTACACACACAATGTAATTTGACAACAGGCGGTGTATCAAGTAAGGTACGGCGTGAATGAACGAGGAATATTGGTTCAAATCCAGGAGGGGAAAACATATTTTCTCTCTTTGAAAGCATCGGTACCGGACTCTGGGGCCCACGCTGTCTGGATATCACGAGCTGTTGAACAGTAGGTAAAGCGGTCGGGGCGTGAAGCAGACCACACAGGTTAAGAATGAGTAGAGTTATACCTCACGTCCCCACATATCTTCGTGGCACACTGCTTGATTAAGCACAGGAAGAACTTTGCACTCCTGTGACTAGAAACCAAAACGAGCGGCGTAATTCTGGAACCACAACCTGCCGTAGTTATGAGGACAGCACAGAGACACTTAGGTTTCCATGTCCTTCCGCTTTCTGATTGTGCGGAACTGGCACGAAACTTCTGAAGACTGAAGATTCAGTTTTATAAAGAAAAAGAATGTGGCTTCTGTTATTGTCGTACTCAACAAGCCCAAAACGGTAGTGTGTATGTGGGAATGAGAACGCGATTCAAGAAGATCTGCCCTCTTCATTACGCGGCGTCGTGTGGTAACTGTTTACCGACGTTTCGGGACAACTTATTGGGTCCCATCTCCAAGTGTCAAGCAGTCGAAGAAGACTTGGCTACTTGACCCTTGAAGAAAGGACCGATAGGTTGTCCTGAAACATCCGTAACAAAGCACCAATCTACGCTGCACATAGTCCCAGAAGAGCAAAGACCTTATTCCTAGCATTTACCTAATCTCACACTCGCAGTTTCTGTGCCATTAACATCTGTATTGTAAGTACCTCAGACAATGACCAGTACCTCAGGCAGTGGTCAGTACCTCAGGCAGTGGTCAGTACCTCAGGCAGTGGTCAGTACCTCAGGCAGTGGCCAGTACCTCAGGCAGTAGTCAGTACCTCAGGCAGTAGTCAGTACCTCAGGCTGTGGTCAGTACCTCAGGCTGTGGTCAGTACCTCAGACAATGGCCAGTACCTCAGGCAGTGGTCAGTACCTCAGGCAGTGGTCAGTACCTCAGGCAGTGGTCAGTACCTCAGAGAGTGGTCAGTACCTCAGGCATTGGTCAGTACCTCAGGCATTGGTCAGTACCTCAGACAGTGGTCAGTACCTCAGGCAGTGGTCAGTACCTCAGACGGTGGTCAGTACCTCAGACGGTGGTCAGTACCTCAGACGGTGGTCAGTACCTCAGGCATTGGTCAGTACCTCAGAGAGTGGTCAGTACCTCAGGCAGTGGTCAGTACCTCAGACAGTGGTCAGTACCTCAGGCAGTGGTCAGTACCTCAGGCATTGGTCAGTACCTCAGAGAGTGGTCAGTACCTCAGGCAGTGGTCAGTACCTCAGACAGTGGTCAGTAACTCAGACAGTGGTCAGTACCTCAGGCATTGGTCAGTACCTCAGAGAGTGGTCAGTACCTCAGGCAGTGGTCAGTACCTCAGACAGTGGTCAGTACCTCAGGCAGTGGTCAGTACCTCAGGCATTGGTCAGTACCTCAGAGAGTGGTCAGTACCTCAGGCAGTGGTCAGTACCTCAGACAGTGGTCAGTACCTCAGGCAGTGGTCAGTACCTCAGACAGTGGTCAGTAACTCAGACAGTGGTCAGTATCTCAGGCATTGGTCAGTACCTCAGAGAGTGGTCAGTACCTCAGGCAGTGGTCAGTACCTCAGACAGTGGTCAGTACCTCAGGCAGTGGTCAGTACCTCAGGCATTGGTCAGTACCTCAGAGAGTGGTCAGTACCTCAGGCAGTGGTCAGTACCTCAGACAGTGGTCAGTAACTCAGACAGTGGTCAGTACCTCAGGCAGTGGTCAGTACCTCAGACGGTGGTCAGTACCTCAGACGGTGGTCAGTACCTCAGGCATTGGTCAGTAACTCAGACGGTGGTCAGTACCTCAGGCAGTGGTCAGTACCTCAGACAGTGGTCAGTACCTCAGGCAGTGGTCAGTACCTCAGGCAGTGGTCAGTACCTCAGGCAGTGGTCAGTACCTCAGGCAGTGGTCAGTACCTCAGGCAGTGGTCAGTACCTCAGGCATTGGTCAGTACCCAACATATCAGTTAGCAGTGACGATGAAAATTTGCGTTATGGCGATGCCTAGCTAGAAAGAAAACCTTTCTTCGTGTTTTTTCTCACTGTCGAGGCAAATTCTGCGACGTTCCTTCGATCACGCCATAAACATTTCCATCCAACCGTTTTCCAATTGGTAATTCATGAATCTGACTAACATTCGATGCTGTATAATCAGATTTCCGAACGGCACGTAAGCGTAATTAATCTTCTGTTGTCTCAGCCGTTTACTTTACCTAAACTCTATCCATTACTTCAGCCTTTATGCTCACAGTTCCTGATGACACATCGTGTCTTGATCATCTTACGAAACAAAGATCTGACGTAGTCATCTTTATGTTGATGATGATGGTCTGTAGTGACGGGTTGACCTTTGGCATGACCTTATTTGTCCCCCAGACCGAGTTGAACATCGATCCACCAGGAGGACAAATGCCGCGACCCCCATCTGGCCCTCCAGTTCCACGCAGCCAGCTACTGTCTCTGTATCCAAAGGGCGATGGCGATTTCTTACGTGCGAGAGAAATGTTTGTCCTTGTTTTGCTTTCAATTTGACACATCGAATTCTTACAGTGGAGCCACATATACTATGAAGTTTTCTACATGAGTTTGCCAATGTGCGAGATGGCTCCACGGTTCCTCTGTCATCCAGCCCGTAGCCTGGTCACTATACTGACTGAGCTGTTGCTAAATGCCAGTAGCTTAATAAGTCTGAACAGAGAACTACATATATACTTACAAAGATTACAAACGAATATGCAAATGAGTTTCTCTGTCACGCAGTGATGCGTATTTTGATATTTTTCGAGCGATTTTTCTTGCTTGCTGCCTGTCTTCAGACTGTAAGGTACAGGCATCAGGTACATCCAAACGTTTGGCACATCTATGTCAGAATACATGACGTCACATTTAAAAAAAATTTTCACATAAAGATTCTTCAAATCGTAGGAAATTGCATTATAAAATAAAAAATGATAGAGACATTTGTATAATAGGTTTAATAAACTTACAAATGTTTTAAACTAAAAATTATTTTTAATGGAAAATTGGGCTTATTTTTTTCCTTGCTCTTTGTGTGTTTGGGTTTCCTCTTTCAACTTTGGAACAAACTTTCAATATAGTTGCTACGAACTTTGTGCCATTGGGAACCTCCACCTCTGTACAGGGCATACACAAAAGAATGGTGCGGTTTCAAAGGTGAATACAATTGATACCGCTCCATTCTTTTGTGTATACCCTGTATTATCCTTAATGTTATGTATTCACCAATAACAAAACCTGAAGCGTGGTGAGTTTTAATGCTGGAGCGACGTAATTAATTTAGGGCTATAAAGTGAAGTATGTTATTAGATCTTAATCAAAAATTATTTGTCTATCTATGTGACAGCTGTAAATAATGAAAGATTGCAGCCTGGCTTGAGAAATTTGGTATTAGGATAGGTCATGTACGTTTTGAAGTAGATAAATACGGACGTAGAATCTTCACGTCACATCCGCAAATTTAATGAATATAAAACCTGTGCCTGAGCATGAAGTCTTGAATTGACTTTAATAATTTAATTCAATTCAATTCAATTCTAGTTTATTAATGTGCCGAATCAACAGCCAGAAGGCCAATTACACAAACAGCACAACATACAGACACAAATAACAACGGACAAGGAACAGGACAAAGATGAAACAAACACAACCAAAACAAACAAACAAATAAATAAAAATTTCTTAAATAATTAATAAGGACTCCTTGAAATAATGTAATAGAATATCACATCTAAGTGTGATAATAATAATGATAATAATAATAAATGAACACCTGATGACGAGGTTGAAATTTTTTAATTATGTAATTTTTACCATGTTTTCGGCTTTACACGTTGTGCCGGGAGTTTCCCAGCACTCTCTGCGGAACTCGAACCATGGACTTTCGACGCGCGCATCACTCCCTCCTACTTGGTTCCCCTCCATTTCCCTTCCTGTCCCGAGTTTCCTTCCGACCTGCTTATGATTGAGGTAATCACTCTGAACCTAGCCGCCTACAAGTAACTTCCAAATTTCGTCTCGGCCATGGAGGCAAAATTCCGTCCAGCTGTGAGTTGGTGAGGTTGGAGTCCCTTGGCGGTCGTCGTGGTCCCAGGGCTTTGGTTTTGTTGGGTTTAGCCCCACGACGACGCCAAGGTAACTTTATTTTGGTATGTATGGAGACAAGTAATTGCTTGGTCAGTCTCACGTCTTGTATCTTTTGTAATTTTTGTATATCATTGTCTTTATTTTATCTTATTTAATTTGTGTGTTACAATATATGATTTCTATGGTATATTGTATCTTTGTTGTGTGCGCCAACCGGCTTATCTGCGGGGCACATCATAGTAAAAAAGATATAGCAGAGAGGGGTAGGCCAGCCGTGATATCAAGGGGGCCAAAAAAGCACCCCCGATGCAACATTCATTTCAAAATTAGCTGATGTAACCTCCCAAGAGATACTTGGTTAAAGAGAACCGTACTCAGATTGAGGCTCAGTAATGCCGGGCCTAGCCTGAGACCACCCCGAATAATAATAATAATAATAATAATAATAATAATAAAACTGGAGATCTGTAAATAGACGTGACAAAATTTGGGAGTTTTGATTTTTCCTCGAATGTCCCCATACATTTAATTGAGTTCCTGCTTTTATTTTTTTTTTCACGCCAATTTGCTTTTGGAACCTGGAGACGAATTACGTAAGGAATGAATACAGAAACTGCTGTTGTAGGAATTAACCAGTACGAAGGACGCCGGCGTTTTATTGCCGTATGAGCGTCGTAACTTTCCGTGTTGCTACTCCAGACTTGCGGATCTATCCCTTGGGGCTGAGTCAGTCTTCTGCAGCAAGTTCCCTCGCACTGGGTCTACCTGCCACTCTGATGTACGTTCTGGAGGCGGGTAAAAAAGTAGGTCTTTGCATATTTACAAGTGTCTGCTTCAGCAGTAAATAATAGAATACATTTCGCTTTATACATTAATTATTCTGTACGAATCGTGTGTTAAGTATACATGAAATCGTGCTGAACTCCTGTGACTGAAATCTACACTCTCTGGTGACTTAAGGAGCGACTTAGAGCTGAGCGTTACGGTGGAGGTGTTGGTAGTCCTGCTTCATGTTAGGCCGTTATCGGGTTTCTGTTTTTCACGAGCAAAATATTAAGTTCCTTATATCCTCGACTGGCCTGTAGGCCTCTGTATTTGGTGGCTCAGAATGTAGACCTCCAGTAGTTCTGTGCGATTGTAAATTGTTAATAACCATTCCCACGAAACTTTCAGAATAACTTAACTAACTAATTACCCTAACTAAATAATTTAGCGTCTAATTTCAAAGAACAAATATATCTTTAGAAGATATCAGTTGCCAAAGCAGTGACCAAGTTTCAAGAAATGAAGGGCTCATTACCCGAGCCACCAAAACACAGTTCGCACACTAATGGCTAAAGCATTAAAGATTAAATACAGCTGTGAATAGGTTATATAGTTATACAGTTATACAGTTATACAGTTATACAGTTATATAGTTATACAGTTATACAGTTATACAATTATACAGTTATACAGTTATATACAGTTATACAGTTATACAGTTATACAGTTATATAGTTATACAGTTATACAGTTATACAGTTATACAGTTATACAGTTATACAGTTATACAGTTATACAGTTATACAGTTATACAGTTATACAGTTATATAGTTATACAGTTATACAGTTATACAGTTATACAGTTATACAGTTTTCATATTCATTTAAGCCGTAATTTGAGAATGTACGTCGAAGGTTATATTGTGCAATAGAAGATCAGCGTAAGGTTTATGTGTGGAAAGTGTAGTGAGATAGGACGTTGTCAAATTTTATCGTTGAATGTTTAACGACATCTCACTGTACGATTTTAGGTTATCATAGCCCTGTTGCTGAATATTGAAGTCTTCTATATCCCGCCCTGTCGATTTACCAGTTGTCACGGTGTCACATCCTGAAAGACTTGAATCTTCTGGGTGTAGTTAGCGACCCCTTCTGAGGTTCTGTCAAAGGAAGCTCCATTGAGGAGGAAGTTGTGAAATAATGAACTAATAATCATTATAAATGCGTGAAGATTATTTCATAAATTGTAGCGATTTATCCTGAAATAAGGTAAAGGTAAAGGTCACCCTACAACGGGCCATGAAGGCCCAGAGGTGGAGTAGAGGTATAGCTATACTCTTTCTTTAACCCTTGCACTAGATGGGGTGGGTGGTCAACTCCACGCCTTGACCGCTTTACCCCCGGGAAAGAGACCCGGTACCCATTGTATAGGAGGCTGGTTGGGTCCCAGGGCAGGTCTCGCCCCAACCGGGATTCGATCCCCGGACCGTCCAGCCCGTAGCGAGTCGCTATACCGACTACGACAAGCTTTTATTAAACATTTAGCTACTCCTGTCCAAAAAAAGAATCATGACCCTGTGGTACGTAGCGCCTGCAAATGCTTAATTCGAGCACACGCAGTACAGAGCTGTAGGAGAAGTTGCCGCCTCGGGAGGGGAGGTGTTATTGTTAGCAGTTAGCAGTGATAGTTGCTGTTTAGTGCTTAATTTAGATCATTTGTTGGGCAGATGTCAACACAAATGCAGCGCTTGTCCTGTAATTTATTGACATCACATTATTACCTCGATATGCAGCCATGTTGAGCCTGCATTACGAGTCCTGTTATTCATCGAAATGTCAATCTGTTATCCTGAAAATATACTGTTGTGTGTGTGATATACCGATGAGTTAGATTGTGAAATGTGAGGTTTTCAAGGCCGTTATTATGAGCGTTGTCATCCCCTGAGGTATGACACCATGTATTGTACTAGAAATTTATTGACGTTTCGAAAGAACGTACTGCCTCAATATATGGAGGAAGTGTGCGTTTCCGAAACTTTGGCAAAGGTTTACCAGTATACAAGCCGTCAAATATCAGAAGAATGTAATTTTCAAATTAAATTATGTATCTTATATTTTCGAGTTTATTCCGTTTTAATAGTATCACAGAATACCGTCTGCTGCATATGAAGGTAAAAGAAGTGGTCAGTTACAGCGCCACGACATAAATGAACGCAGTGAAGTGGAAGTATGACTCCACACATTCTTAACCTCGACACAAGACAAAGGTGAGTTACCAGTTTCATGTTTCAAGTCACTTTGGCCCTGAGAAAGTGCTCAATGTGCTTATTGAATAGGAGATTGCTTAGGCCCAAAGGCTTGTCTGTACAATTAGAACAGCACAGGGATTGAACCTGTGCTGTGGTATGGATTAAAGTGGCCTGGGTTAGGTCGTGTCCTGGTTTACAGTGGCCTGGGTCAGGCTGTGGTCTGGATTAGACTGGCCTGGCTTAGGCTGTGTCCTCGATTAGACTGACCTGGTTTAGGTTGTGTCCTGGATTAGGCTGTCCTGGGTTAGGCTGTGGTCTGGATTAGACTGGCCTGGGTTAGGCCGTGTCCTGGATTAGACTGGCCTGGGTTAGGCTGTGTCCTGGATTAGACTGGCCTGGCTTAGGCTGTGTCCTGGATTAGACTGGCCTGGGTTAGGCTGTTGTTCGGATTAGACTGGCCTGGGTTAGGCTGTGGTTCGGATTAGACTGGCCTGGGTTAGGCTGTGGTTCGGATTAGACTGGCCTGGTTTAGGCTGTGGTTCGGATTAGACTGGCCTGGGTTAGGCTGTGGTTCGGATTAGACTGGCCTGGGTTAGGCTGTGGTTCGGATTAGACTGGCCTGGGTTAGGCTGTGGTTCGGATTAGACTGGCCTGGGTTAGGCTGTGGTTCGGATTAGACTGGCCTGGGTTAGGCTGTGGTTCGGATTAGACTGGCCTGGGTTAGGCTGTGGTTCGGATTAGACTGGCCTGGGTTAGGCTGTGGTTCGGATTAGACTGGCCTGGGTTAGGCTGTGGTTCGGATTAGACTGGCCTGGATCCGGCCGAGTTGGGATTTCTTGTAAAAACGTTAATGAACTTTCGGGTTTAATAACAGCAGTAGTAATTGTTGACCACTTAAGCGACCATCAGCTTCTCAAGGAGAACTCAGCTTTGTGCAGTTAGTTATATACTTTCACAGTTCGTCTTGGTGTTGAACTGCGCTCACTGAAGCACTGCCTACTCGTATTGCTATGTCTAGAAAGCTGAAGGATGGTTGTCTGTTCTTGTACTTGGCCGTTAGGTCCTCGCTGAAGGTTTCTTAAAAATTCATGTATGTGACGTCATAGTACTGCTGTATCCCCGTACAACGTCATGCTTGAGATGTAGAGCACCTTTATGTGCGCTGCACCAGTCCGTGTTAACACCGGTTTCATGCCGGTCGCATTTACATCAGTCTTTCTCCCCACCCATCCAACACACGTTGTCTTAGTGCTACACTAACAACACACTTATTCCTCGTTTCTTTACCCAAGTCTCAGTTTTCTCGTTCTGTCGTGTAACACCACGTTTAGTGACACTGACTTTATTTTCCCACTTAAATCTATTTTTAAAAAATATTTACCCTTTCCATATCTCTGTTACGCTTGCACAATTTGACACTCTTCAGTAAGTTACATATTCGTGTTCAACAATTTACCACATACGGGTTTTTCCAATTTGGTACCAAATTACCAATCAAAATGATGTCGTATCCCAGAAGCAGTAATTCTCTTCTATTTCTTATTTTACTTTGTGAGCATGAATATGGCTCAGTATAGGACAGGTGGCGGGCTCTTGTGAGTGCGGTAATGAACCTTCGGGTTCCATAAAACGCGGGGAATTTCTTGACTAGCTGACGACCTGTTAGCTTCTCAAGACGGACTGTGCTGCATGGAGTTATTTAGTTAATTAGTTAGTCAGTTAGTTAGTTAGTTACTTAGTTAGAGTATGAATATGAAGCTGATATTTATTTTTTCACTCTTTATTTTTTATGGCTCATTTGACTATACGGTCAAGAAGGTCAGTCTATACATCGTCGAATGGTGGGACGTTTGGTGCATGATGAATGCAAAAGGATTTCGAAGGAAGAGTTAGTGAAATTATGGGGGTACTTTCTTGACAATTTGGCGAAAAGACTAAGGAAAACCACGAAAAATATCAGTATTACCCCTAACCTGCCAAATATCAGTATTACCCCTAACCTGCCAAATATCAGTATTACCCCTAAACCTTCCAAATATCAGTATTACCCCTAACCTGCCAAATATCAGTATTACCCCTAAACCTGCCAAATATCAGTATTACCCCTAAACCTGCCAAATATCAGTATTACCCCTAACCTGCCAAATATCAGTATTACCCCTTAACCTGCCAAATATCAGTATTACCCCTAAACCTGCCAAATATCAGTATTACCCCTAACCTGCCAAATATCAGTATTACCCCTAAACCTTCCAAATATCAGTATTACCCCTAACCTGCCAAATATCAGTATTACCCCTAAACCTGCCAAATATCAGTATTACCCCTAAACCTGCCAAATATCAGTATTATCCCTAAACCTGCCAAATATCAGTATTACCCCTAAACCTGCCAAATATCAATATTACCCCTAAACCTGCCAAATATCAGTATTACCCCTAAACCTGCCAAATATCAGTATTACCCCTAAACCTGCCAAATATCAGTATTATCCCTAAACCTGCCAAATATCAGTATTACCATTAACCTGCCAAATATCAGTATTACCCCTAAACCTGCCAAATATCAGTATTACCCCTAAACCTGCCAAATATCAGTATTAACCCTAAACCTGCCAAATATCAGTATTATCCCTAAACCTGCCAAATATCAGTATTACCCCTAAACCTGCCAAATATCAATATTACCCCTAAACCTGCCAAATATCAGTATTACCCCTAAACCTGCCAAAGACTGAATCAGACATCTCTAGTAGTCACAGTTACTGCTACATCAACAGTTTCATTATTTGTACATTCTGCTCTCTGTTGTTCATATGAGAGCAGAATTCATGTTTCATATCGTCCTAGTCTGTATATCTAACGGCGTATAAACTGTCAGTGTAATTATTTGCATTGCAGGTAAAGGTAGGCACACACTCGCTCGTGTAATTTTGTAAGTCTTTAGCAATTACACACATGAAATTTCGTGTTTAAACCATCACAGTCCAGGAACGGCAAGGCCATTGTTTGCAGTACAGTTTGTTGAATATGAGCAGTGTTGCATATTGCGGATTTCTGTGTAATGACAAAGTCTAGTCTGGTGGGTGGTTACCAGCATTTCGGAGGAATACACTGTCCCCACATATATCCAGACTTCCTCCATATTCCTCCACATAACTTCTGTATGACCGTTAATTTGTGTGGGAGGTCTGTGCTCCTGTTATTCTCTTTCTATGGTTTTCTTTTATTAAAGCATGCATTAGGTTATCTTCAGCGGAAAACCTTCTGAAGATATCAAATGTGTAAATTTCTGTCAGGCATAACCATTGTTATTCTTGGTAATACATAATTTGAAAATACATGAAATCTGGAAACGGTAATATATTACTACCATTACTGCTAATACTACTATCCACGTGGCGTCATATGGTAGGCCGCAATGATATTCACGCGCTGCTCCACTGAACCCCATAGGAACGAAACAGAGCATTTCCTGACGTCACGCAGATACCAAGCTCTATTGTAACCGTGGGTGGGCTGCCTTATAGTGGTAATCGTGGATTTGGATGTGAAGTCACTTACGATATAAATTCTGTCTTAAATTTGGAAACCGGTAACCATGGCAACGGTGGAATGACTCACGCAGTCACTCACTCACACAAATGTTTATATATAGCGAGACTACCACAGCTGTATAAGGTAAAGTTCTCCCTTGAACAGGCCATGAAGGCCCAGAGGGGGAGTAGAGGTATAGCTCTACTCTTTCTTTAACCTGACACTAGATGAGGGTGGGTGGTCAACTCCACGCCCCGACCGCTTTACCCCCGGGAAAGAGACCCGGTACTCATTGTATAGGAGGCTGGGTAGGCCCCAGGGCCGGTCTGGACGGGTGCTGAAAATCTCGCCCCTACCGGGATTCGATCCCCGGACCGTCGAACCCGTAGCGAGTCGCTTTACCGACTCAACTATCACGGCCCACTGTATTCCATCTACTGGCTAATTAACAATACAGCACCAAAACACTGTATTGCAGACACTGTCACTGTCGACGTTATCACGATAATCGGATTGAAAGTACTGGATATGTGGATATGTAAAGTTGTGCCGAATATTGCTTAACTGTTCATGAACTTTGCTTGAGGACTTAGAGCTACTCTGCAGAAAGTCGTGATATTGAAGTTTCTGTAAGGGCATACTGGGTAAAGTAAACTGAAGTGTCATAGCAACAATAACAATCAAAAGTGGCGTTAAATTTCAAAATAGTCACTCAGAATCAGATAAATGTCGTGTACAAAAGCTCATGTTTGTTTGTACTGAGTTAAATATTATATTGGACAGGCCTTAGGGCTCCAGGAGGTTGAGGCTCCCAGAATTTCAAGTTAATCGGCACATGAAGGTTGTAACGTCAGCCCTACTCAACGGCCGCCTTTTCCCTCATGGAGGTACCCATGGTACTCATTTCTGTTAGAGACTGAGACGGCCCCAGGGCCATAATGCAGCCGGAAGGATTAAGTTAATTAAAAACTTCAACGACCCCATCGGGAATTGAACCGCATCCTTCTGGCTTGTAGCACAATGCCTCAGCCAGCTGTGTCCCCGCTTATGCCGAATTAAATATTGTTCATAGCGAGTAATTTTAAATTGGAGTATAAACACTCAGGAATCAGAAGTACACACAGATACGATGTTTACTATCGCTTTTAGACAGTTCAAAATTATTTCCCATTGGGGCCATTAATACGTTACGAAAGAGATGCTCGTGTCGTGTAACTGGGCCTTAAAGTTCGCATGACCCAGATAAAATCACCGGCGCTTTTCCAAAGCCCACAAACTGTAGTTATAGCGTTTCTCGCCCTTCTTCCCCCTTACAACGCGGCGATATCTCCAACACCCTGAGCCCACAACTATCACACCCACTAATTCTTAAATCTGAGCTGATATCTTTCGATTTAACAGGTGAGCGGATGAGTGGTGTAAGGCAACATACGTATGTCGTCATTTACGTCTTGGCCCATCTGTTGTTCTGTATGTGAACTGTGAGAGTTGGTGCTGGCAGATTGTAAGGGGCAGCGAACGAAGTGACACGTGCTACAGACCTCTTCTTGGACATAAATTTAGGACAATGACATTTTGTGCGATAAAATTGTATTCGTAATACAGGTGTATCACCATATTGCAACCGACACGCTACGCATTGATGGATCACAGGATCGCTTGTTATTTGACCTCTCCTACATGTTTCGGCCTTCTCAGACATCTTCAGGGTTATTTTATACTAAAGGAATGTCTTCAAAACTATTACATATGTTGATGGGCCGGGATGGCTCAGTCGGTATGGCGACTCACTAAGGGATGGACGGCCCTAAGATCGAATCCCGGTGGGGTTGAGGTTTTCCGCACCCGTCCAGACCGCCCTGAGGCCTACCCAGCCTCTTATACAATGGGTACCGGGTCTCTCCCGGGGGTAAAGCGGCCGGGGCGTGGATTTGACCACCCAGCCTCATCTAGTGCCAGGATTAAAGAAAAGGTAAAGGTATACATCTACTCCCCCTCTGGGCCTTCATGGCCTGTTACAGGGTGACCTTTACCTTTATCAAAGAAATTATGAAAGGAAATACGTATGAAACGTCTTGATGTAGAAAAAACAAAGAAATGGTAAAAAACACCTACTTATGTAAATTGGTGTGAACTCTTTGTTGACACCGGGTTTTAAATTTAAAATAATGCCCAGAACGGATTGGTTTATGTCTTGCAGTACCCTTAAATACATTCACTGCACTGAAATGTGTTAAGGGGGCATTGAGAGGTCAAATTATGTGTCGTTCAGTTAAAATTTATGAATCTGATTGAAATGAGTGATTATGAATCTTATTTTTTTATACTGCCTTCAGGTATTTGATGTCATGTAAAGATAAAGGTCACCCCGTAATTTGGCCTTGAAATCATGTGTGGGGGTAAAGGTATAGTTCTACTCTTTCTTTAACCTCGGCGCTACATGGCGGTGGGTAGTTAACGCCACGCCTTGACGCTTTACCCCATGGAAAGAGCCCCGATACCCATTGTACAGGAGGCTTGGTGGGCCCCAGGGTCGGCCTGGACGGGTGTAGAAAAGAGAAAATCTTTTGCCTTCACTGAGGTTCGAACTCAGAACCTCCCGTCCCTTAGTGAGTCGCTACACCTTCTGCGACATCACGGCCCTCTGTGACGTCAATTAGTCTTTTAAATTGTACCGATGTTTCAGACGGAACTGCTTCTTTTCTAATCACATAGACCAATAAGCTCCAGGCACTGTTTTGAAATTATACATTCAGTGGTCAACAGAGGTGTTATGATAGCAAAAAAAAAAAAAAATTTTAAATTTTCTTCCGCACGAACGAAGATTAAGGAACTTCTTACGACGGATAATAATTAAAACAAGCTACCTGCCGTGGACTAGTGGTTAGCGTGCTCGCCACTGGACCCAAGTTTCGCGGGTTCGATCCCGACCGAGGGCGATGGATTTTTAAGGGTGATAAAAATCCGGAGCAAAGCCGTCGGTCCCATGTCGTAGATTTACGGCATGTAAAAGAACCTTACGGGCATGAATAGAGATGTTTCGTAAGCAAAATTCAGCGGCTATTTCTCACCCAAGTCCTGACTGCCTGCCAGATGGCTCTGGCAGTCACATCAGGATTGAGTTGAACTTGTGAGGTCAGTGGGCTGACCAAGCACTACATCAACGCACATGACCATAGAAACCTCCGAAAGGAGGCCCCTATGCTCCGCGTTGGAGCGACAGGGACAAACAACAACAACAACCTGCCGCGTGTTTGAAAGGTCTACAGTACATACGATATATCTAATCCAAAATATGATGGATATCGCTGCTACAATTCTTGCTGCAGTATTTATGATTTTATCGAGTTAGGATGATGCGTGCGTGGTTCTGCATGCGAAGTGTCAGTCATTGCTGTGGGATTTTAAAGATAGTTGGATTAGATCGAAGATTGTCATCAAATATAAAATTTTATGATAATTTGTTCAGCGATTTGCTAGTCGTTAAATTCGAACACACTAAGTGATTTTGGGAAGCTACAGGGCATATCTTGGTAACAAATCCTAACAAACTTGCCAACAGACAGTCAACTTTATGTCATAAGCATTTTCATATCACTAGAATTCAGAGTCTTAGATGCGCATAAATCTTCACCCAGATTGTCTTGATCAGGAGGATACCGGTTCATAGTAGTAGGTATATATATATATATATCCAGTATACGAATATGTCGCGAGGAAGTATTCCTTTACACATGAAGAGGCAGTGACTTACCGCTAAAATGCGCTAAACGGTGGTCTAGTTAAAACATTCGCACTGTACATATTTCTGGCCAGAATTCAGTTGTGTGCGACTGGACCTTTCAGATCTGTGTTCCTTGTAACATTCATGTTCTTATGTTCCTGTATTCCGGCAGGTCAAGTATTTTAAATCAATTACTGGCATTGCGACTTGCTGCTCCCTTTCTTGTGATAATGGTAGTGGGTTGATAGCAGTTATTTCTAAAGAACAGAGCGCGCTATATCCCTGATTTCTTTCAACTCCAAGAAACTTTGTATAATGTTACGGTGTTATTATCCTCTCGCACTGTAAATTGTATCCTCTATGTGATCAGAGATAACTAGTCAAGTATAGTGATTAGGCTATGTGCTGGACGACCTGGGGATCGTGGTTTGATTTTGGGCAAGGTCTGAGATTTTGCTTTTATCAGTAGCCTCCTGTCGAACGAGCCTTTTTCAGAGAGCGAAGCAACTTTGCCATGAAGCTGACCAATGAGCTGCATGAAGTGCCGCAGTTAAGAATGCTTGGAGCTGTACCTCCACTCTTTCTGTACATCTGCATGGTATGCTTTTTATTGTAGGCCTGTGACATGTATGATTGGGTTTCCTCCCTCCGTCTAATTCACGTGACATCAGCAGCCGACATTTGCAACACATTTCCTGCTATCAGCGGTTTTATTCGATCACCGAAATTACTGACAGAGCTGACACGATTACTTTGTTTGGTTCTTTTTTTAATGGCTAGACAGCCCCTTGGGGGCCTAGGCCGCTTCATTTTTCGAGGCTTCACGATCACACTCAGACACACCACACTCGGTAGGACTCCTCTGGACGAGTGATCAGCCCGTTGCAGAGACCTCTACCTGACAACACACAACACTCACAAGAGACAGACATTCCATGCCCCGGTGGGATTTGAACCCACAATCCCAGTAAGCGAGCGGCCGCAGACCCACGCCTTAGACCGCGCGGCCACTGGGATCGGCTTGTATGGCTTTTACAAAAACATAAGTTTTATATACTTTTATATACTTTATATAGCTGCCGGCCATAAAGTTAAAGGATTTGCGAAAAGTTTCCACAGTACACTTTTGCATGAATTTCTTCAGTCACATCGTCATAACGCGCCATATGTAATTGTTCAAAAAACAATACGAGAGACGAACAGATAACTAATTTTCTCGTTTTATCCCAGATTCGTTAAAATTGTTATTTTTTTTTAAATTCAGATAATTCACTTGCTACTGAATTTGTAAAGTTGTCTAATTTGTTTTCCTTTTTAAAAGTAATATAAATGTTTAATTACTACATCAAATGGATTCACTTAACGCTTCAGCAAGTTACAGAGCCGTTTACCCTGACCCGAGACATTTGTTGGTCCCGTTGGTGTCAGTTTTATACTTGGGCGTCAGTGAACGTACTGTGAAACGTTTAGTGTTTGTAGCGCTGTAATTTGCAGCTATGACAGTACTTTGTGGTCCAAGTGACGTGATGGAATTTGATTGTGATATCCATTATCAGTTGGACCGATCGTGTGAGAAATGAAGAAGTGTTACACAGAGTCAAGGAGGAGAGGAATATCGTACATACAATAAAAAGAAGAAAGGCTAACTGGATTGGTCACATCTTGCGTAGAAACTGCCTTCTGAAACACGTGATTGAAGGAAAGTTAGAAGGAAGGATAGAAATGACGGGAAGAAGAGGGAGAAGATGTAAGCAGCTACTGAATGACCTTAAGGAAAAGAGAAGATACTGGAAATTGAAAGAGGAAGTACTAGATCGCACCCTGTGGAGAACTTGATTTGGAAGTGGCTACGGACCTGTCGTCCGTAAGACACGGACTGCAGAAGTGAATGAATGAATGAATGAATGAATCCATTAATGGGCAATATCTGAGGTTCTCAAGGCTTTGTCTATGAAGATTGAAATTTGTTCGTTAATAGGTGTTCCGTTTTAAAGGCGACTACACCCTGTATTTGTCCAGTAATGTGGCTGTGAAATGACGTCTGAACTGACGGAGAATTTGCTGCGTTTTCACTGTCAGTGGTGGTGAATAAAATGGGTTATATACGTCACTTCCTGTTGGGAATTTTGACGTAAATTTCTGTTAGCGTTGTCGTATCAGATGTTAACAAAAATAGTGCATTCGTGGCTGAGGGTGATATGGTGATATGGTGATTTTAATGTCAGGAATCGTCACCTCTGGGTCGGACATTTGAAAGCAGTTTGTGTCAATACGACATGGACGCGATAATGGAATGTGCAGGATCTCACTTGCCATGTCACGTGACAGCTGATGACATTCTGCTCCGTGGAGTTGTGTTCTTTTGAGTTAGGTTTTCAAGAATTTCTCTCTGCCTTTTGTGGAACGAGAAAGTTTATTGCAAAGTTAACAAGTGTCCATCACTGCAGCATATTCTGGTCCAATTGAAGACCAGTAGCTGATCTGTCTGTTAGTTTGTCATAAGAATAATTATTTAGTCCTTCAGTTGATCGGTTGTCTGTTCGGGGCTTATCAGAGATGAATATAAACTTCTGTTGTGTCAATCGTCTTTCATCCACGGACCGATCGTGTGTAAAGTGAAGTGTTACGTATAATTAAGGATTGCTTCATTAAGTACAGTGACAACTTTACAATTAGCACTCTGTGTTTGCCGTTGCTTGAGGAACATTTATCATCGACAAAGATGTTTCAAAGAAAATATTTATTTCATTCATTCATTCATTTATTCTGCAGTCTGTCTTACGACAGGTCCGTAGCCTCCTCCAAAGCTAGTTCTCCACAGAGTGCGATCTAGTGCTTCCTCTTTCAATTTACAGTATCTTTTCTTTTCCTTAAGGTCATCCAGTAGCTGCTTACGCCTTCTTCCTCGTCTTCCCTTCATTTCTATCCTTCCTTCTAACTTTCCTTCAATCACGTGTTTCAGAAGGCAGTTTCTATGCAAGATGTGACCAATCCAGTTAGCCTTTCTTCTTTTTATTGTATGTACGATATTCCTCTCCTCCTTGACTCTGTGTAATACTTCTTTATTTCTCACACGATCGGTCCAACTGATCTTCTCCATTCTTCTCCAGCACCATATTTATTTATTTATATTTTATATAATGGCAGTATCCTCTTTTGACTGTATAGACTCGACAAGAAATATCTGACGCAACGACAGAAATTTTGCAGTCCTGCCTGTCTTGTCGTTGATATGAGGTATATTATTGCTTGTCATTTTTTTAAATCCTCATATTTTGTACCGTCATTTCGATCGTAAATAGTTACTTTTTTTTTCCTATGGCTCGACAGCCCTATATGGGCCTGGGCCTGGGCCTTCTCGTTTCGTCGAGGCTTCACGATCACACTCAGACACACCACACTCGGTAGGACTCCTCTGGACGAGTGATCAGCTCGTCGCAGAGACCTCTACCTGACAACACTCACAAGAGACAGACATACATGCCCCCGGTGGGATTCGAACCCACGATCCTAGTAAGCGAGCGGCCGCAGACACACGCCTTAGACCGCGCGGCCACTGGGATCGGCAAATAGTTACTTTTCCTTTCTTTATTTCCTGTCCACACCTTGCGTGTTTTTTACAAGTAAGAATTTTTACATAATGTATACGGTAAATACCTCATACAGATGCATGCATGATATCAGTTTTCAGCGATGTACTTTTTTTAAGCATAGCAGTATTTCAGTGTCATAGCTGTTATGTCAATGAGAAAAGAGTTACTGGCTTTCTTGACGTGACCATATTCTGATATTCAGAAAAGTACACATTTCGGCAGCTGGATCTCTGTCCATCTTCAGGATGAAAGATAAAAGTCGCGTATTGCTTTGCGTCAGGTAGGAAAACCTGGATTACCATACATTTTGTGCATGTAGAACGAATGACAAATAACTCTGTCACAAAGCGCTTTAAAGTATAGGTACAGATAATTTTAAATTATTCTCATCATTGTCACACGACCCACAGTTTGAGATGCTACTGTCGAAATTAGCAACTACTCCCCGTGGGCGGTAACCTTACTGACATACATGCTAGGTAACATCCCTGACATTGTAGCTAATGGAGAGGCATGCAAAATAACCCCTTACAGTCTTCTTTTGCCCCACTATCCCCTACTGTTCTAGAAGGTTGAGATTTGGGTTAAAGTTCGCCCTTGTTTATTACCAGTGTAGGCAGACCCGCAGTACGAACTCCCACCGGAGTACTTCCGGTTGTAAATTAGCATGTGCCAGGGTGCGAGGGATAGAGAGAAGGTGTCTTAATGGACACATTAAAGCACGTGAATGGTAGGAAGGAAAAGGTGTGCTGGTTGGGAAATATTGCAGAGAACTGGGCAGCAAGTTGCATGCTGTTGTTATAATTAACGTCGTTGTTGCGGGTGGCCTGATTACAAGGTGCCTGGTAATTCATCAGTTTGGGGGGGGGGGGCCGGAGTTGTTTGCTTGTCACGCTGGCCTTTGTGGGAAGGGGGGGGTTTGGGGGGTATTCTGTTAGCCTATTGATGCGATTGTTACAGACTAACGTTTGACAGCTTTTTGTTTGTATTGGGGCACTGGATGTGAATGGTTCTTGTTTCGGAGTCGCGTTGTGGCCGCTTTGTATTATAAATAGGAACGTTTGATGTCTGTAAACACTGGCTACAGACGTTTCCAGCTGTCGGTGCTTTAGGACAGTGTTTGTATTCGCGCCATTATGCAGCTATCAGACCGCGCCATTGTCTCACTGGACAAGGTGAAAGCACCGCAAAGGCGCCTAGTTTCATCGTCGACAATTTTTATAAACTTATTTTGTGATTATGTTATTGCCTTTGTTACCTTGCTGTTTTAACATCACGATATACAGGGTGTTCCACTTAAAACCGTCCTGCTTGCACGGTAAAATCAAGAAAGCGAGCCGGTTTTAAGTGGAAATCCTGTATAAGCAAACACCTAAAATTTTAATGAAAGAACAGAATTTAAATCAATTAGGGATAGCGCAGTCAGCATAGTGAATAGGCTACGGGCTTCACGATCTGGGGCTCAAATCCCGGAACGGTGAAAAGATCTATCTTCTCCCGTTAACTATCACCCGGCTCTGGGACCCACACAGCCTAGTATTCAATGGCCACAGCGTTAAAGCGGCAGGAGCGTGAGTATGACCACTCAACTCCATCGAGTACCGAGGCTAAGAATGAGTAGAGCTGTACCTCTACTTCTCCTGTATGCTTTCATGGCATGTGTATATATAACATTACCTTATACTGCATTTAAATTTAAAAAAATTTACTGAAACAATAATAAGACACAGTGACAGGTGTTTCTATTTACATCCTAATGCTCTTCTGTAACACACGCATATATCTTTGATAGCTATGGATGCCGTACATATTGGTAAGCGTATGAAGGAAATTTTATATATTTGGGTTGTCTGTGTCACTTGGATATATTTAATGACATGTTTAGTTGTTCCGTGGCTCTCGGTATATCTCTCTCCTAGTAGCCAGCTTCTGTTTCTCCTGTCAGCATCATTCAACCAATACTCCACACTCATTTACCAGTCACAGGCTCTATTTCATCGTGTTACTTGGCAGCGTCGTTAAATGTGAGACTTAAAACTATCAATTCTGCTGCTATAATTTACAGTCTTTGCTAAGTTATAAGCGGGCTATACAGTGAACCTCTCAGCATTTCACACTCTTATAAATCGATATGATTTACAAGTTGCGAATTGGAAGTGGTGTGGGGAGAAGTGTTCGTGGCTTAATTTGAGGTACATTTGCCTGGACCGACTGAGGAAAACCGCGAAATAATTTTATTACACATAATCGGTCTCGGATTTGAGGTTTGAATGAGAAAATTTTCCGTTAAGAAACCTGAACACTTGCACACTTGCCTGCGATTGTTATAGATGAATATTGTTGCCTTTAATTAATTAGTTAATTAATTAATATTTAAATATAAACGAACGTATAAAGCAAAATTGCCGATCCCAGTGGCCGTGCGGTCTAAGGCGTGGGTCTTCGGCCGCTCGCTTGCTAGGATCGTGGGTTTGAATCCCACCGGGGCATGGATGTTTATCTCTTGTGAGTGTTGTGTGTTGTTGTCAGGTAGAGGCCTCTGCGACGAGCCGATCCCTCGTCCAGAGGAGTCCTACCGACTGTGGCGTGTCTCTCAGTGTGATCAAAATAAATTCCAAACCTCGACACTGAAACGGGAAACCGGAGTAGGTAGAAGAGGACGACTAAAAAAAAAATAAAGCAAAATATTTTGTAGTTTATTTCTTGCATATTAGGAGGAATTTGAGTTCATAATTCATTTCAAGATCTGCAGTGCATAAAGGGGGCTCAACAGAAGGTCTGTCTGTGTAAATAACAGCTATGAATTGGAATTTACGTATATGACCGTTGAAATTTAACGGGCTGTTTGGTAGTGGTTTGTACAGGAATGCTGTTTTGACACAAATTTGAAGAAACGGCATGCACTGGTCTTGCCGTATCTCTGTGGTAGTGCCTCAGTACGATCATCTGTATCCTGCCAACACCGACTTAAGCTCACCGCACTGTGTTACCTTCAGCCGGTAGAGATTGTGACGTCACACTCTTTGACCCGTCTTACCCCTGTCTTGCATCACGTCTATCAGAGTCCAAGTTTCCGTCTCACATGTTCCTCTCTCCCATTCATGAGTCTGATTGTTCATTCCTTGTTCCCTGTGCCATTTCTGTCGTAAAACGTCTTACCTTTCGGTACACATAGGTGGGTCACCTCGGCGCTGTTTTGTCGTAAAACGTCTTACATTTCGGTACACATAGGTGGGTCACCTCGGCGCTGTTTTGTCGTAAAACATCTTACATTTTGGTACACTTAGGTGGGTCACCTCGGCGCTGTTTTGTCGTAAAACGTCTTACATTTCGGTACACATAGCTGGGTCACCTCGGCGCTGTTTTGACGTAAAACGTCTTACATTTCGGTACACATAGGTGGGTCACCTCGGCGCTGTTTTGACGTAAAACGTCTTACATTTCGGTACACATAGCTGGGTCACCTCGGCGCTGTTTTGACGTAAAACGTCTTATATTTCGGTACACATAGGTGGGTCACCTCGGCGCTGTTTTGACGTAAAACGTCTTACATTTCGGTACACATAGCTGGGTCACCTCGGCGCTGTTTTGACGTAAAACGTCTTACATTTCGGTACACATAGCTGGGTCACCTCGGCGCTGTTTTGACGTAAAACGTCTTACATTTCGGTACACATAGCTGGGTCACCTCGGCGCTGTTTTGACGTAAAACGTCTTACATTTCGGTACACATAGGTGGGTCACCTCGGCGCTGTTTTGACGTAAAACGTCTTACATTTCGGTACACATAGGTGGGTCACCTCGGCGCTCGCGGTGTCAGACTTTCCCGTTACCTACGTTTCTTCACAGTGCTCCGCGCCTACTTCGACTACAGCAGTGAACGATACACAGTTTGAAAGGTAAGGAATATGCTTACACGCTAAAAAAATAATAATCGAAATATCTTGAAATCTGCCAAAATGGCGGCCATGTCAAAATCAACTACGATTTTCACACTCTCACCATCTAACGTCTTACATTTCGGTACACATAGGTGGGTCACCTCGGCGCTGCTCTTTACAGGTTCACGATGCCGAGATTAACTAACGCACAAAAGCAAGAAAACTACCGAAAACGGAAGAAGGAGGCAGAGGAGGGTTCACAGAGGCCGAAAAAAAAAAAGATCGCCAACATTCAACTTGTCGGCGTGACGTTTTACCTACAATTTGCGGTTCAGTCGTAGCTTGAAACACCAAAGATTTTTCCCCCATCTTTCCCATAGACAATTATCAGCTACTTTCCCACCATTTCTAGCTTGAAGATGGAAGCAATAATTCCCTCCGAAAAGTTGCTATCCATCTCCGAAAAACGAAGTGGTGTTATAGTGTAGGCTGTGATATGAATCCCTTATTCCGTGTTTCTTTTCGATTCCGCGAAACTCTTCGCAGTTTTTCTCTCCATTCGTATTTCAGTTTCATTTCCTTTTATTTATTTTTTTCTTCCTTTTGTGGGCATGTAGTCGGCAACACAAGAATATATGTGTATAAAATGGGAGAACATCCTTTTTTGTTTTCAGAACAGCGTTCATCCATTCTTCATATAAGCCTAACCCACCTCCGGAGTTTCAACGGTAGTTTCGTGTATTTCCCCCCCCCCCCCCCTGTCTGGGTGATTGTGTAGAGAGAAACAGAGAGACCTGAATGTATAAATCAACCTTTATACCGAGCCCACATTCCTGATATAAGGCATGAAATTTATGAAGGTCCAAGCACCTTTTTTCTATATAGGTTTGGTTAGAGGTTTACACTAATTTGACGCCATATAAAACTGGATAAACCGTCGTAACGGATGAACCTTTCAGAAAATACAAAGATTATTGGTTGAAATAGTAACAAAAGGAACACAACAAAGCTCTGTGAGCTTATCTTCATCAGTTTGATTCTTTATAAATGTACAGCGTTTATGATTCTGTAGGTGCGTTGTGAGGCCATCGGATGCCTGTTTCAAACACGCTGTATAGCAGGACGTGTCTCTTCTTTGCCACAAATAGAATATGGGTTTGAATTTTGAGGTAAAGATTTTAAGGTTTAAAAATGAGGCTTTATTATATTAGTAATATAAAGCACATGAAAATTGAAATGAGAATATTTGTCACTTCAGAACCCTTGGTATTTCTACTGACACCGTGAAATGACAATTTAAATGAATGCGCTCTCCAAGAACTTGAAAATTTTTTGAAATAGAATTTGATATAATTAAGCTGTGTTGATATCTGGAGATGATATTTAATCGGAAAAAGGTAAGGCTGCAATACCGATCGAAACATAAGATACATAGATACATAGACTGTTTCATAAGGACAGTAGTACAGCTGCATATATGGCCGTTCCTCCTGTCAGTATCTCCGTACGCAAGCGGCAACACAAACAGTTCACTGACTGTGGCAGTGGCATTGAATTAAAGTTTATTGTTGTGAAAAAGTAGACTTTGGGTTGTAGACTTAATTTGACCATGAGTGCAAAGTAAAGTACATTCAGACGAAAGATTTTAGTACTGAATATTTCAAACGTGCCCCGAAATCGAACCCAGTGACCTCACAAGGCCTTAGCAGCACACACACACACACACACATATACAAATACATACTAGTACATACATACATACATACATACACATATACATACATATATACATACATACATACATATATACATACATACATACACATATACATACATACACACACATACATACACACATACATAATACATACATACACATATACATACATACACACATATATACATACATACTAGTACATACATACATACATACATACATACATACTAGTACATACATACACATATACATACATACACACATACATACATACATACATACATACATACTAGTACATACATACACACACATACATACACACATACATAATAAATACACATATACATACATACACACATACATACATACATACATACTAGTACATACATACACACACATACATACACACATACATAATACATACATACACACACGCATACACACATATATACGCACATACATACGTACATACATACATATATACAAACACATATATACGCACACATATACAAAAACATACACACACATAACACACATACACACACATAAACACACATACATACACACATACATACACACATACATACACACATACATACACACATACACACACACATACACACATATATACGCACATACATACGTACATACATACATATATACGCACACATATACAAAAACATACACACACATAACACACATACACACACATAAACACACATACATACACACATACATACATACACACATATATACACACACATACACACACATAAACACACATACATACGCACATACATACGTACATACATACATATATACGTGTACAAACACATATATACGCACACATATACACAAACATACACAAACATACACACACATAACACACATACACACACATAAACACACATACATACATACATACTTACATACATACACACATACATACACAAACATACACACACATAACACACATACGCACGCACACACACACACACTTATATCTCATGCCCTACGTCTAGGAATTGCGATAGTTCAGCCGATCTCAGTGGCCGTGCGGTCTAAGGCGTGGGTCTGCGGCCGTTCGCTTGCTGGGATTGTGGGTTTGAATCCCGCCTAGGGCATGGATGTCTGTCTGTTGTGAGTGTTGTGTGTTGTCAGGTAGAGGTCTCTGCGACGGGCTGATCACTCGTCCAGAGGAGTCCTACCGACTGTGGTGTGTCTAAAGTGTGATCGTGAAGCCGCGACAACTAGGGGCTGTTGCGCCATGGAAAAAAATGCGTTCAGCTCACTCGGTACCATTACCATTACCCGGTAATTACGATTGACTAGTTGCTGGGCCTGTGTGTTTGTGTGTATGTATATATATGTATAAAGGTAAAGCAATCCCATTACATGCCTGGACAGACCCTTAGGGCTCCAGGAGGTCGAGGCTCCCAGATTTCTAGACAATCGGCACATGAAGGTGGTAAGGTTGTCAGCCCTATGCACCGGCCGCCTTTACCCCCCAGGAAAGATTCCTGGTACTCATTTCTGTTAGAGGCTGAGTCGACCCCAGGGCCATAGTGCGACCGAAACGATTATGTCAGTGAAAAATTCCAGTGACACCATCGGGAATCGAACCCGCGACGTTCCGGTTTGTAGCGCAGTGCCTCAACCAACTGCGCCACCGCGTGCCCCCCATATATATATATATATATATATATATATATATATATATATATATATATATATATATATATATCAGAATGAAAATTACTGTCAATAAATTATGCAGACTTAACTTCTTACTAAGTAAAACTATCCGACAGAACGTATTTAAAAAAGTAGGTACAGTGACTGGAGTGCGGGCTGGGCGATCCGGGTTCACTTCCCGGCAGGGGAAATAGATTTTTCTCTTCTCCTAAACGTCCGAACCGGCTTTGGGGCCCACTGAATATCCTATTCAATGGGTACGGGGTTCTTTTACCGGGGTAGAGCTGCTGTGGAGTGTAGTTGGCCACTCAACTCCATCTAGTGACGCTTTTCCCCTTACTCCCCTATATACTTTCATGGAATGGAGAGCAACAACTTTAAATTTTGTAGGAAGTGTCTAGTTTAAATCACCCTTTCACGGAATTCTTTTCTCAGAATTTTGACATGATATTTGAAGCGTTGGACTCGATACTTCTAAAAATACTTTTAAAATACTGCGGTGTTTCTGTAAAAGGAAGTCTTGTTGACGTCAGTAGATTCTATTTCGTATCTCCGGCCGTTGTCAAGGGAACCGAACAGTGACATCGCGTTTGTATAGTGTACAGCATGAAGTAGAGTAATGTAGGCGAAGAAAGCAGAACGTGATGGATGGTGAAAGGAGAAAGATAGGAAAAAAAATAAAGGAAAAAGAAAAAAAAGTGGCTGCAGAGAAATAGGCTATTGGAATACGTATATTGATCCACATTTCAAATTCAAATTCCATGCCGCTCCTATGGGTATTCTGAAACACACACACACACAAGAGTTGCACAGGCTCTGTACAAAAATACAGAAGGCGAGTGATGTACATTCTGCTGCTGTGAAGACCAGAAGAGGCTTCTCGAGAAAAGGTTACTACTTTCTGTCTAGTCATGACACTGTGAAAAGTGTCATAAAAAGACTCGCCCTGTCAGTAATCTATAAAATGGTTTAGGTGTGTGTTACAGTCCGGCCCCAGCGTGCAGAACTGCGGTCAGTAACCCCTTTGGCAGGAGGACCAAGAAAATAGGAAAACGTGTTTGGGACCACATTGTAAATAATACCTATATTTTATACTTGTTGATGATAATACTGTCCTGTCAGTAGTGCCAGTATCGGTGTGGTAAAACGTGCTGGAAGTTAATCTTAAGGAGTTTAATTAATCGTAGGCAAATGGAAGCAAGTTAACCCTTTAAGGACGAAACGTAACCTATTTCATTTAAAGTCCCAGTCCGTACCGCGCAGTAAAAACACTCCGTCTCAGTTATACAAACCAGTCAGTTAATGCTGTACAGTGAAATAATCGCTGTTTGTTCTGAGATCCACACAAAACACATAAATACAGACCGTACCGCGCAGTAAACACACTCCGTCTCAGTTATACAAACCAGTTAGTTAATGCTGTACAGTGAAATAATCGCTGTTTGTTCTGAGATCCACACAAAACACATAAATACAGTCCGTACCGCGCAGTAAACACACTCCGTCTCAGTTATACAAACCAGTCATTAATGCTGTACAGTGAAATAATCGCTGTTTGTTCTGAGATCCACACAAAACACATAAATACAGTCCGTACCACGCAGTAAACACACTCCGTCTCAGTTATACAAACCAGTTAGTTAATGCTGTACAGTGAAATAATCGCTGTTTGTTCTGAGATCCACACAAAACACATAAATACAGTTCGTACCGCGCAGTAAACACACTATCTCAGTTATACAAACCAGTCAGTTAATGTTGTACAGTGAAATAATCGCTGTTTGTTCTGAGAGCCACACAAAACACATAAATACAGTTCGTACCGCGCAGTAAACACACTCCGTCTCAGTTATACAAACCAGTCAGTTAATGCTGTACAGTGAAATAATCGCTGTTTGTTCTGAGATCCACACAAAACACATAAATACAGTCCGTACCGCGCAGTAAACACACTCCGTCTCAGTTATACAAACCAGTTAGTTAATGCTGTACAGTGAAATAATCGCTGTTTGTTCTGAGATCCACACAAAACACATAAATACAGTCCGTACCGCGCAGTAAACACACTCCTTCTCAGTTATACAAACCAAGTTAATGCTGTACAGTGAAATAATCGCTGTTTGTTCTGAGATCCACACAAAACACATAAATACAGTCCGTACCGCGCAGTAAACACACTCCGTCTCAGTTATACAAACCAGTTAGTTAATGCTGTACAGTGAAATAATCGCTGTTTGTTCTGAGATCCACACAAAACACATAAATACAGTCCGTACCGCGCAGTAAACACACTCCGTCTCAGTTATACAAACCAGTCAGTTAATGCTGTACAGTGAAATAATTGCTGTTTGTTCTGAGATCCACACAAAACACATAAATACAGTCCGTACCGCGCAGTAAACACACTCCTTCTCAGTTATACAAACCAAGTTAATGCTGTACAGTGAAATAATCGCTGTTTGTTCTGAGATCCACACAAAACACATAAATACAGTCCGTACCGCGCAGTAAACACACTCCGTCTCAGTTATACAAACCAGTCAGTTAATGCTGTACAGTGAAATAATCGCTGTTTGTTCTGAGATCCACACAAAACACATAAATACAGTCCGTACCGCGCAGTAAACACACTCCATCTCAGTTATACAAACCAGTCAGTTAATGCTGTACAGTGAAATAATCGCTGTTTGTTCTCAGATCCACACAAAACACATAAATACACTGTGTGGGCAGAACGTAGAATTGTTGAATGTTAAACATGGTGGTACATATAGTGACCACTGGACTTTAAAAGTTTGATCTTACGTAATAAGCCCCTACTTGTACCTCTTTTATAGTAAATGTTGTGAGCGAAGATTAAAATTGTACTTGCATTCTGTTTGGAAAGTGTCGCATTAGTGAACTTTACATGAAGTGGGAATTCTGTTTATATGCTATTTTGGTATGAAAAGTGTTGTTGCATTGTAAAGAAGACGATTGATTTCTGAATGATGTGTTTGTGTTAATGCGGATAAAATAATTATTCGTTGAACTTTTTTTCTTCGTGTCTCTGGGATTTTGTCGCTGGCCAAACTGCAAATTTAGAAGGGCGTCATTTTGCTCATCGCTAGTGTAGAAGCTCTCAGCCTTTCTCCGTGTAGTCATGAACTGAGACTGAAAGAGACGTGTATTGTATGGTTATATTAATGTTATCATAAATTGGTGCGGGTATGTACATTGAGCCCCATTCGGCACAACACAAAGCTCAGTGGCGGACTGTTTGGTAAACTAGCTATAGTCTCTACAAAAAGAGCGGATATTGTGTTGACTGTCTGAAGATTTATTTTTTCTTTGCATGGTGAAGGGCCCCGCAGCAGATGCTACGGACGCACCGCAGCCTTAAGGCTTCTTGTGCAATCCTGTGATGAAAAGGAAGATGAAGATGGGCAGTTTTTTTTTTCATTTTTACAAGTAATGGAGCACCAGTGGAATGAAACTGACAGGGGAAAACCGACAACTCGGAGAAAAATCTGTCCCAGTGCCACTTTGTACACCACAAACCCCACGTGGACTGACCCGGAATCGAACCCGAGCCTCCGCAGTGGAAGGCCGGCGCCTGAGCCATGGCAACCTTTGAAGATCCATTGGTTCAAGGATTCATGTTTTATGGGATATGACACCGTGTCTTTGGGTTAATATTACCAGAAACTACGAAGGCACGTATCACCTTCTGCTTTAATTGTAGAAAGATGATACCTTCGAATTGTCGGGAAATGTTAACCTATTTACACGGTGTCACATCTCAGAAGATCTGAATCGTCAACACAGCCACTATGGAGACATGCAATATTGTGTGTATTTAGTTGTGGGCTCTGTTACATCGGATTAATTAAGATATTTATAATGAAAACTGTCAAAAGGGCTATTTTTTTTCCAATGGCTTGACAGCCACTTGGGGGCCTAGGCCGCCTCATTATCGAGACTTCACGATCACACTCAGACACACCACACTCGGTAGGACTCCTCTAGACGAGTGACCAGCTCGTCGCAAAGACCTCTACCTGACAACACACAACACTCACAAGAAACAGACATCCATGCCTCCGGCGGGATTCGAACCCACAATCCCAGTAAGCGAGAGGCCGTAGACCGACGCCTTAGACCGCACGGCCACTGGGATCGGCTCAAAAGAGCTATAAGACGTGGAAAAAAAATGCTTGTAAACCGAATACCAACCTGAAGTAGATATAAACAGTAAGGTTGTGAGACAGAAATGTGGAAGGAACAATTTTAGTAACTTTAACTGGACAGACACTCCGTCCGTAATATTCATCTATACAAACATTGCCGTCGTTTCGAACAGCAACAGAATTCATCGTTATGATCCATAAATGGTAAAGGTAAAGGTAAAATCTTCCCTGTGGTTAATTAAACACTGCGCTACGAATACGCGTGGGGAAGTGGAGGTATATAACAATGCATTCTTGTTCTCGGCACTAGAAGGAAGTAGGTGGTTAACTTCACGCCCCGGCCGCTTTACCCCCGAGAAAGAGCCCCCTGTATTTATATGATAGGAGTAGTTTGTGTGGGCCGCATTGTTGTTTCTGACTGGCGTATTATGATTTGTGTCTACAAACAAATGTTGAGGACGGTTGAGCCACAGGCAGTGTTCCTCTCAGACGAGTCTGAACCCACAGTACAGGCAGTTATGCGCAATTTGGTTGATTAATCCTGCCTAACAGGTGTCTGGCTCTACCTACAGTGCACATGAGGCCACTAATCAAGGCGTAATAGCTTCATGTAACCACCAATAGCGGCACAGAGCTGCGTGTGGCACCGACGCTGTGACGTATTAACAGAACCGCTGGTTATCTTGATAAACGTTTATGGGGTTTGGTTATTTAACGCAAATGAGGACCTTCGTGATTTGTACACGTCAGCAAATATCGTGCGGACGATCAAGTAAAGAATGAGATGAGCGGGGCATGTAGCACGTATGGGAGAGAGGAGAGGTGCGTACAGGGTTTTGGTGGGGAAAGCTGAGGGAAAGAGGTTCACTTGGAAGACATAGGAGTAGGTGGGAGGAAAATATTAAATGGATGTTAAAGAAACGGGTGGGAGGGCGTGGACTGAATTGATCTGGCTCAGGATAGGAACAAGTGGCGTGCTGTTGTGAACACGGTGATGAACATTCGGGTTCTATAATATGTGGAGACGATCTTGACTAACTGAGGAAATGTTGGCTTTTGAAGAAGGACTCTGCTGCATGGAGTTAATTAGTTAATTAATTTAATTATTCATTTAGATTAATTAGTACCTCAGATTCTATACAGTCATGTGGAAAATGAAAAGTTCATTGAGAAGGGTGTGGGGGAAAGTGGTGGTGGCCTTCCCCCCCCCCCAGTGGCTTGACAGCCCCTTAGGGGCCTAGGCCACCTCATTTTCAAGGCTTCACGATCACACATTTTAGACACACCACACTCGGTAAGACTCCTCTGGACGAGTGATCAGCCCGTCGCAGACACCTCTACCTGACAACACACAACACTCACAACAGACAGACATCCATGCCCTAGGTGGGATTCGAACCCACAATCCCAGTAAGCGAGCGGCCGCAGACCTATGCCTTAGGGTGGTGGCCTAGTTCGAGATAATATCGCAACATATCCGGGAGAGAATGAGAAGAATCACGATAAACATCACGGTAACTGGTATCCGGGCTTGGATTTAAACGTGAGGTCTAGGAAAGACGATTCAGGAATGTCAGCTATTGGACCGCGACGTAGCTACACGTTGCTACGTAACTAAAACTGTTGACAGGCATGTCACATTGATAAATCTGCCTGCCTCAATTATTTGTGCAACAGAATTAATTCTGATGCTGTGACTGTCCTGTTAAGACTTGTGACCACAACAGCGTTTGGTGACTGTGGAACTACGGACCTAAGATGGAGGAACAGACGGCTAGAGGTAGTTGCATAATGAGGAGCGTCGTGACTTGTACTGTTTGCCAGATATTATCAGATGACAGCGGGCTGGCTGATCATGTAGCATGCATAGAGGGTAGGGGGAAATGCTTCTAAAATATTATTTGGTTACCTGAGGGGGACAGATCTTTTGAGACCATGAATAGTAGCCTGGAATGATAATGTTATAATGAGTATTAAATTATAATAGACTGGGAAATTGTGGAATGGATTACTTCGTCCAAAAAACGGGGACATGTGGCATGCTCTTGTGAACGGGTTATGAAATATGTGATCGTTAAAGTGTTAGATTTTGTTTGACAAACAGAAAGATTCTTGTGTTCTCAAGAATTACTTTGTCTGTAGTGAGTGTTTATTGGTGGGGTAAGGAGTGGGTGCAGATGTTCAGACGTGAGAGATAAAAAAACATTCATGCATCATTGAATAATAAACATATATAATTTTTTATGTTCTTTAAAACCTCTAGCGGTTACTGTGTGTACCGCCAGGTGTAACAATTAAACTCAGCGTTTTCCCCACACCAACTCTTTATATATTCCTTATATTAATAAAAAGCTCTTATTTTCCTATAGAGCATTAACCGACTGTTTTCTTCTGAAGGAAGCATACACTGTTTTCTGTGAGGTACGAACTGCGCATTTATATACAGTGTAGGTCGATTTTAGTCTTCGACAGCCGAACTGAGCACTTTAGGACATGGCAAGAAGTTGTCCGGGCATAAACTTTATCGTCGTCTGGGGCGACGTCATGTCTTTGAAGGACTGCGGCCACCATTAGACACATTTTACATCCCCTGTGTGATGGATCAGTGGTATTCAAACTTTTTTGTTCGCGTACCGCTACATATAATTTCTCTTCAACTTTGTACCCCCAAACTTGTTGGTGCATAATTCAGGTTATACAGTCTATAATCTACATCTAAAATAAGTTAAATAAATTACATCCAAAATAATGTATTAAATAATAAGTTTTAAATGAGAAAAAGGAGAGTCAAGGTGTTAAATAACAAATATATTATTGCCTATCCTATAAAAATTAATAAAGGTACAAAGGTATTTTAGCAAAGCAAAATTATATGCACTATGTGGAGTAGAATGAAACTAGCGCCCAGATAAGAATCGCATAAAGGAGAGAGAGAGAGAGAGAGAGAGAAATGGCGCTCCCAAATCGCATGTCCTTACGTCCGGTCTCTTGTGGCTAACCCTAAATCTGGCCCTGATTATTCAGTGTTTATCATGAAATAATATATTTACTTTCTTAATTTTACGTACCCCCTAAGATGTCTTCGCGTACCCCCGGGGATAAGCGTACCCCAGGTTGAATACCATTGTGATAGATTAATGACAATGGAACATGGCTTAAATAAGAACTGACGGTACAAAACAGAAGTAGTCAGTGAACTCTTACCACTGCTATTTTCCCGCTGCATTTTCAACATAGACAGAACTGGGGAATGAACCTGGACTTCTGCGTAGAGAATCCTTTCACTAGCGGCATGAATTGTGCCGTAGCCTGACGTATTTTGAAGCATTAGCTCGTCAATATTTTGGCGCCACCAAGGATTGACTCCGGAAGCATCGTTTTTTGTTATCTATATCAGAAAGTGAAATCAACAGGAAGAGAAATCCAGTGACGTTGTCTTGTTGTGATGTTGCTAAGTACAGATGAATGAGATATCGGTCACATCGCTCTGGCATTTCTTGTGCATCCACAATACGTTGCTCCGAAACCTTTCCTGAACGTTGAGTGGGGGCGAGCGACGTAGTAGGCCTGTGAACATGGCAGTTGATAGTTGCGAACGAGTTCTGAAGCAGAAATCCGGAGATAAATCATATCGCGAGTTCTCATGATTCGACAAGTCCATTGAATATTGCTGTGGGAAGCGACTTGCGACAAGATGAATCAGAAATGCGTAATGCGGGAGAAAACTAACAGTGTAGGCTTATGTGTCACGTAAGTTACGTTCATCGTGTTCAACCAAAATAGGAAAAAAAAGCAGTTTTCTTTGGTGCTGGTAAAAAACTTTAAATTTCTTAACCTCACTTTTAGTGTATAATCAATTTCAAATGCCAACTTTCACACTACATTTGGACAGACATGTAGATGTTTGTAACTACTTTCCGAAACGTTCAGACTTTTTGAGTCTAACCCTTTAAGTCTTTGTGGTCAAGATATCTACCACCTGCTGTGATAGTAAAATAAAAACTCTATTTATCCGTGATTTCAGGCTTCCGCCGTGACGTTGATAAGATCTGCGTTCTTCTGGGATATTACGCAGCGTCGAGTGGTAATCCTTTAGCGACATTTCGGAACAACGTATGGGTCCCATTTTCTTGACCGTTGAAGATGGGACCGATATGTTGCCCCGAAACGTCGGTAAATGATTACCACTCGACGCTGCGTAATATCCCAGAAGAACGCAGATCTCAACGTGTATTTATGTATTTCGTATGATTCTAACAGCCAACACCAGTTGTTTTCTTTAACACTGTTAAGTGCTTGGCCTTTCCAATGAAGGTACAGTGTGTTTTCCGAGAGGTATGAACTGCTTAGCTGATCCTCAGTCTTTATTGTTGTTTGTAATATATTTTGTACATCTTTTCTAATTTTACAGCTGCTTTTATTTCATTGCTGTTAATTTAATATTAGACATCACCGTTGCTATGTACATGCAAAAGTATATTTTACTGTTATCAGTAGTACAGTCACAACCAACACACACACTTGCAGTACGTAATCAGGCTACTAGTTTCAGCTCAAAGAGTCATCATCAGGCCTACGACAGAAAAATATGAAAATCAAACTCCTTACATTTGGCAAGAGGAAAATCTCCCACTCTTTTATACAATTACATGTATAGAATGTATTTCAATATATAAAAGTGCTGTCTAAGAGAAGTATACGTTAAAATGTAGATATAAAATAGCAAAATATAAAAACACATAAGTATAAAAATGTGAATACTGTTAAAGCAACACAAAAACAGTGAAAATACGTGGCTATACGCGTACTCCTGTAAAGTATTCACACAAAATACGTGCCTATACGCATACTCCTGTAAAGTATCCACACAAAATACGTGCCTATACGCATACTCCTGTAAAGTATCCACACAAAATACGTGCCTATACGCATACTCCTGTAAAGTATCCACACAAAATACGTGCCTATACGCATACTCCTGTAAAGTATCCACACAAAATACGTGCCTATACGCATACTCCTGTAAAGTATCCACACAAAATACGTGCCTATACGCATACTCCTGTAAAGTATCCACACAAAATACGTGCCTATACGCATATTCCTGTAAAGTATCCACACAAAAGACGTGCCTATACTCATACTTCTGTAAAGTATCCACACAAAATACGTGCCTATACGCATACTCCTGTAAAGTATCCACACAAAAGACGTGCCTATACTCATACTTCTGTAAAGTATCCACACAAAATACGTGCCTATACTCATACTTCTGTAAAGTATCCACACAAAATACGTGCCTACACGCATACTCCTGTAAAGTATCCACACAAAAGACGTGCCTATACTCATACTCCTGTAAAGTATCCACACAAAATACGTGCCTATACGTATACTCCTGTAAAGTATCCACACAAAATACGTGCCTGTACTCATACTCCTGTAAAGTATCCACACAAAATACGTGCCTATACGTATACTCCTGTAAAGTATCCACACAAAATACGTGCCTGTACTCATACTCCTGTAAAGTATCCACACAAAATACGTGCCTATACGTATACTCCTGTAAAGTATCCACACAAAATACGTGCCTATACGTATACTCCTGTAAAGTATCCACACAAAATATGTGCCTGTACTCATACTCCTGTAAAGTATCCACACAAAATACGTGCCTATACTCATACTCCTGTAAAGTATCCACACAAAATACGTGCCTATACTCATACTCCTATAAAGTATCCACACAAAATAAAAACCTAGTTTTTCGTACACGCGTGGATACCACATGAAATACAGGGAGTGCAAGAAAAGTGTACACAAGTGATCTACCTTAAGGACCAATATATCCTGTCGCACGAAGATCCATATGTGACGTACAGGACTGACACTGCTTTGTTACGTTAGTACTGCCGCACATACTTCCAAATCTTACGGCCTGACCCTATTTTTTTAATATTCAAATTTTTATGCTTGTATATTTTTTTATATTTTACAGCTATTATATTTACATTTTAACATATATTTCTCTTAAACAGCACATTTATATATTAATATAATTTTATATATTTAGTTGTAAAAACGGGGAGTTCTTCCTCTTACCAAAATGTACGGAGTTTGATTTTCATAGTTTTCTGTCGTAGGCCTGATGATGGCTCTTTGAGCTGAAACTGGTAGCTGATTACGTGTCGCAAGTGTATGTGTTGGTTGTGACTGTACTGCTGATAACAGTAAAATATACTTTTTCATTGCTGTTAGCTGCTGATATTTGCTACTCAGCTGGTAAAGACATTCCACATTTTTTATTAGGAATATTTGTTAGACATTTGTGTATATCAGTAAGTTTGCACTTCCACGTATTAAGCACATCAGTTTGTGCATGATACCACTTGGAAGACCAAGGCGTAGATGGGAAGATAATATTAAAATGGATCTTCAAGAAGTGGGATGGGGGGGAGCATGGACTGGATTGATATGGCTCAGGATAGGGACAGGTGGCGGGCTGTTTTGAATGCGGTAATGAACCTTCGGTTTCCATAAAATGCGGGGAACCTTGACTAGCTGAGGACATGTTAGCTTCTCAAGAAAGACTCTGCTCCATGGAGTTAGTTAGTTAGTTAGTTAGTTAGTATGTGCATGATACCAAACGCACCAGTCACTGAATCAAAGGAATATTTATTGTAGTAATTTCGTGTTATTTCCTCTGATTGTTTCAGGTAAGAAGAACGCCTTGCCTTGCGCTTCGCAGTGTCTGTGGTGAGTTGTTTTTTTTTTTCGTGTTCAATTTCCTGCATATTTTCAGTTGATTTATCCCTTGTTGCCGTTCTGACACTTCACGTCTCCTCCTCTTGTTGTCAGATTGAAATTTTCGCGAACCTCTTTTCAAATGCGTTTAATATTCTCCCAGCCGGGTGTTATGGTGCGTTATAAATAGAACTGTGCCGAGGTCCTTCGTCTAAACAAACTACATATTCCATTCACAGAAAGGATTATACAAAATCAGGTTGTTTTCAAGACGAAATTTTAGGCTCTTTTAGAGTTTTACTCGAATATTTGTGTATCAGATAGACTCAAGGTCATGTACACGCCTGTGATGCCTTTGCCTTAGTTCAGGACTGCTAATGTACTAACATATCAACCTTCCCAGACTGGCTAGAGAAGATTTTTGTACCTGACGTTACAACAAAACTAATCATTCACTAGTTTTTACCATTCGACCCGTGTTCAAATTTAGATATACGATTTGTGTTGTTTAAACTAAAAAGGTAAAAGGTAAAGGTCACCCTAGAACACGCCACGAAGGCCCAGAGGGGGAGTAGAGGTATAGCTCTACTCTTTCTTTAACCTCGGCGCTAGATGGGGGTGGGTGGTCAACTCCACGCCCCGGCCGCTTTACCCCCGGGAAAGAGACCCGTACTCATTTTATAGGAGGCTGGGTGGGCCCCAGGGCCGGTCTGGACGGGTACGGAAAATCTCGCCCCCACCGGGATTCGATCCCCGGACCGTCCAGCCCGTAGCGAGTCGCTATACCGACCGAGCTATCGCGGCCCACTAAATGATTGCCAACAGCACATGGTGTTCCTAGGCGGTCACCCATCCAAGTACTAACCATGCCCAACGTTGCTTAACTGCGGTGATGGGACGAGAACCGGGGTTTGAACGTGGTATGGCCGTTGGCTGTTTAAATTTATCGTGTCCAAATTTTATTGCACCATAATATTTACGAAGCCGATCCCAGTGGCCGCGCGGTCTAAGGCGTGGGTCTGCGGCCGCTCGCTTACTGGGATTGCGGGTTCGAATCCCGCCCGGGGACATGGATTTCTGTCTCTTGTGAGTGTTGTGTGTTGTCAGGTAGAGGTCTTTGCTACGGGCTGATCACTCGTCCAGAGGAGTTCTACCGAGTGTGTCTGTGTCTGTGCGTGATCGTGAAGCCTCGATAATGAGGAGGCCTAGGCCCCCTAGGGGCTGTCGAGCCATAGAAGATATTTAAAAAGCAACTTCATGAAACAGTCCTTTTTGAGAATACGATATTTTCCTCTGGTAGTGACGATATTTTCCGACTTTCTTTTTTTAGAAGTAGAAGGTTCATTACCGTGTTCACAACAGCCCCCAACTTGTCAGTATCCTGAGCCATACGAACACAGTCCACGCTCTTCCTTCCATCTATGTACTTAAAGTCCGTTGCAGTATATTGCACTGACTTGGCTTCGGGAAAATTAAATGTACAACATTGAAAATATAAATATGTACAGATTTTCTTTTTTTTGGGTGAAGGGGGGGAGGGGGGAGAATGAAACTGGTTTAGGGTCGTGTGGAGTGGCGGGCAGTAGCGATGCTGGTTGCGACGAAAGTTGACGTTTTGCTTCCGTAATTTTTTCCTCTTTAATCTCCAGTAGAATAAATCATTCAAGAGCATATTTTTATTAAACGATGACAGGGTGAGTACAAGGGAAGGACTCCGTAGTCATAATTACAGTTCACTACGTCGCCTGTCATTAATCCATTATATTCTGTAAAAATGACGCTATTAAAAATGTGTCATTGAAGTTAGTAGAATGGTACGTCATTAATTTGAAATACTTTTTAAAGGATATTCCACGTTATCAGTATGATATCTGCACATTTATCAGTATGATATCTGTACATTTATCAGTATGATATCTGCACATTTATCAGTATGATATCTGCACACGTATCAGTATGATATCTGCACATTTATCAGTATGATATCTGCACAGTTATCAGTATGATATCTGCACATTTATCAGTATGATATCTGCACATTTATCAGTATGATATCTGCACATTTATCAGTATGATATCTGCACATTTATCAGTATGATATCTGCACATTTATCAGTATGATATCTGTACATTTATCAGTATGATATCTGCACATTTATCAGTATGATATCTGCACATTTATCAGTATGATATCTGCACATTTATCAGTATGATATCTGTACATTTATCAGTATGATATCTGCACATTTATCAGTATGATATCTGCACATTTATCAGTATGATATCTGCACATTTATCAGTATGATATCTGCACATTTATCAGTATGATATCTGCACATTTATCAGTATGATATCTGCACATTTATCAGTATGATATCTGTACATTTATCAGTATGATATCTGCACATTTATCAGTATGATATCTGCACATTTATCAGTATGATATCTGCACATTTATCAGTATGATATCTGTACATTTATCAGTATGATATCTGCACAGTTATCAGTATGATATCTGCACATTTATCAGTATGATATCTGCACATTTATCAGTATGATATCTGCACATTTATCAGTATGATATCTGCACATTTATCAGTATGATATCTGCACAGTTATCAGTATGATATCTGCACATTTATCAGTATGATATCTGCACATTTATCAGTATGATATCTGCACATTTATCAGTATATCTGAACATTTATCATTATGATATCTGCACATTTATCAGTATGATATCTGCACATGTATCAGTATGATATCTGCACATTTATCATATGATATCTGCACATTTATCAGTATGATATCTGCACATTTATCAGTATGATATCTGCACATTTATCAGTATGATATCTGCACATTTATCAGTATGATATCTGCACATTTATCTGTATGATATCTGCACATTTATCAGTATGATATCTGTACATTTATCAGCATGATATCTGCACATTTATCAGCATGATATCTGCACATTTATCAGTATGATATCTGCACATTTATCAGTATGATATCTGCACATTTATCAGTATGATATCTGCACATTTATCAGTATGATATCTGCACATTTATCTGTATGATATCTGCACATTTATCAGTATGATATCTGTACATTTATCAGTATGATATCTGCACATTTATCAGTATGATATCTGCACATTTATCAGTATGATTTCTGCACATTTATCAGTATTATATCTGCACATTTTTCAGTATGATATCTGCACATTTATCAGTATGATATCTGCACATTTATCAGTATGATATCTGCACATTTATCAGTATGATATCTGCACATTTATCAGTATGATATCTGCACATTTATCAGTATGATATCTGCACATTTATCAGTATGATATCTGCACATTTATCAGTATGATATCTGCACATTTATCAGTATGATATCTGCACATTTATCAGTATGATATCTGCACATTTATCAGTATGATATCTGCACATTTATCAGTATGATTTCTGCACATTTATCAGTATTATATCTGCACATTTTTCAGTATGATATCTGCACATTTATCAGTATGATATCTGCACATTTATCAGTATGATATCTGCACATTTATCAGTATGATATCTGCACATTTATCAGTATGATATCTGCACATTTATCAGTATGATATCTGCACATTTCTTTTGCCAAGTTTCGTTATATTGTCTATCGAAAGGAAGGTATATTAGGAACTAATTAGATATTATTTGCATTCTCCGTAAAGTACATGTGCCGAATGTGTTGTCAAGTGACTGTGTTCCAGTGGTTATTATAAGTACCACCCGATGTCACAGTCGCTTTCCACTGTATGTTCCCTGTGATCCTCAGGATAAACATAATCTGTTTTCCTAATAACAAATCCCTACTCCACGCCGCTTTATTAAACCCAATCAATGAAATCATATTATCAAGAATACACCACTCGACAATATCCTGAGCCAGCTGAATCCAGTCAACACCGTTACACCCTCTTTGTCCCTTTTCTTTCTGAAAAAGAGGAAAGAAGGCTTGTGACAGATTACCATGCTGTGTGTCTGTGTCTGTGTCTGTGTTTTCCCTGTTATTAGTAACGTCCATCTTTCCCTCGGTCTTGTATGTCCTTTTCCTTTAGGCTTTCCATTATAAATGTTGTATTCATCACGTCTCACATGCATGCTGTATACCCGGCCAATCCCATCGTCCTTGATTCTATAATTGTAATAATATTTGGTGTAAAGTACAAATCACGATACTCTTGTAAGGTTTTAGGTTTTCACAGCGGTCTATATTCAGGTGTTGGTATTCTGAGTTATGAACCCTCATAGCCTCATCAGTGTTTACTGACGTTTCGTCCGCATCGTCGGAGTCAAAAGTGGCCTTCAAAATGGTCATTTCTTTATCTTATCATGTTTGTTCATCTCTTCCGTTCATCGGGACAGATTTCTATCCCCTTTCTATATCCCTTGTACTTTCTTATACTAACCTCCTCATTGATTTCCTCACTTCGACCCTGAAGATGGAGACAGAACAATCCTCTGAAACGTTGTTAAACACCAATAAGGCTAGGCGCGTCTTAACCCACTAAAGCGATATAAAAACCCTTTTATGCGATATTATGCATTTTAATATTTGTTTATTTTCAAATTTAAAACATTCTTCTCTAACGTTTCGGAGGAATGTCATGTTTCTGTCTTCATGGCAGAAGAGTGGACTGTACATTTTGTATTCAGTCGGTCAGTAAGTGATCAAACGAACTACTGCTGTTTATAAGTTTGTCAAACTGACCGTCTTGCTGTTCAGTACAAACAGTCTGCTGTTTATACGTTTGTCAAACTGACCGTCTTGCTGTTCAGTACAAACAGTCTGCTGTTTATACGTTTGTCAAACTGACCGTCTTGCTGTTCAGTACAAACAGTCTGCTGTTTATACATTTGTCAAACTGACCGTCTTGCTGTTCAGTACAAACAGTCTGCTGTTTGTACGTTTGTCAAACTGACCCCCTTGCTGTTCAGTACAAACAGTCTCCTGTTTATACGTTTGTCAAACTGACCGTCTTGCTGTTCAGTACAAATAGTCTGCTGTTTATACGTTTGTCAAACTGACCGTCTTGCTGTTCAGTACAAACAGTCTGCTGTTTATACGTTTGTCAAACTGATCGTCTTGCTGTTCAGTACAAACAGTCTGCTGTTTGTACGTTTGTCAAACTGATCGTCTTGCTGTTCAGTACAAACAGTCTGCTGTTTATACGTTTGTCAAACTGATCGTCTTGCTGTTCAGTACAAACAGTCTGCTGTTTATACATTTATCAAACTGACCGTCTTGCTGTTCAGTACAAACAGTCTGCTGTTTGTACATTTGTCAAACTGACCCCCTTGCTGTTCAGTACAAACAGTCTGCTGTTTATACGTTTGTCAAACTTACCGTCTTGCTGTTCAGTACAAACAGTCTGCTGTTTATACGTTTGTCAAACTGACCGTCTTGCTGTTCAGTACAAACAGTCTGCTGTTTATACATTTGTCAAACTGACCGTCTTGCTGTTCAGTACAAACAGTCTGCTGTTTGTACGTTTGTCAAACTGACCCCCTTGCTGTTCAGTACAAACAGTCTGCTGTTTATACGTTTGTCAAACTGACCGTCTTGCTGTTCAGTACAAATAGTCTGCTGTTTATATACGTTTGTCAAACTGACCGTCTTGCTGTTCAGTACAAACAGTCTGCTGTTTATACGTTTGTCAAACTGATCGTCTTGCTGTTCAGTACAAACAGTCTGCTGTTTGTACGTTTGTCAAACTGATCGTCTTGCTGTTCAGTACAAACAGTCTGCTGTTTATACGTTTGTCAAACTGATCGTCTTGCTGTTCAGTACAAACAGTCTGCTGTTTATACATTTGTCAAACTGACCGTCTTGCTGTTCAGTACAAACAGTCTGCTGTTTGTACATTTGTCAAACTGACCCCCTTGCTGTTCAGTACAAACAGTCTGCTGTTTATACGTTTGTCAAACTGACCGTCTTGCTGTTCAGTACAAATAGTCTGCTGTTTATACTTTTGTCAAACTGACCGTCTTGCTCTTCAGTACAAACAGTCTGCTGTTTATACATTTGTCAAACTGACCGTCTTGCTGTTCAGTACAAACAGTCTGCTGTTTGTACGTTTGTCAAACTGACCCCCTTGCTGTTCAGTACAAACAGTCTGCTGTTTATACGTTTGTCAAACTGACCGTCTTGCTGTTCAGTACAAACAGTCTGCTGTTTATACGTTTGTCAAACTGACCGTCTTGCTGTTCAGTACAAACAGTCTGCTGTTTATACGTTTGTCAAACTGACCGTCTTGCTGTTCAGTACAAACAGTCTGCTGTTTATACGTTTGTCAAACTGACCCCCTTGCTGTTCAGTACAAACGGTCTGCTGTTTATACGTTTGTCAAACTGACCGTCTTGCTGTTCAGTACAAACGGTCTGCTGTTATATACATTTGTCAAACTGACCGTCTTGCTGTTCAGTACAAACAGTCTGCTGTTTGTACGTTTGTCAAACTGACCCCCTTGCTGTTCAGTACAAACAGTCTGCTGTTTATACGTTTGTCAAACTGACCGTCTTGCTGTTCAGTACAAACAGTCTGCTGTTTATACGTTTGTCAAACTGACCCCCTTGCTGTTCAGTACAAACAGTCTGCTGTTTATACGTTTGTCAAACTGACCGCCTTGCTGTTCAGTACAAACAGTCTGCTGTTTATACGTTTGTCAAACTGACCCCCTTGCTGTTCAGTACAAACAGTCTGCTGTTTATACGTTTGCCAAACTGACCGTCTTGCTGTTCAGTACAAACAGTCTGCTGTTTATACGTTTGTCAAACTGACCCCCTTGCTGTTCAGTACAAACAGTCTGCTGTTTATACGTTTGTCAAACTGACCCCCTTGCTGTTCAGTACAAACAGTCTGCTGTTTATACGTTTGTCAAACTGACCCCCTTGCTGTTCAGTACAAACAGTCTGCTGTTTATACGTTTGTCAAACTGACCCCCTTGCTGTTCAGTACAAACAGTCTGCTGTTTATACGTTTGTCAAACTGACCCCCTTGCTGTTCAGTACAAACAGTCTGCTGTTTATACGTTTGTCAAACTGACCCCCTTGCTGTTCAGTACAAACAGTCTGCTGTTTATACGTTTGTCAAACTGACCCCCTTGCTGTTCAGTATAAACTCAACCTATATAGACCGGTTTGCACTTGACGTTCATTGCTTATAGATTTTCTCTCGACCCCCCCCCCCCCCCATCATCCTGCCCTTTGACACATAAATATTTTCTTTTTTGCCTTCGTCACATACCCATTTCCTTTCCATTCCGACTCCATTTTGGCACTAATATGACTCGTAAGAGTGTCAACTCTTTGACTTGCTAAAGAGATAACGCTCATCCCCTTACAGTGCAATGCTTATTGTAGCTGTCTCACTCTTTGACATCAAAAGGGTCTGATTTCACGCACACAGTACGTCTATGTGCTTCGAATGTTTCTCAGAATAAACAGCAACTCCTCCATACAAACAATTAATTTTTGTTCTTAGTAATGAAGCAGTTTAAAGTTGTACATACCGTGCAAAGCTTGAGATAATTATAACTTAAAACCAACAATATTGCACTTATTTAATATATGTATATTGCAACCCTACATATGTTTCGGCTGTACTTCAGCCATCATCAGGGGTTTTCCTTGCAGCGTCCACTAACTGTTAGTGAGAAATACAGTTAGTGGACGCTGCAAGGAAAACCCCTGATGATGGCTGAAGTACAGCCGAAACATATGTAGGGTTGCAATATACATATATAAAATAAGTGCAATATTGTTGGTTTTAAGTTATAATTAATGAAGCAGTGTTTGCTGTAAGATGGAAAATTGACCTTCGTGTATAATTCAGACTAACAGTTTGCTTTAAATCAGGGGTTCAAATTTTTTTTTCGCTGGCCTACGACTAAATGAACTTTAAAAATTTTAATTTACGACTAATATTTTTTTGTGTTTAAATAAAAAATGAATTTGGAAAGAGTGGTCGACGGCGGGGGTATAATGTTGGCAGCAATGCTGCGTGTTATCAACTATATGTGGCTTATGTTTTGTTTATAGTGTTGGCAGCAATGCTGCGTGTTATCAACTATATGTGGCTTGTGTTTTGTTTATAGTGTTGGCAGCAATGCTGCGCGTTATCTACTGTATGTGGCTTATGTTTTATTTATATTGTTGGCAGCAATGCTGCGTATTATCTACTATATGTGGCATATGTTTTGTTTATAGGTTTGGCAGCAATGCTGCGTGTTAGCAACTATATGTGGCTTGTGTTTTGTTTATAGTGTTGGCAGCAATGCTGCGCGTTATCTACTATATGTGGCTTATGTTTTATATATAGTGTTGGCAGCAATGCTGCGTATATTATCTACTACATGTGCTTATGTTTTGTTTATAGGGTTGGCAGCAATGCTGCGTGTAACAACTATATGTGGCTTATGTTTTGTTTATAGTGTTGGCAGCAATGCTGCGTGTTAGCAACTATATGTGGCTTGTGTTTTGTTTATAGTGTTGGCAGCAATGCTGCGCGTTATCTACTATATGTGGCTTATGTTTTATTTATAGTGTTGGCAGCAATTCTGCGTATTATCTACTATATGTGGCTTATGTTTTGTTTATAGGGTTGGCAGCAATGCTGCGTGTTAGCAACTATATGTGGCTTGTGTTTTGATTATAGTGTTGGCAGCAATGCTGCGCGTTATCTACTGTATGTGGCTTATGTTTTATTTATAGTGTTGGCAGCAATTCTGCGTGTTATCAACTATATGTGGCTTATGTTTTGTTTATAGTGTTGGCAGCAATGCTGCGTGTTAGCAACTATATGTGGCTTGTGTTTTGTTTATAGTGTTGGCAGCAATGCTGCGCGTTATCTACTATATGTGGCTTATGTTTTATATATAGTGTTGGCAGCAATGCTGCGTATTATCTACTACATGTGGCTTATGTTTTGTTTATAGGGTTGGCAGCAATGCTGCGTGTAACAACTATATGTGGCTTATGTTTTGTTTATAGTGTTGGCAGCAATGCTGCGTGTTAGCAACTATATGTGGCTTGTGTTTTGTTTATAGTGTTGGCAGCAATGCTGTGCGTTATCTACTATATGTGGCTTATGTTTTATATATAGTGTTGGCAGCAATGCTGCGTATTATCTACTATATGTGGCTTATGTTTTGTTTATAGGGTTGGCAGCAATGCTGCGTGTAACAACTATATGTGGCTTATGTTTTGTTTATAGTGTTGGCTGCAATGCTGCGTGTTAGCAACTATATGTGGCTTGTGTTTTGTTTATAGTGTTGGCAGCAATGCTGCGCGTTATCTGCTATATGTGGCTTATGTTTTATATATAGTGTTGGCAGCAATGCTGCGTATTATCTACTATATGTGGCTTATGTTTTGTTTATAGGGTTGGCAGCAATGCTGCGTGTAACAACTATATGTGGCTTATGTTTTGTTTATAGTGTTGGCAGCAATGCTGCGTGTTAGCAACTATATGTGGCTTGTGTTTTGTTTATTTTTTAAATGTTTATTTTTTATATTTCGATTTTTTATTAAGGCCGCTTACCAGTAGACAGTGTTTGGTGTGCCAGTTGTGGTATGCGTAGCATAGCTTTAGAAACCATGCTTCAGGTGGTTAAGGGCCCTTGAAGGTTTGTAATGTTTAGTAAAAGTAGTCATTGTGTTTTCATGATGTGTGTAGCACAAAATGATTACAGTCTTCTGGGATACAATGCCGTACCGAAACTTCAGAGGGAGATCTGCTGTTTCCATCTTCATGGTGGAAGAGTATAACGTAAGGGAAAATGGATGGGAAAACGGGGACAGTAACGTCGAAAGGAACAAGTGGCCCTAAAAACTGTTTATTTGTAAGGGCAAACACCGAAAGACATTTTTTCGTACTTCTATAATTGTTCCTGCGAAATTTTGTCCTTATTTCTGATTATCACATTCTTTCAGCTGCTAGACCCTGATGTAAAACATGCCATGCATTCCAGCCCATTCAAATAATTTCAATGTCCCTTTCCAGATTTCAAACTCGTGACCGTGGGTCTATTGACATGTGGGAGGTGGATGCACTGAACTGTGTTAAACACGTTATGGACCCTAGTTCTTTCACCGTGTGTGTTGACTTTCCTTTCTATAAGGGTGTGCCCTAGGAACGTTTTTCTCTGGAGAGATCAGAACTGTAACACCGACCGAAGAGTAGCTTTCGCTGTTGTCAATTGCTCCACATGCTGTTCATACACATAACTATTTGTAACATACTTAAAGTCGAAAATCAGGCATTAGCCAGTTACATACAGCATGTCCAAGGATAAACTTACCTCAAATTGTTCTACACGTTAACAGCAGGAAATTAAATGTAATTAAACAAGTTAAGAAATATTCGCAGATCGTGACACTTCTGGTGCTTTCGTTCTGCTCCTGTCAGCACACATTACAATATTACATTCGTGAATACTTCCCAGAATGTTACAGTATTTTAAACATATTTTCGTATATTAGCAACAGTTTTACAGTCGACCAAAACGGAGATATCGAAATTGGGACATTTACAATCGATATCTGTTAAAGTCTGATGTACTCGACGTTTACAAACGATTGTAGCTGATGCTGGATGCTCAATTGTTTCTTCAACCTCAGCCTTACGTTACAGAAAACACAGTCTCTCTCACTGAAGAGAGCATACAATGGCGAAAGACCATAAACACACGTAGGTTTACGTGTAAAGTGTCTGTTATTTTGGTCTGATTTTAACCAGACAGATTTTAGTAAAAAGTCCGAAATAAGAAATTTCGTCTACAGTCCTTCCGGTGACAGTCGCCCTGATACACGCCGAAGAACAAACAGGACGTAACAAAACTAACAGTCGCTTTTTTCTGTTCTTTTCCGAAAGCGCCTAAGTTAGTCATACAGAAAAATATTAGAATTTTTTTTTTCCTTTGAAAACATACTAATACCAGCAATTAGTAGCCAAACATGAAATACCGCGCTGAATAAAGGAAGTGAATTTTCAACAATGAAAGATTTTGGATTTTCACAGCGGTACTGCTGAAGGTTTAGTTCCATTTTGGATGTTACACTGTGATGAAGGGTTAAAGCTTTCCTGGTATGTCGAATGATCATGTTTCAATTATCATGGAACCAAGCAGTACAAGGTGAGTGTTGTTACTGCACTTGTCTTGGACCCTTACTCTGTATCATATGTATACCCACATAAGCATGGGACACAGGGAACACGCAGTGCTACTTTGTCGGGCCGTATATTCATGTATATTCAGTTCAGGCAGCGTGGGACTGGCTTTAAGAAGAGCGATCCCGCATAATTCTGGGAATGTCACTTCTCATTCAGATGGCTAACCAATTCCAATTTTCTTCTTCCTCTTCCATTACCTTGCTTCCCACTCTCGATATTTCTCCGCTTATTTCCTCCCATTCGTCTATTAATGTAGATTTCCCCATAGATTGTCATACAAGATGGAAAACACCATTAGGTAGCAGAATACGAGTATCTATCCGGCGTCTTAATAAAACAAAGACTGTGAAATGTTATTTTGTGTAGTGTAAATGTATCCGGCGTGAGATATTAAATAGGCTCTAGATTTTTCATGTTTACTTAGCCACTTAAAGGTTAGCGGTAACTATGTGTACCACCTGCTGTTACGTTTAAGAAACCCTGCGTTTTGCTCACACAGTGTACACATATTTTTCTGTTTGTAAAGGTAAAGGTAAAGCAATCCCATTACAGGCCTGGACAGGCCCTTAGGGTTCCAGCAGGTTAAAGCTTCCAGATTTCTAGACAATCGGCGCATGAAGGTGGTAAGGTTGTCAGCCCTACGCACCGGCCGCCTTTACCCCCCACGAAATATTCCTGGTACTCATTTCTGTTAGAGTCTGAGTCGACCCCAGGGCCATAGTGCGGCCGAAAGGATTATGTCAATGAAAAATTCCAATGACACCATCGGGAATAGAACCCGCAACCTTCCGGCTTGTAGCGCAGTACCTCAACCAACTGCGCCACCGCGTGCCCCATTTATCTGTTTGTAAGGTTCTCAAAACAAATAGCAGTTATCTCCCCGAACAAGAACTAACCCTTGGTCCTTGTAATTCAGTCGGGCCTACAAACTGATATACGAAATAGACGTCGGTCACAAAATATGTGCAGGCCGCACCATGACTCAGGAGGTTAGCAGCTGTCCGTTCACCGGGGGGGTAGGCGTTCTTTACTGAGCCAGTTCATGTAGGTTTTGTTTTGGACAAAGTGGCACTGGGACAGGTTTTGTGTTGGACAAAGTGGCACTGTGTCAGGTTTTGTGTTGGACAAAGTGCACTGGGACAGGTTTTTTGTTGCACAAAGTGGCACTGGGACAGGTTTTGTGTTGGACAAAGTGGCACTGGGAAAGGTTTTGTGTTGGACAAAGTGGCACTGTGTCAGGTTTTGTGTTGGACAAAGTGCACTGGGACAGGTTTTTTGTTGCACAAAGTGGCACTGGGACAGGTTTTGTGTTGGACAAAGTGGCACTGGGACAGGTTTTGTGTTGGACAAAGTGGCACTGGGACAGGTTTTGTGTTGGACAAAGTGGCACTGGGACAGGTTTTGTGTTGGATAAAGTGGCACTGGGACAGGTTTTGTGTTGGACAAAGTGGCACTGGGACAGGTTTTGTGTTGCACAAAGTGGCACTGGGACAGGTTTTGTTTTGGACAAAGTGGCACTGGGACAGGTTTTGTGTTGGACAAAGTGGCACTGGGACAGGTTTTGTGTTGGACAAAGTGGCACTGGGACAGGTTTTGTGTTGGATAAAGTGGCACTGGGACAGGTTTTGTGTTGGACAAAGTGGCACTGGGACAGGTTTTGTGTTGGACAAAGTGGCAATGAGACAGGTTTTGTGTTGCACAAAGTGGCGCTGGGACAGGTTTTGTGTTGGACAAAGTGGCACTGGGACAGGTTTTGTGTTGGACAAAGTGGCACTGGGACAGGTTTTGTGTTGGACAAAGTGGCATTGGGACAGGTTTTGTGTTGCACAAAGTGGCGCTGGGACAGGTTTTGTGTTGGACAAAGTGGCACTGGGACAGGTTTTGTGTTGGACAAAGTGGCACTGGGACAGTTTTTTCTCCGAGTACTTTAGCTTTCTGTCGTCGGGATCGAATCCCGATGGAGATGAGGTTTTCCGCACCCGTCCAGACCGACCCTGGAGCCGCCCATACTGCCTCTTGTAAAATAGGTATCGGGTCTCTTTTCCGGGGTAACTCGGCCGAGGCGTGGCGTTTACCACACCCCCCCCCCCATGTAACGCTGAGGTTAAAGAAAGGGTAGAGATATACGTCCATTCCCCCTCTGGGCCTTCGTGGCCTGTTCTAGGGTGAAATCATTCCACCAATGCTCCATGTTCATCTTCATACTATTAATACTGCTATGGTAGCAAAGAAACGTTGACCAATGTTGGTTACGTTTAATTAAGAAATTCTTGTTTCGGATGTCGATGAAAATGGGACACTAAGTCCCTTCAGAAAATAAATCTCTTTGGTCTGTAATTTCGTAACTGAAGAGTTTTGGGATATCCCGCATGCAGCCCAGATCTTGCGCCGAGCGATTGTCGTCGGTTTCAAGCGCTGAAAGAAAGTCTTGGCGGCCATGTCACGCAAAACCCAAACAGACCTCTTCTGATACATGACTTCTTTAACCTTCATTGATGCTGGGATTTAAATTCCAACTAGCACTCAGAACGGAGGGGATTTAAATTTGTTTAGAACTTAGATGCATTTGCGAACATAAAGTGCGCTGAAGCCGGCAGCGTGTGAAGAAATACAGGTGCGTATAGTGCACCGAGGCCGGCATTGAAGTGCCAAATAGGAGGCACAGATCAATGGCTGAACTGAAAAAGACTCGCACAAGAGAGCAGTAACAAACTACCCCCGACGCTATGGACTCCTAGCAGTGACCGTAGGTACCGTGCAACTTTTGCCGAACACGCTGTAGCATGCCTGTACTTTATGTAAGCTATCGGTAATTTAGAGTTACTTCTTTTCATGACGCAACAGCCCATAGTAGGCCAGGGTCTACTCATTGTCGATGCTTCACGATCGCAGACACACCACACTCGGTAGGACTCCTCTAGACGAGTGACCAGCCCGTCGCAGAGACCTCTACCTGACAACACACAACACTCACAAGACAGAGACATCCATGCCCTCGGCGGGATTCGAACCCGCATTCCCAGTAAGCGAGCGGCCGTAGACCCACACCTTAGACTGCGCGGCTACTGGGATCGGCACTTTGGAATTTATAGCGTGAAATGAATGGGTGTTAATGAATAATTAGTTGGGATTATGTGGAAGGAAGTGGTTGTGGCCGAGTTTAAAGTAATATCCAGGCGTTTGACTGGAGAAACTTATAAAAACCACAATGCAATTCAAAAAGATATACGTCCTCCGGCCTGGAATCGAATGGAAGACCTCCAGAATGCAAGTCACAAGACTTTTCATTTCAGTTAACTTCCTCGTTGTGTTAGAATCTTTAAAGACACTTGTGCCAAAGAACAAAAGTTTGTGGTTCGGAATCGCTGCAACGAACTCTGCAACCCGGTGAGTTTAATGTGGTTTAGTGACAGTGGTTGGGGTAGCTATGTCAGTCGATATGCGACATGCATGTTTTATGAAGCTGGCGTGTTGCGGCATGGTATCTACAGGCGCTGCAAATTTCGCTGCAAACATCCGTGACGGCGAACCGTATGCACTTAACACAAAACGATGTCACGGATACACCATGACGAGGTATATGTTATATTGTGGATTCTTGTGTGACGGCCTGCTTTGGAATTTACAATTACAGGTTTACATCGCCCCTTTTCTCTGTCAATTGAGCGTGTTTATGTATTTGTCTGGTATTTGATCAAACTAGTTGGAATTCTGATGTGACATACTGTTGTATTATTCATGAACTAGTACAAAGCAGTTTGAAATTCAACGGAAAAATTTGAGTTCCCATTTGTGCCTACACGGAGCAATTAGAAAGTAAAGAATACTCTTTTATCTCTTTGCATTATGTTCTTTTATGTGAATAACCGTTATATCAGTGAAGCCCATGAACATTCTCAGTCATTTTCTCGTAGTCGCAACTGTTTCGCTCCATAGATGGCAGCACCACAGTTGTTTCTAAAATGGCGGAGACTGAGGTGCGGTTGAAACAACGAGCAGTGATAGAATTTTTGGTTGCTGAAGGTGAGCAGCTGAACTGAATTCACGAACTTTTGCATAAAGTGTATGGTAGAACTGTGCGTACTGTGGATGTGCGTACTGTGCGATGTTGGTAGTTGCAGTGTCCACAGCCTACCGTCTGTACGTTATGTCGCTTGTGGGTCTGAGTGATGAGGAGAGTCAGGATTGAACACATTCATTCATTCTGCAGTCTGTCTCACGACAGGTCCGTAGCCTCTTCCAAAGCGAGTTCTCCACAGAGTGCGATCTAGTGCGTCCTTTTCAATTTCCAGTAACTTCTCTTTTCCTTAAGGTCATCCAGTAGCTGCTTACGTCTTCTTCCTCGTCTTCCCATCATTTCTATTCCTTCCTTCTAACATTCCCTCAATCACGTCGCCAATTAATATTACGATGATCAAAATAAGGGCTATGATATATGTGTTGCATTTGGGGCATATTGGAGAGAAGAGAAATGTGTACAAAATATACGGTGGGAAATCCTGAAGTGGGAAAAAACTTGGGAAATGAATGCGTAGATGGGAGGGTAGTATTTAAAACGGGTCTCAAAAATACGGTGGGAGTGTGTGGACTGGATTTATGTAGTTCAAGATAGGACGTCGTGTTGGTGCCTTTGTCAATACGAAAATGAAGCACCGGTTTTTTTAAACTCGGGAAATGTCCTGATTTAATAGTCAGCTGTTAAACGTCCGTAAATGGTCTCTGGTCTGTGTATTTAATTAGTTGGCTAGCCAGTTTGGAGGGCTTAAAATCACGATGTCACTCTGTGGACTCATTACTTTTTGGCCATAATTTGGATTACGTAATATCTGAGATCAGAACATTTGTTTTTCTCACTTCCCTCTGTTGCTGCCATCTCGTGCACTATTTATTAACTAGTAACAAATGTTACTGCTACATAAGGACAGAATAACTCCAGATTGGTAATAGTTAGGCTTCCATGGGTATAGACTCAAAAATACACAAAAAAAAGGGAAAGTTGTTGAAGATAAAAGTTGTGGAGAAAATATTTGTGCATGTCAACGTTCGTGCCTACAATATCTTCCAATGGTGACTACATCCCTCGGTGGGACCCGACCTCTTCATTGATTTCGAGATTTCACGATTACACTCAGACACACCACACTCGGTAGGACTCCTCTGGAAGAGTGATCAGCCCGTCGCAGAGACCTCTACCTGACAACACACAACACTCACAAGAGAAGTTGGGCTGTCATGACAGATGTAGTAACATTAGACTTTACGGTGTAAGGTTTACACTGCAAAGTAAGTAAGAAGTGAAAACATAGTACTGAAACATAAGTAAACATGTAAACATGAGCATGTAAGTAATTTATATGTTCTTAAATATTTATTGTATATCTTTCTATGTATTAATAATATGTAGATGATATTAGCAGATAATTCACGCAAAGTATTGTACAGTTTCACTTATGATTTCATGAAGACCGAAATGCAGCTCTCGTGGTTAATGACAAATGTGATAAAGGGCTTAAGTTCCCCCCCCCCCCCCCAATGACTCGACAGCCCCTATGGGACCTAGGCCGCTTCATTTTTCGAGGCTTCACGATCACACTTTAGACACACCACACTCGGTAGGACTCCTCTGGACGAGTGATCAGCCCGTCGCAGAGACCTCTACCTGACAACACACAACACTCACAACAGACAGACATCCATGCACTAGGCGGGATTCGAACCCATAATCCCAGTAAACGAGCGGCTGTAGACCCACACATTAGACCGCGCGGCCACTGGGATCGGCAAAGGGCTTAAGTTGGTAAATGTAACAGTTGGTACGTTAAGTATACAGGTGATAAGGAATGTTGAACTACTCGAGCCTCTGACAGTGCACGGTCAGTGTTCACACTCGCACAATACTGCAGGCAAATCTATCAGTCCTGGAGAGCAGTAACGACAAAAAAGCTCGTGAACACAATGAAGTATGTATTTACTGAAGTTACGTTGTTTATTCTCTGAAACACATTCGCTTTCCGTCGTTTATAGGAAAGTGGTATTTGATTGATGGTTGCATGACCGTCGCTTCTCGTGCGAATACAAAAACAGGAGCAGTTGTTTTTAAACTGACGCTGCGTTATTCTTAGAAGTCAGGCATTCGTTACAAATGCGGTACTAACTACCAGGCGAAACTTGTCCTCACGTCAAGTTTGTTACAGTAACATTTATTTCCGTCCACCCAGCAATTAATCTACCTAAGTATGTATTATAAACTATTTCTGTCACTCTGGACTACAGCGCTGTTCCTAAACTGCGAGAAAAACTCTAACTAATACGTATAAACTGTCTTATAACGCTCAATTTTAGAACTGTTTCTAGGATGTGACCGATGACGATAATCGTCTGTATCTAAGTTGTTATAACTTTAAGGAGAGGCGTGACGGAAATGAGGGCAATGGAACGGATGGGGAGTGAGTATAGGGGGAAGGAGATAAAGGTAAGAAATGGATAAGTGCAAAGAAGAAATGATGTAAGCAAATTGTTTTAATTTAAAGGTGCGGAAGGAAGAATAAATAGGGGAAAGACAGTAAATATAAAAATGATAATAGATAGAGAAAAATTTAGCGAAGGAGATAAAGGTACGAACTGGATAAGTGCGAAAAAGAAATGATGTAAGCAAATTGTTTTAATTTAAAGGTGTGGAAGGAAGAATAAATAGGGGGAAAGACAGTAGATATAAAAATGATAATAGATAGGAAAAAATAAAGTGAAGGAGATAAAGGTACGGACTGGATAAGTGCGAAAAAGGAATGATGTAAGCAAATTGTTTTAATTTAAAGGTGCGGAAGGAAGAATAAATAGGGGGAAAGACAGCAGATATAAAAATGATAATAGATAGGGAAAAATAAAGTGAAGGAGATAAAGGTACGTACTGGAGAACTGAAAGGTAGAAATTGCATAACGTAACTGTTTTAAAGAAATGAGAAGAGGGGAAGGGATTTGGTAGGACAGAGAAATGCAACGTATGCGGGAGGAATAGAGATAAAAGGAGGGAATGGTATAAAGGTTGTGCACATGTTTTTTGTTGCGTTGAAATTACCGCGTGATAACTGTCGTTAAAACGGTATTAATTAATTAATGTGGAAGTTCTTGCTCTATTCTGTGGGTCCGTGTGTCTGCCAACATAATGCGGTTACTTGTCTCTCTAAGATACATTTTAACTTTGTTATCTTATTTATTCCTGGGGTCATACAGGTTATATCTGTGATCATACAGATTATATCTGTGATCATACAGGTTATATCTATGATCATACAGGTTATATCTGTGATCATACAGGTTATATCTGTGATCATACAGGTTATATCTGTGATCATACAGGTTATATCTGTGATCATACAGGTTATATCTGTGATCATACAGGTTATATCTGTGATCATACAGGTTATATCTGTGATCATACAGGTTATATCTGTGATCATACAGGTTATATCTGTGATCATACAGGTTATATCTGTGATCATACAGGTTATATCTGTGATCATACAGGTTATATCTGTGATCATACAGGTTATATCTGTGATCATACAGGTTATATCTGTGATCATACAGGTTATATCTGTGATCATACAGGTTATATCTGTGATCATACAGGTTATATCTGTGATCATACAGGTTATATCTGTGATCATACAGGTTATATCTGTGATCATACAGGTTATATCTGTGATCATACAGGTTATATCTGTGATCATACAGGTTATATCTGTGATCATACAGGTTATAATCTGTGATCATACAGGTTATATCTGTGATCATACAGGTTATATCTATGATCATACAGGTTATATCTGTGATCATACAGGTTATATCTGTGATCATACAGGTTATATCTGTGATCATACAAGTTATATCTATGATCATACAGGTTATATCTGTGATCATACAGGTTATATCTGTGATCATACATGTTATATCTGTGATCATACAAGTTATATCTATGATCATACAGGTTATATCTGTGATCATACAGGTTATATCTGTGATCATACAGGTTATATCTCTGATCATACAGGTTATATCTGTGATCATACAGGTTATGTCTGTGATCATACAGGTTATATCTGTGATCATACAGGTTATATTTGTGATCATACAGGTTATATCTGTGATCATACAGGTTATATCTGGGGTCATACAGGTTATATCTGTGATCATACAGGTTATATCTATGATCATACAGATTTGCATAAGATTTAAACTTGTTATTGTCGAAGACAGCGAAGCCTTTATATATCTATACTGGACGCATATTGAGGCAAAATGCCAGGCCTTGCGAAATTTATCACAGTTGTTTTTAATTATGTACCTTCATTTCCGCAACTGCACCTGTGGATGATGTATATGTCTTGATATGATTAATGTTATATAGTTGACAGTGTGTGTGACGTAATGTATATTACTAGCCCAGTATTCTGCTGCACATGCGCAAATTCCTGAACGTTTTAGGGACATAAACGACTGGTTGATAAAGCAAGCTGGCATTGTGCTAGCTTATTGTTTGTATGGTCGGTATAGAAGCACGGGATTGGTCTAAGTATCGTAGCACGCGGTGGCGCAGTTGGTTGAGGCACTGCGCTACAAACCGGAACGTCGCGGGTTCGATTCCCGATGGTGTCACTGGAATTTTTCATTGACATAATCCTTTCGGTCGCACTCAGCCTCCAACAGAAATGAGTACCAGGAATCTTTCCTGGGGGGTAAAGGCGGCCGGTGCGTAGGGCTGACAACCTTACCACCTTCATGTACCGATTGTATAGAAATCTTGGAGCCTCAACCTCCTGGAACCCTAAGGGCCTGTCCAAGTCCTGTAATGGGATTGCTTTACCTACTATAAAATATCCACTTTCTACTTCGTAGAAAACACTGTGCATCCTCATTACGAAGACCACCCATTCGCTGGTGTTTAGGGAACTAACTGTTTTTTATATCGAGAACCATATGAAACCCATAAACACGCTCGGCTGGAAAAATACAGAGATTTATTTATGCAAAGCGGGTGGTACTACAGTGCTTTAAAGTGCCAAGAGGTATCAAGTGTTCTGGGTGGCTGCATTCGTAATTATAGACACCCGTTTAAAATGAAGCAACTGCGGTAAGAAACAGCTGGTACAGAATGGTATTTAAAGGAGTGTGTGTTAAGATGCTGGAAGAAACTTCGGTTTTTCGGATCCTGTTCGATACTAGATAGGATGCAGTTAATACGGTAGAACTATTGATAGGTAAATAATCTGAAGACTTATGGGCAACGTGTATTGAACATAAAATTTTTGTGTTGTTTCTCTTACATTGTTTTTTTTTTCGAAAAAAAAAATTGCCTGTGGTAGTCATCAAAAATCATATTTACTAGCTGAGTCAGATTGCAGTAAGATCGCGTCTGCTACCGCCATGTTTTCTCCAAAATTCAGTATTTATATCTAGTTTTATAAAAAATATCACTCAGTAACCAGTCTCTCATTCTGCCAGCCATATTTACCAACGTCCGTTTCTTGCAGTGCACACGCAGACACGCATCTTCCTCGTTACATTTTGAAAGTGCGTGTACTGACTGTCGTCTTTATCGTACTTTGTAAAGGCCCAATCACTTTCCTTGTATCTTTCTATACAGTTACTTTAAAATTAACGATAAAAAATTGAAGTCTGTCCATTTTTATATTTTCTCTACGCCAACTTAAGAGTCAAAAAAGTGTTACGTCATAAGTGTATTCGAGAATAAGGTACTGAGGAAGATATTGGGGCCTAAGAAAAACAGGACGTTGGAGAAGACTTTATAACCAATAGCGTCATGATTTCTATTCGTCACCAAATCTTTTATGGATTATCAAGTCAAGGAGAATGAGATGGGCAGGACGTGTGGCATGTATGGGGTGAGGAAAGCTGTATGCTGGATTTTGGTTGGGAAAAATGAGGTAAAGAAATACTTTGAAAATCTAGGAGTGAATGGGAGAACAATATTAAAATGTATCCTAAAGAAATCGCTTGGGAGGGCGTGAATTGGATTGATCTGGCAAAGGATGTGTAAAAGTGGCTTGCTGTCGTGAACAGGACAATGAAGTTTCGGATTCTGTAAAATGAGGGGAAAATCTACTAACTGAGGAACTATTAGCATTTGAAGAAGGACCTTGCTGCTAGAATTATTTATTTAGTTGATTAGTTAATTGGTTGATTAGTTAGTTAGGTAATTACGTGTTAGTCAATCTGATATGTTAAGCTCGAATTTTCTGTGGTAAGTACTCGGCGAGATTCGTGAAGAAAACTTATAGGTTGGTTTTTATTGTCAAATGTCCTTCATTTCTTGACAGATTTTAACTCAGAGGTGGTAAGAACCGAGAAAGTTGAATAAAACTGCCCTGTGTAAAATGTCATGGAAATTCTTCCAGTGAATTTCTAGTTGTTACATATCGCCCCCTTTTTTTTTTGTAAAAAATGGACAACCCACAAAACATCAAACTTAACAGGAGAAGCAAAAAAACAGATTTTCAAGAAACTTTTCTCTTTGTTGCAAATGAAATATTTGAGCTGTCAAAATATGACGATAATATCAGTTCTACAGCTCAAATCTATCACTTTCAAAAAAAGAGGAGAGTTTCTTGAAAATCTGATTTTTTTTGCTTCTCCTGTAAGTTTGATGTTTTGTGGGTTGTCCACTTATTACAAAATAGGGGCGATGTGGACAGGCGCATTGACACACTGACATAGCAAAACTAACAGGTGTATTTTGTAACGCTTCGTTTCAAAATACACCTGTTACTACAGATTTACTGGAGAGAGGGAAATAATGGGTACCTTGTGTAAATTCACAAGCGGGTACCATTTTCCCAGCTGAGTGGTTCTCTACTGTACGTAATAGATTATTTCCTTCAAGCAAAGTAATTCCTTTTTTTTATTTCCCCATCACTCACTTTCAAGATTTCATTTCTAGCATCTGTTCTTCTGTGCTCCACGTATTTTTTTTTTTTTTTTTTTAAACTAAGCGTCAAGTTATTTTTAAAAAACAAATTCTTCTTCTCCTACATCCCAAGAGTGAAGAATTTTAAGTGGTGCAATTAGAGCAGAAGGAACAGTTGCATAGCTTCTCAAGGTGCAGTTCGTTCCAAATGACTGTCAGATCATTTGTCATCATTCCCAATGTACGGCTGACAGATGTATGAGCACCTTGGCGCAAGAGTGGCTTCCGTGAATGAAGACTCTGTAAATTACTGTAATCTGTTAATCATCTCGTATTAGAATTATTTGGAATATCGTAATTTCTCCGTCTGATTCCTGTTTACTGCCCTAGACCTTGCAGAGGTCACACAAATATGTGAAGATACCTTTGCCTACTCTTGCCAGAATTCGCGGTAGCTGGTTTTTTAAAGCGACGTGTTAAGTGCGTGTCTTGGTTTTGTGTTATTCTTACTGTGCGTGTTCTTACAATTAATACATAAAACAAGATATACACTTAATAAAATACATTCAGAAAGTAGTATAAAATTTCTACATATACATTCTTCAATATACAACATATATTCAAATTTATTTTTTATATAATTTTAATATATATGCAGTTATCTAAAATTCCTAACAATGACATATATACAGGAAGAGGTCCCTTCGGATAATACAAGATCGAGACATGTTTGTATACATGCTCCATACAGAGTGTAAACGGCTGGAAGCTTCTACCTGGAACGGCTGACCTCAAAGTTTCACATTTACAACACTGCAATTTTACGGTTATTAACTTTGTATGTTTTAGAATTCTAATGTTTTAATCATTTTACAAACGGACACGCAGTACCTAGATTAGCTGTTGGCCTTTTACTCCTTTGTTCTGAATAACTCCCTGATGACGGCACCCCTGTGCCGAAACATGTAGGAGATTTATACTGGCTTCTGAATGTATTTTATTAAGTGCATAAGTTGGTTGATGTGTTAGGTGCGTGTGTTGAGGTACGACGTGGAAGTGCGTGTGTTGAGGTACGTCGTAGAAGTGCGTGTGTTGAGGTACGTCGTAGAAGTGCGTGTGTTGAGGTACGTCGTAGAAGTGCGTGTGTTGAGGTACGTCGTAGAAGTGCGTGTATTGAGGTACGTCGTAGAAGTGCGTGTGTTGAGGTACGTCGTAGAAGTGCGTTTGTTGAGGTACGTCGTAGAAGTGCGTGTGTTGAGGTACGTCGTAGAAGTGCGTGTGTTGAGGTACGTCGTAGAAGTGCGTGTGTTGAGGTACGTCGTAGAAGTGCGTGTGTTGAGATACGTCGTAGAAGTGGTTAGAAGTCCTATCCGATCTTTTCCTTTAATTATACCAGTTAATTTTAATGTACTAATTTCTTGTTTTTTTTACGAAGCGTCGGAAGAATTCAGACTCTTAGGTACAGTCTGATACTTTGTGGGCCGGGGTAGCTCAGTCGGTTTGAGGCAGGTTACGGGCTGGACGTCCGAAGATTCGATTCCCAAAATGGGGGGGATCTATTCTTTTTTCCTCACCGCCCAAACTGAATGTGGAGCGTGACCAGCCACTTATGCGATGTGTACCAGGGATTCTTTTCCAGAGAGTAAAGCGGCCGGAGCTTGAAGCCGAACACTTAGCTCCATATAGAATCGAGGTGGAAAATACACGGAGCTGTATGAATATATGTATGTATGTATGTATGTATGCATGTATGTATGTATGTATAATATGAATAGTGCTGGTTACACGGTAGGCTGAGATTGTGCCTCTGTGAAGCGGTGGCCTGAAATGGGCTCATTGACCATCCATCAGATGGTGAAAGTAAAGGTAAAGCAATCCCATTACAGGCCTTGAGGTTTCCAGGAGATTGAGGCTCCTAGAATTTGTAGACAATCGACAGATGAAGGTTGTCAGGTCTACGTACCGGCAGCCTTTACCCCCAAGGAAATACTCCTGGTACTATAAGTTTTAAAACTTTCGCGGCGACATGATTCAATATAGTCTTCTCGGGCGCACAGCCGCGTCAATTCGTTTGAATACGTTTCGGGGACTAGCTCCGTCCCCATCCTCAGGCAAAACTGATTTTGCCTGAGGATGGGGACGGAGCTAGTCCCCGAAACGTTGTATTCAAATGAATTGACGCGGCTGTGCGCCCGAGAAGACTATATTGACTCCTGGTACTCATTTCTTTCAGACGCTGAGTAGACCCCAGGGCCATAGTGCGACAGAAAGGATTATGTCAATGAAAAATTGCGATTACACAATCGGGAATCGAACCCCTGACCTTCCGGCTTGTAGCGCAGTACCTCAACCAACTGCGCCACCAGATCGTAGATGAATGATTATGGAGTAAGGCAACCACACATTCTCACTGTCACTTTGTCCGCCACAAATCCTGCAGGGAGTGGCTGCCCTCTGAAGTCTCATACAAGCACAACGTTACCTTGACCCATGTTCTACGTAGGCACCCCGCGTTGTGAGGTGCTGTGTGCACATCTGTAGCACTCCTGTGGGCTGCTGTGTGGGTGTTGTGTGCACATCTGTAGCACTCCTGTGGGCTGCTGTGTGGGTGTTGTGTGCACATCTGTAGCACTCCTGTGGGCTGCTGTGTGGGTGTTGTGTGCACATCTGTAGCACTCCTGTGGGCTGCTGTGTGGGTGTTGTGTGCACATCTGTAGCACTCCTGTGGGCTATGGGTCACAGACGTGGGGTAATGTTTATTGAGTCTCTCTATTTTTATATCTACCGACGAAGCTGTGAGGATTTGTGGGTGTTTTGTGTAGTTCAGGGAAGCGAGCTGGGGAGATAAACGACGTCAGGATATGCCGAGGTTCGTTAAGTTTGTTTGGGAGGGTGCTTTCAGATATTTTGTTTCTTCTCTACTTTTTTTTTCGTAACTAAAACGTGAGGATTTATAGAGTTAGATCTGGCGCAGACAAATTATTATACCAGCGATTGTGGTTGGAGTATTTTTGTACGGTTCCTCTTTTCTTTTTACGTGGAGGAATAGGCAAGGCAGAGAATTGCCAGTCAGTGACTGTTTTTTGCGTCGGTAGAAGGTTTCGAAAGGGGATAAAGGAAAGTTCTCACAGAAATGGTATGGAGGATGGGGATGCATATTTAGACAGTGGATTTCCAAAATAGAAGGCGATAGGAAATTGGTAGAAAAAAAGTTCAGACGATTGGTTTGTTGTTCAAACGTGTTAGAAAGTCTAATGTAACTCCAGCGCTGGCTATCTAGCAGAGCAGGGCTCAGAACTAAAGACATTACCGCTGTTCTGTCTGCAGTAATGTTTACTGTGACGGACTGCGTGCGTGGGTTCGCGTACGCAGTCCGTGTGTGTGTGTATTTGAAAGGTAAAGCAATCCCATTACAGGCCTTACAGGCCCTTAGGGCTCCAGAAGTTTGAGGCTCCCAGGATTTTAGACAATCGGCACATGAAGGTGGTAAGATTGTCAGCCCTACGCACCGGCCGCCTTTACCCCCCAGGAAATATTCCTGGTACTCATTTCTGTTAGAGGCTGGGTCGACCCCAGGGCCATAGTGCGACCGAAAGGATTATGTCAATGAAAAATTCCAGTGACACCATCGGGAATCGAACCCGCGACGTTCCGGTTTGTAGCGCAGTGCCTCAACCATCTGCGCCACCGCGTGCCCCGTGTGTGTGTATTTACCGTGTGCGTTAGTGCATGCGTGTGTGGTGATTAGCAATCCTGTCTCGTCGGGATCCCGGGATCTTGACTCAGGAATCTGCTATCTTGCTTAATTATTCTAAATTTCTTGAATTTTACCCTGTGAAGACACTGCTAAGTGCCCTACTACTGGAATTCAAACTCATATTTGTCGTGGAATTTTCGAATGGTAAGTAAGAAAATTGGGAACAGGCCACCCGAAAGTGAAAGCAGTTGAATGCTGAGCGCAAAATGATTGCTATTTGAAAATTGTCGTTCTCACTTCTCGGCAAGGAAAACAGGTTTTGTGAGTGACGCTTGTCGTGGCTTTGTCATTCCATTTAGCAAATTACCTTGATAATGCCTGGAATTGGGCAACGAATACTCCCTGCCGCATTATTTTCGATTCTTTTTTGTTCATCTGACGTCATATAATCTGAACAAAGAAGAAAGTGTTACGTACATACACACATATACATACATACGTACATGCACACATACATATATACGTACATGCACACATACATACATACGTACATGCACACATACATACATAAACACACACATACATACATATATGCCCACATATATATATACGTGCACACATACATACATGCACACATACATACGCACACATGCACATATATATATATATATATATATATATATACGTACATTCCATCTATCCATAAGTGTGTTACAAAGACAATATGAAGTGTAACAAGTCATAAATACGCAAATATACACAATTTTACAGTGTAAAATACTATAAACACTTTACACAACTGTAAAAAACACATAAAAATTTATCTAGAGTAAAAGCAGTGTGTATTTAAGTATTTTCTTAAGGCTACTTTAAATGTTGCCTTTTAATTTTTAAGGATAGTCAGACTGCGTGTTAAGGTGTTGAAAATTTTGACCTTGTAAATAAATGAAGAGTAAATAATGTAGGAAGTAAAGACACTTGTGCTTGACTGATGTGTTGGTAGGTAACACCTGCCTGAGTTCAAGGAACACACCTTTGTGCTTGACTGATGTGTTGGTAGGTAACACCTGCCTGAGTTCAAGGAACACACCTTTGTGCTTGACTGATGTGTTGGTAGGTAACACCTGCCTGAGTTCAAGGAACACACCTTTGTGCTTGACCGATGTGTTGGTAGGTAACACCTGCCTGAGTTCAAGGAACACACCTTTGTGCTTGACTGATGTGTTGGTAGGTAACACCTGCCTGAGTTCAAGGAACACACCTTTGTGCTTGACTGATGTGTTGGTAGGTAACACCTGCCTGAGTTCAAGGAACACACCTTTGTGCTTGACTGATGTGTTGGTAGGTAACACCTGCCTGAGTTCAAGGAACACACCTTTGTGCTTGACTGATGTGTTGGTAGGTAACACCTGCCTGAGTTCAAGGAACACACCTTTGTTCTTGACTGATGTGTTGATAGGTAACACCTGCCTGAGTTCAAGGAACACACCTTTGTGCTTGACTGATGTGTTGGTAGGTAACACCTGCCTGAGTTCAAGGAACACACCTTTGTGCTTGACTGATGTGTTTGGTAGGTAACACCTGTCTGAGTTCAAGGAACACACCTTTGTGCTTGACTGATGTGTTGGTAGGTAACACCTGCCTGAGTTCAAGGAACACACCTTTGTGCTTGACTGATGTGTTGGTAGGTAACACCTGCCTGAGTTCAAGGAACACACCTTTGTTCTTAACTGATATGTTGGTAGGTAACACCTGCCTGAGTTCAAGGAACACACCTTTGTTCTTGACCGATGTGTTGGTAGGTAACACCTGTCTGAGTTCAAGGAACACACCTTTGTGCTTGACTGATGTGTTGGTAGGTAACACCTGCCTGAGTTCAAGGAACACACCTTTGTTCTTGACTGATGTGTTGGTAGGTAACACCTGCCTGAGTTCAAGGAACACACCTTTGTTCTTGACTGATGTGTTGATAGGTAACACCTGCCTGAGTTCAAGGAACACACCTTTGTTCTTGACTGTTGTGTTGGTAGGTAACACCTGCCTGATTTCGAGGAACACACATTTGTGCTTGACTGATGTGTTGGTAGGTAACACCTGTCTGAGTTCAAGGAACACACCTTTGTTCTTGACTGATGTGTTGGTAGGTAACACCTGTCTGAGTTCAAGGAACACACCTTTGTGCTTGACTGATGTGTTGGTAGGTAACACCTGTCTGAGTTCAAGGAACACAACTTTGTTCTTGACTGATGTGTTGTTAGGTAACACCTGCCTGAGTTCAAGGAACACACCTTTGTTCTTGACTGATGTGTTGGTAGGTAACACCTGCCTGATTTCAAGGAACACACCTTTGTGCTTGACTGATGTGTTGGTAGGTAACACCTGCCTGAGTTCAAGGAACACACCTTTGTTCTTGACTGATGTGTTGGTAGGTAACACCTGCCTGATTTCAAGGAACACACCTTTGTGCTTGACTGATGTGTTGGTAGGTAACACCTGTCTGAGTTCAAGGAACACACCTTTGTTCTTGACTGATGTGTTGGTAGGTAACACCTGTCTGAGTTCAAGGAACACACCTTTGTTCTTGACTGATGTGTTGGTAGGTAACACCTGCCTGAGTTCAAGGAACACACCTTTGTGCTTGACTGATGTGTTGGTAGGTAACACCTGTCTGAGTTCAAGGAACACACCTTTGTTCTTGACTGATGTGTTGGTAGGTAACACCTGTCTGAGTTCAAGGAACACACCTTTGTTCTTGACTGATGTGTTGGTAGGTAACACCTGTCTGAGTTCAAGGAACACACCTTTGTGCTTGACTGATGTGTTGGTAGGTAACACCTGCCTGAGTTCAAGGAACACACCTTTGTGCTTGACTGATGTGTTGGTAGGTAACACCTGCCTGAGTTCAAGGAACACACCTTTGTTCTTCAGCATCATAAGGACTTCACATGTTTTAAACATCCACCATCAGCCCTTCGTTTGACAGCCAGTATGCTGACAAGTGCAAGTTACTCGTTTCTCTTTTAGCATTCCGCAAATACAATTGACAATTCCTAATGAAATATTAACATTCATTTTCACCATTGAATTTTAATGTCGGCCGACCATCGAGTACTGTCATTGGTGATTTATCTTGGCTTTCCTAAGGCCCTCAAAACAAATGTCTGTATCAAAACTCGGTTAGGTCACTTACATTTCCTTTCAAATTTCAGCAAACAATTGTCATCAGTGATCAGTCATCACATTCATCAGTCATCAGTCATCAAATTCATCAATAATCAGTCATCACGTTCATCAGTCATCACATTCAACAGTCATCACATACATCAGTCATCACATTCATCAGTCATCACATTAATCAGTCATTGCATTCATCATATTCATCAGTCATCATTTATCACATTCATCAGTCATTATTCATCACATTCATCAGTCATCAGTCATCACATTCATCAGTCGTCAGTCATCACATTCATCAGTCGTCAGTCATCACATTCATCAGTCACAAGTCATCAGTCATCACATTCATCAGTCGTCAGTCATCACATTCATCAGTCATTATTCATCACATTCATCAGTCATCAGTCATCACATTCATCAGTCGTCAGTCATCACATTCATCAGTCGTCAGTCATCACATTCATCAGTCATCAGTCTTCACATTCATCAGTCGTCAGTCATCACATTCATCAGTCGTCAGTCATCACATTCATCAGTCATCCTGGCATTCGAAGCCGTGTAGTCCTGTTTACTGACACCGTCCGACATGAACCACATAAAAGACAAACCATATGTAAGGAAACTCAATCAAACTAAGCTAATTTAAAACGAAAGATTTAAGGCTCGATTTCTGTAATTGAAAATGACAATTTTCGGCTTATTTTCCTGTTAAAAAAAAAGCTAAGGAGACCACCGTGCGCTGTCTGTGTAATTGTCTGTGTTCCTTCTTGTAACTTTTGAATCAGTTACATGGTGAATTGTAAAGGGTTCTGACGACGGTATATAACATTGAGAACCAATTGTCTTTTGGACTTTGTCCATCTTCCTGGTCAAAATATAAAATATAAATTATAAAAATATATAAAAATATAAAACCACGACGTTTCGAAAGATGGCTCTTCTTTCATCCCTCCCATCACCTGAAGACGGAAGAAGAGCCATCTTCCGAAACGTCGTGTTTATATTTTTTATATATTTTCATATTTTTTATAATTTATATTCTATATCTTTTGACCAGGACGGTGGATAAAGTCCAAAAGACAATTTGTTCTCAGATACACGAAGATCATGAAATTTGGTATAACGTTTGCTGCTGCATATCTTCCAAACTTCGTGCTTACGAATTTTCAGTAGTCAGTAATAACCAAGTGAGGAGTGCGCGATATTATGAGGAGGTGATGACACTTGCTTCTCTTAATTAGCATCCTGATATGATATGTTATTACAGATCTTCGAGAAACATCAAATTCTTGTAGACTTTTTTATGTAATGTAAAATTAGAATGTGACAATCGCAAAGTATTTGTATTTGTGTATGTTATTGGTCTGACGAACTTTCGGAACTGGCGTTTGAAATTTTATATGAAGGCAGATAATAAAATTTCCCGTAGAAAATCTAAATCTAGGGAGACCGAAGAGTTATTTTTTCTGCTCCAAAATATCCAGACCATATCTGAGGCCAACTCACTTTTCCATTCAGTAGATACTAACTACTCTTTACCCCGCGGTAGAGCTGCCATGACCTGAAGCTAGCCACTCACCTCCCTGTAGTGTCGATATTAAGAATGCGTGGAGCAATACTTATATCCTCCAATATGCTTTCGTTGCTTGCACAGAATAAACTTTATCCTTTAATTACGTAGCTTGTATGAAATACTTCTTATGAAGCGAAAAACGGTGACAGTGGGAATATTTGACGTTGTAGCTGTGCGATTTATGGGTGACAAATCTGCACAATGAATGGGATTTTTCAAAGGAAAATGACCTAATAGTGTTTAGTCTGAAAGACTAGAGATTAGTGCAGTTGGAATGAAATGTAGTGCTGAGGACCTGGGTTCAGAACTGCTGTTTTGGTCCACCTCTTTTATCCACACTTTTTTTTGTGAAGGGCCCCACAGCAGATGCTACGGACGCACCGCAGCCTTAAGGCTTATTTTGCAACACTGTGATAACTCCATAACTCCGTGGAGCAGAGTCCTTCTTGGGAAGCTAACAGGTCGTCAGCTAGTCAAGAAATTCCCCGCATTTTATGGAATCCGAAGGTTCATTACCGCACTCACAAGAGCCAGCCACCTGTCCCTATCCTGAGCCAAAGAATCAGTCCAGGTCCGAGGCTCTGTATGGTGTTTCGTAACATGGTAACTTTTTTACGGTGAGGAGTTGTTAGCACCTTGCCCAATCCCCAAGCTGGAGGACCACCCCTTGTCGGCTGTCCGCGACAGCATATTCGCAGCTACCCTTCATATTTGGAGGCCGTTCCTCCATCCGCAACCCGAGGACGCGCCATGCCGTGGTGACAGGGACCGATTTATCGTGGTGACAGGGACCGACTTATCGTGGTGACAGGGACCGACTTATAGTGGTGACAGGGACCGACTTATCGTGGTGACAGGGACCGACTTATCGTGGTGACAGGGACCGACTTATCGTGGTGACAGGGACCGACTTATCGTGGTGACAGGGACCGACTAATCATGGCAACACTGTGATAAGGATAGTTTTTTCGTTTTTCCGTGTAATGGAGCACAGGTGGAATGAAACTGACAGGGAAAAACCGAAGTACTCGGGGAAAAACCTGTCCCAGTGCCACTTTTTCCACCACAAACACCACATGGACTGACTCGGTATCGAACTCGGGCCTCCGTGGTGGGAGGCCGGCGACTAATCGCCTACACTCCAAATTCCTACAGGGTGGTGATAATGGAAGTGTTCAAACTCGTTGCCGCTGGTTACTTCTTAATGGAATGTAAGGCTTCTTCTCTTCACAGCCTTCATACGCCCTGTGGCATGATCTGCAGTTACACGTGCCGAGTTTGAGATTTGTTTTACACGTGCAACAATTTCTTTATAAGAAGCAGAGTTCAGATAAGTCGGTGTGATTGAAGTGGCAGTCGAGGGTGCTGGGAAGTCGTTTTGGTAGAAGCCACTTGAGAACAGAGGCATTGCCCTCGTCTCGAATTCGGTGGATAGAAACTTCCAATGAAGATATTGTAGAATCTAGGAAAAGTAAATCCCGTTACGTTACTTTAAAAGGGGGGGGGAAATTGTGAGATATATGTACAAATTAAATAAGCCATGTACGTTGTATGTACATTTACATATTTTTGTTTTTGTAGTTCTGTGTTGAAAAAGAAACTCATTTATTTGTGTTCTGGCAAAAATCCCAGCAGCTTCTGTTAGTATTTTTGTTTTCCCCTGTTCTTGGCCGGTTGGTTGGCATCACGCTTGTGGGATTTACCAACTTACATCCATCTTCATATCGGGTCCTTAGTGCTAAAACGACATATGTATCTCTTACAGTTCCCATTCATTTTTCGTAAGGTACTGAAACTTAAATATGTGCGACTGACGCATTCAGAGAGCGAGATAAAATTTGATTATTTTTTTGGTGCGAAATGACGTTGTAGTACCAAATTTTATGCAGAATAGTTAATATTATATATTGAGTTATTCAACTTTTTTTTTTTAATATAACAGAAAAACTCTCCGACAGTACTTTATGGAATTTGCAGTTCATATTTGCTAGAAATGCATCCTAATAAATTTATTACGCTCTGGATAAAGAACTTTCTTTTCTGTCTTCTTATCCCTTAATATAAAATGTAGCTACTGAAATAACGAAATTGCTTATTTATTACATCCATAACTCCTTGGAGCAGAATCCTTCTGGAAAGAACTAGAATTTCTTCAGCTGGTCAAGAACTTTTCCGTGTTTTATGGAACTTAAAGGATCGTTATAGTGCCCGCCATTGGTTTCTATCCTGAGCCAGGTAAATCCATTCCACACACTTTCATTCTATATCTTCGAGATCTGCTTTAATATTATCCCCCTATCTCCTCGTAGGTCTCCCAAGTTTGCTCTTTCCTTTGTGTTGTGTTTTATGTCGCAGATCCTTAATAAATTCTTAGTTAAGATTAAAGTTTATGGCACATGACGCCGTGTCACTTGGCAGGCAGTTCCCCTCTTTTCGGAGTATCGTGTTGCTTTCATCTTGACGAACATTTCGCCCAAGGACAATAATAGCTTCTTACACTGCTTGACCCTGACGATGAAGAAACAATAAACTTTCGAAACGTCTGGAACTACTCGGCCAATGATAAAGCGACACATTTCAGAGAAATTCCATTTGTAGCAATCCCAAATGAGATGTCAGTTCTTCTGGGATGTTACGCAGCTTAGATCGGTGGTTACTGACTTTCGGGATAACTATCGGTCCTATCTTCAAGGGTCAAGTAGTCCGGTACTTTCTTTACCCTTGAAGATGGGACCAATAGGTTGTCCCGAAACGTCGATAACTACCGATCTACGCTGCGTAACATACCAGAAGAACGAAGATCTCTAATTTTACACACGCAGAGATTATGAACAACACAAAGTATAGCGAAATATGTTAACATTTTAATTTAGAAGCGCCAGTCAGCATAGATAAGAAACGATGAATGGTGCTGTTAGTAAAGTCACTTACGGCTTTGTGATTCACGTGACGGTGCTGTTAGTAAAGTCATTTACGGCTTTGTGATTCACGTGACGGTGCTGTTAGTAAAGTCATTTACGGCTTTGTGATTCACGTGACGGTGCTGTTAGTAAAGTCATTTACGGCTTTGTGATTCACGTGACGGTGCTGTTAGTAAAGTCATTTACGGCTTTGTGATTCACGTGACGGTGCTGTTAGTAAAGTCATTTACGGCTTTG